>OU696581.1:3451944-3566944 GCA_916048095.2 Sacculina carcini | reverse complement strand
GTTGATTGGACCCCTCTTTTAAAGGAGTCGTGTGTACAAAAAACATGATTTTCTGTTGGAAATATACAACGGTGCCATCATGAAACATGTTCCAACACTACAAGTTCTTACGAGGAAGAAAAATGTGTGGTATAATAGAAGGTAGGAAGAAGCACGAGATATAATGGAAAAGGCGTGGAACAGGTTACATAAGCGCAACACCGCTTGTCATTGGCAGCAATTAAAACAAGCGAGAAATGAATACTTGAACATAAGAAGAGAGGAGACAAGAAACACGAGAAGAATATGGTTGACAGGTGTAAGGACGATCCAAAAATGTTCTACGGCTATGTCAACCGTAAGATGACAAATTATGCTGGTAGAGACGCGGTTCATTTTGATGGTGAGATATACACTGAGCCCGAGCAGATGTGTGAAGTGCTAAATAAGAGTTTTCAGACGGTCTTCACAGATGAGAAAATGTTTCATGACATTGCGAGCGCAGAACCATGTCAACCAATGGATCAAATCTCTGTCACCCGAAAATACATATTGACTAGACTTTCGTTATCAAAGAGAAGAAAATCAGTTGGCTCGGATAATGTGTCGGCATTTATGCTTAAATAATGCAGAACTGAACTGATTGAGCCACTGTTTGATATTATACGGACTAGCTTGAAAACAGGTGAGCTGCCACTGCAATGGAAACAGTCAAAAATTGTGCCGATTTACAAGAAAGCAACAAAGAATGATCCGTCCAATGACAGACCAGTTTCTATGACAAGCATTTTGTGCAAACTAAGTGAAGGGAATATGAAGGACCGATGGGTGCGCCACCTGGAAAAGGAGGAACTATTGTCAGATTCTCAACACGGATTCAGAGCTAGCAGATCATGTGTTCCGAGTTTGTTGTGCTTTTACAGCAGGATTGTTGATGTAATTCAAGAGCGAGACCAGTGGGCAGATTGTGTTTATCTCGATATGCGTAAACAAGGTTCGATAAGGTGCCACATATGAGACTCTTAGGGAAACTTGAAAATTATGGTGGAATAGAAGGAAAATGATTGGATTGGATGAAAATGTTCTCGTAGGAAGAAAGATGAGCACTACAGTGAGAGGAGCGACTTCATCATGGAGAGATGTGAGAGCAGCGGTGTGCCTCAGGGATCGGTTTTGGGACCCATAATGTTTCTGGTGTATATAAATGACATGGTGACAGACATCGCAAACAACATACATCTCTTTGCTGATGACGCCAAAATAATGAGAACTATATCAAGTGCTAGAGGCAGTGAAATACTACAAGGCGATCTGAAGAAGTTGCATCGATGCAGTTGCGAATGGCTGATGAGTTTCAATTACTCAAAACGTCACTTAATGAAATTCGGAACAAGTCAGAAAATGCTATTATTCGAGTACAAGCTGGGAGACTGAAGGAAACTGATCAAAATGATTTGTCTCCAGATGCTCATATAAATTATATAAACCGGAAAACATATGCAGTTATAACACGCATGAGATACGTCTTCAATCATATCGACCAAGATATGAGAAATAAAATTCGTATGGTGCCCACAACAAGTGTTAAATATAAGAAAAAATTGAAAATTACAAAGATTAGCGACCAAACTAGTACCGGAGATTCGTACGCTACCTTATGAGGAGAGGTTCATTGAGATGAATCCACCAACGTTGGAGAATATAATAGAGAGGAAACTTAATTAACATCTACAGGTGCATACCGGCAATGCTGGATTAGAAAGAAATTGAACCAGTGCAGCAAAAACAACGAGGACGAGGACATAACAAAACATTGACAACAACCAGATGAGAAAAGATATCAAGAAATATTGGCAGTGTGGATGAATGGAACAGTTTACACAAAACCATTGCAGAAGCCAATAGCCAATAGTTTTTACAAGATAGACTAGACAAATATTGTAAATAGTTAGGACAATGCGAGCTCAGTTTATAATCTGTAATCCAACTAGGTGAATACACACATACACTCATACTGACACAAACAAACACACACACATACACTGGCATGCATACACTAAGACTGAAATTGACACACATACATACATAGACTGACATACACACATAGACTGACACACACACACACACTGACCGTTGTACTCGGGGAAATAGTCGACCAGGTGTGATAGCATGATTTTCTCGTCGAGCAGGTCCTTTTTGTTGAGAAACAGAATGACGGACGAGTGCTGGAACCAGGGATAAGTGATGATTGTGCGAAACAATGCCTTCGACTCCTCCATGCGATTCTGCCCGGTACAACATCCAACACACACACACACACACACATGTATGCACACACACACACAGAGAGAGAGAGAGACAGGGTGTGCCTCTCTGAGTGTGTATCCATCTATATCTGTGTGTATGCCCGTATCTCTGTGTGTTGTTCTATCAGTACTTTCATGTATGTAGGTGTGTCCATGAGTATGTGCGTCCATGAGTGTGTGTGTATGTATATGTGTGTGGGTGTTTCCATGAGGGTGAGTGGGTGTGCATATGTGTGTATGTCCATGTGTGTGAATATGTGTGTATGTCCATGAGTGTGTACATGTGTGTATGTCCATGTATGCGTGTGTGTGTGCGCGTATCCATGTGTGTGTGTGTGTGTGTGTGTGTGTGTGTGTGTGTGTGTGCGTGTGTGTGTGTATGTGTGTGTGTGTGTGTGTGTTCAACCTCAAGTTTCTGTCATGTTTGACTTCACTGTTTGCATATGTACAGACCACATCGGACCACAAACCACGAATCGTGTGTGTATGTGTGTGTGTGTGTGTGTGTTTATATGTGTGCGTGTGTCCATGAGGTCGTGTGTGTGTGTCCATGAGTGTGTGTGTGTGTGCACATAGGTCAGTGCAGACCTCGCTGTCAGACTCGAACAGAATCTGGTCGTATTCGCTGAGCGCCACCAGGAAGATGATCGACGTCACATTCTCGAAACAATGAATCCACTTGCGTCGCTCCGATCTCTGTCCGCCCACATCCACCATGCTGTAAACACACACACACACACATACACACACACACACAACACACACACACACACACACACACACACACACACACAATTAGACAAACACTAACGCACTCACACACATATGTTTGTGTGCATGTGCCGAGTGCGCTAATGCTTGTGTATGTGTGTGTGTGTGTGTGTGTGTGTGTGTGTCTGTGTGTGTGTTTGTGTGTGTGTCTGTGTGTGTGTGCGTTTGTGCAACGCCTTGGATATATTCTAGATGTATGGCGCTATATAAATATCTCATGTCAACGTAAAAGCTTATGCTATGAAAATTTGAAAATCTATAAATATAAAACCTATACAATCTTACTGTATAAAACAACAAAAATAGTGTAGTATATCGACCGGCAGGCTCGCCTACAAGACTTCACAACACAAGAACGGAGCTCAAACACGAACACACACACACACACGATAACGATATATAAACACATCTTATCTTAGCGTAATGTGTGTGTGTGCGTGTGTGTGTGTGTGTGTCTGGTGACCGGAAGATGATGGAGTCGAGATCGAAGGGATATTCGACAATGCCGGTGGTTGGCGCTCGCACACGCAATATGTCCTGTTGTGTGGGCAAATAGTCGGCATCGCTGATACGATCCAGCTCGTTCAGGTAGCTGCCACACACACACACACACACACACACACACACACACACACGTACAATCTGCGTTCGTATTTGCTGGCGAACTATGCCGCATGAAATATCTGTCAGTTTTATTTTCATTTCATTATTTGAGCTCAATTTACGATAATGTGTATATATATACACTTTTATTTAGTATTTTGCTTTGACATTTTCATCTCATGGCAGCACGGCAGGATAGCAATAGCAATAGCGCTGGCACTCGCTAGATTGGCATGCCGGCAATGATAGCAACAATAATGGCAATAATGGCAATAATGCAGAGAAAGGCCGCACTATTTGGTGGAGTCGGTGAGTTGGTACTCGTTGCGTCGCTCATAGCACCGCTGAATGCCGCTGTCCAGCCATAACACTTGTATAGCGGCCGCATGTTTCTGGTCGAAACTGGAGATCGACTCGTAATCCACCGACTTCAACAGCTCAGCGTTCTCCTGTTGTAAAGCCAAGCCAAGCCAAGTCATCAATGCGCAAACTACGCTAAGCAAGGGTAAAGTGATGAATGAAAAGTAAACTGTACTGTTATATAGTTGCACAATCACTGTTCTGTAGCACAGTGTGTGTATGCGTGTGTGTCCGTGTGTGCATGAGTGTGTATGTATGTATGAATGTGTGTGTGTGTATGCATGTGTAGCTTGGTAATTGGACTAGTACAGTTAGAACTGCAGTGTGATAAACCGTGTGCATGTCATCACATCACACACACACATATATATATACACACACACACATGCCACAAATAAATCACCGACCAGATCACTTGAGATCATGTGATGGTCGCGTGATCTGTCGTGCACGCCAACATGCCCACACACATACACACACACGCACATACATACATGGAGAGTGATATAAACACGCGTGAAATCAATTACCACTGCAACACGTGTGTGTGTGTGTGTGTGTGTGTGCGTTTTTTCACATAAACATCTATTCAACATCCGAGTGTGTGCACGCGTGCAAATGTGTATGTTTGTGTGTGTGTGTGTGTGTGTGTGTACCTTGTTGTCGGCGTTTTTGTATTCAATATCGAGCAATTCCATGGCGTAGACCATACTCTGCACGCCCATGTAGATGTTACGGTAGATGAGCAACGTGAAGGCGCGCCTGTCATCGTCCGAATATCCCACGCCGTGAATGATGCGCATCTGTTTGATAAACGTCGACTTGCCCGACTCTCCGGTGCCTGCCAGTCAAGTGAAACGTTGACTAAAATGACGCCAAGTGAAGTGAAAACAAGTAAAGTGAACAACAATGAAGTAAAATAAAGTAAAATTTATAGTAATCGACCGATTGACTTTCATTACGATATTACACAAACACACACACTCATACACACATATGCACACACACTCATATACACACACGCACTTATACACACACACCCACACACTCATACATACTAATATACACCAACACACTCATACATACACACTCATACAGTTAGTTTACACTCGGAAAATATTTGCAGAGTTCACTGATATTTTCAATATATGCCGCTTGTTGAGTGCAATTTTGATGGGCAAACACTGGAATATCGCCGCATGACTAATCAATTTGAACAACTAGCAACAAGCAGTGGTCGGGTCCTGACATCGCTTCACCATACTGTTCTATGACGTCCACAACACATACTACTGTGAAATCCAGTAATGCAAATTTGCGACCCCGTTACATGAATAAACTCCACGTATTCACCACCGCTGAACTAATGTATCATGTGAAGACAGGTCACCACCATTTCTAAGAGCGAATTTGCACTCTGTAATTGGCGAGGAATCGGTCATGGAGATCCACTCCACTCATGATTCCATTGTACACGACAACAAAAGCCGACATATCAGTGACCATCTTGTATTTATTTTGTTTGATTCACTGGTAAGCCTTGTGGCTCGCATCAATCCCATGTTGTGTCATATGATTGATACCGCTCTGGTGTTCTATCAGACAAAACATAGCAAGTGGATGACAAATCATCTCTCGTATTTGTTTATTATGGCATAGGATAATATCAGCTTTCTTTAGTGCGCGATTTTCTCTGAAAGTACCGGTAATAGCAAAACCAGCAGAAAATAATTGTTCCATGAGGAATAGTGAAGAGAAATAAATGTCGAATATCAGATGGTGACCAGGACGCAGTGAGCATTTCTCAATAATACTTGAAACAAGATCAGCTCATTGAGTAGAATATGATATCCAAGTAGAATATGGATGGCACATTGTGATATGGATCTGACTTGGTGTTAATATTGGAATTATCTGTCAGGTATCCCTCCTGAGGCTTTGAACAACCATTGTATTGAAGATGTCATCATCCCGGAGCCAGAATAACCTGCTGTTTGAAACAGTAGAATATGCCGACACCATCATGATCGCTAACATAGCATTGATTTTAGAATAAGTAGCTGAGAATGCATACCAAGTGGCAAATAACGTCATCGGTCAAAAAAATTCAAGTATTGGGAGGAATTTATACTTTGTGCTTCAAAACATCTATTTAAGCAAAATATATTTATTTTATTAATTTTAAACATTTTTCCAGCCCGTTTTCATTAATATGCATTTTCATTGAAATCCCTCTTTTTGAGTCCTGGTAGACCCTGAGCCATTTATATCGTACTTGCTACAGCATAAGCACTCAAAGAATCATTGGAATATTCACACCTTGTGTTTAAATTTAACACGATCAAGTGAACTTTATCGATAAAATATTATTTAGCTCTTTGTCATATTTAGATAACATATCTACGAAGTATTTAAGAAAGATTCAATACTCAATCAACTGTTTTAACTCGAAAATAACCAGCTAATATGAAGATATAGCGAATCGCAGCAAATTGTGTACACTTCAGCGCTGAATGACAACATTTGTAGTCATTCAACTTTCCACTTGAATAATTTCCAACAGAAGCGCGATACAACTGAAATAATTATATTTTTAGAATGGAATATTCTTCTTCTATACCATCATATACAAAATTATCAGAAAAAATTAACAAAATATGAGTTGCGTGCCATTTTGTAATCCTATTTTCAATCACTTCTAACCGCGCCTGACTTCAACCGTGTTTGTGAAGTCGGTACAGTTCGGAACGTGACTTTTTCTACCTTGCTGTGTTCCCAACATTCCCCTCAAGTGAACACACACTTATCGGTAGCTTTCGCAAATAACATTCGCCACCCAGGACGCATTTTCTCGCTGGCAACATTGGTTGCCACTCGGCATTAATGGGTCAACACAACACGACTTGAATGCATACTAGAGTACAGCACATTGTTACAAGACATTGCAGCCTCATATTCAATCACCCCTATATTGGAAAAACAGAGCGATACACGCTTATTTGGTACATCTAAGATATATCGGTAAAACCCCAATATAGACATATAACAAGCACCTAATTGCCCCCAAATAAAAACGTCTGAATCCGCCACCGACTACGGGTTATTGCCACACGCTCCATTTTAACCCACCACGCAAACACAAACACACGTTCAGAGGCCGGTTTCGTTAATCGCTAGACTGCAGTGTTATCTTCAACTAACACGCAGTATAACACTGTGTGTGTATGTGTGTGTGTGTGTTTCTGTGTGTGTGTGTGTAAGTGTGTTTATGAAGTTATCTCGTATCAGATATTTATGAATTGCACACAGAAACACACACGCACACACACACACATACACACACACAATGTTATACCGCGTGTTAGTTGAAGATAAGTATGCAGTGAAGCGATTAACGAAACCGGCCTCTGAATCTATACGATCACACACAAACACACACAAACACGCACTGCAATTTGGCAGACGAGATAGTGGTGCAGTTTTTCCAATTGACAAGTTTGATTCCATTTTTCATATTGAAATCGTTCGACGAATTCATCACACAATGTACAAACAACCATGTTTTGTTATTTGAAGCCGATCGGCGTACTGCAAGACAGTGTCAGGCAGGATGCATGTTGACACCATTGATCAACACGCTCGTGTTTCACGGTCGAATTTCCCTCACTACATTCCTACACTATTTCATCGGCAAAAAACCATCCACATCCCACCAAATCCGAAAATTTGACCGCCAACGAGCACCTAAAGGTACCGCCCACTTTGAAAATCACAGATATACAGCACACAAACACACACACTAGTTTGCTCGGGCAGAAACGAATACGTAACTGCCACTCTACGAGATAAAATATACACCGTAAAAGCTCTATTCGATCGGTACCTTGTGGGAGCAATTAAAACTAGAACGACAGCCTCATATTGATCGTCACTTTGATGAATTCTTCTATTTTGACAATAGCTATGACTAACTGATTTCTATCAGTGAACTTGTGATTAATTATTCACCAAATGTTTGTGGCTTTTGTTGAATAAACATACATACGTTACCTGGTTGAATTTTCATCCATAAAATATACCGTATCTTCTCAAAATTCTGACACCAGCTGGTGGAAAAATAGAGCGGCATCCTCTAATTGAACGACAGCTCTAATTGAACTGCACTATGGGAAATAATTGAAAAACAGAACGACATGCGACGTTCTAATAGAGGTTTTACCAGAGCCGGATTTAGAGAGGGCAAAGAACACATCTGCCCAGTGACCTCAAAAAATTACCAAAAAGGTCATTTTGCAAACGTGATTAAGATGACCAAAATTGATTACTCCACACATAGATTGCCCAGGGGCCTCGACATGCCTGAATCCGGCCCTGGGTTTTACGGTGGAGTTTAAGTTAAATACAAACACACATACACACACACAAACACACACACACACACACATTTGGAGGCGAGTGTACGGTAGACAAGTGGCTAGCAAGTTGCGAAAAGCCAGCCGAACAATTGCAACGACTGGGCCAGTGCTTGGAGCGTATTAGCCAGTATTGCAAACCGGATTGCACAGACAAACGCACGAATAAGCCGGTACAACACTCACACACATTCAAACACATACACAGAGACAGACATGTACAGGCATACACACACACACACACACATTCAAACACATACACAGAGACAGACACGTACAGGCATACACACACATTCAAACACAGAGACAAACACATACACACACACACACACACACACATTCAAACACAGAGACACAGAGACAAACACATACACGCATACACACACACGTGTTGCTTTTGCAATACATGAATGATGTGTGGCAAGTCAGCATTCATAAGCCCAGTCCGAGACAACAAGCAAGTGTGCTGCATCAGATGCAGTCCCCTAGGACATTACACGCACCGCTCAAATTATTTCGAATTTCATACACACATGCGCGTACACACACACACACTCACACACACACACACACACACACACACACTCACACTCACTCACACACACACACACACACACACTCCGTGGGGTATATCATGGGGAAAAGTCAAGCGCCACTCAAACCGCCTACGATATTTCAACCCCAACGAAACAATTGCCTAACGCCGCCGCTTATAACACTACTTGCGGCCCAACGAGAAAGAAGGCACAGACACACAGACACACACACACGTACACATCACAGCTGGCCGAGATAGCACCAAGCATCACGGTGCTGAAGTCTCGCGGGTGCATGTTCCATTGCGTGTCACAATGCACTGCTTTCCGTGTGTGCGTGTGTGTATGTGTATGTATTTCTCTGCAGATTTTGACATCGTCGATCATCTGATTCTGCTCAATAATTCATCAAAACTAGATATTAGCGGTGCTGCACTATCATTCTTCCGCTCTTATCTTCTCAATCAATCTCAGTTTGTTTGTACCAGTAGTTATCGTAGTGAGTCTTTTCCACTATCGCACTATATCCTCTTCTCTTCAATATTCGCTTGACTTCCATTGGTGAAATAGTCTGTTGTCACGTTGTCACGATGTTGCGTTTCCAATATTGACGGAGATCGAAATTATTCTCTCGTCTGATACTATTTCCCAATCTTCTGTTTATTCTCTCTTGGATGACATCGCAACTTGGTCTTTTTACCACCATCTCAATCTCAATCCAGAAAAGACAAAATATGTTTTTCCATCTTTTATAAGTTTAACCTCTCTCTGTTCCTGTCTCTAATTCTGTTCGCAGCTTAAGTGTTCTACCAGATAATTGCCTTTCTTGTGATTTCTACATATCTGATATTATTAGATTTCGTAGCTTTCAAATTAGGCAAATCTATTCTATCCGTGGATGCATATTTTACTTCACGGAGCTTAGCTGTCTCTGCTGCCTTCAAACTAGATAATTATTTCATTCTCAGTAGGATACAACATAGTTGCTCGCTCTTTCTTTCATTTAACCATCGCCAGCTTGAGAAACTTCAATCTGTTACACTGATCAACACGACTTTTCTGGCAAAAGTGTTTAAAACAAATTGTGACTAAATTTGAGCTGCTGACTACGAATTCAGATTTGAACTCAGATTTTTCTATCAAATCAGGATTTTGGAGCTATATCAGTATCTATTTTTATGACAATTACCCAACGTATATATCGAACGTATCATGCCCAAAGTGAATGCTTTTGGTAGTACACTTTGAATATCGATAGTGAAAGAATAAGAAAGGTTACAAGGTTCATGTTCAAAAAATAAAATACAGTGGAACAATTCGGATATAAAACAAAAATACATACATATATTTGTATATATATGATGCACAAGATCAACGGCAAATTAGTTATTTTAATGTTAATTTCTAGGCTAATTGGTTGATGTAGAGCTTCTGGGCTGTCTCTCATCAAGCTCGAACAGTGCTCTGCAATCATACGTGAATCATACTGTCCTTGGTGCCTATCATACATTGTTTCAATGTCCTGATGGAATCATCCTCCTTTTTCCTCGCTCATATCTCGAGGGATGTCCGCAAATAGCTTGTCCAAATAGCTGTGTAAAAGTGAATCTTGATACTCGTCCAACACCCAAGATCTGGCAGGCTCATTAGTAGCTCTT
This sequence comes from Sacculina carcini, assembly GCA_916048095.2. Lineage (NCBI taxonomy): Eukaryota > Metazoa > Arthropoda > Thecostraca > Sacculinidae > Sacculina > Sacculina carcini. The sequence goes on along the minus strand of OU696581.1, from coordinate 3,556,319 downwards.
CCATATCTTCATAGCGGTCTGCTGTATTATTCTCGAGGAAATTCCGTACCACATCACAATATGCATTCCAAGCTCTCACTAATGTCTCATTCGTCGATTTGATAAAGTTCTGATCCCTCATAAGTGTTCTAATTAGAAGTTAATAAAATATTCGAGCCTTATTCTTCTCTTCATCAAGATCAGGAAAAGCTGAACAAATACATCTAAAACATTCTCCACTTTGATCAAAAGTTCTAACGATCTGTTTCAGCAATGCAAGTTATGCAAGGGAGGAAGGACAATATTCTTCCTATCCACTAGAGTATCATTGATGAAATTCTAATCCCCAGATACCATATTCTGTTGTTGAGGTCACTAATTTTTCCACTCAATGAGTTGCTGTAGCCCTACTGTCCCATTGAATTCCTGAAATTCGGGAAAGTAAGATACCACAGCGAAAAAACGTGACGTGATGCAGAAAATGTAAGAACAGATTAGAATTCAGCACACACAAATTAGTAAAAATCTTTTCTGAATATCCATGCCAGAAAACAATTGTTCGCTTGTAGACCAGTGTAATAAAGCCTGTCGTCTAATCTACTATCTCCCTGCTGGCTCCCATGTCTCTCCCTTGTTCTTCGGAAGCCCTCATATTTATACGATCTTCTGCCTTTTAATCAACCTACTCGTACACTCAAGTCATCTGATGATTCTCATCTCTTAGTGAAACCTCATTTTCCTTCTAGATATTCTCACTATAATTGCTGTTTTTCTATATTAGGGCTCCGTATTCGCAATAAGCTCTCTCTGTTACTAAGTTCTATCAATTATCTCCCATTTTTCAAAAAGCATTCTAAGAAATTTAACCTGAAGTCTTATACTTTGGATAACATTGTTTATACTAGACATTGATATAATGTTTAATTCTCTATATTCCCTACTGACTGATCCGGGGGGCTGAAGCCCCCCAAAAATGTTTCCGTCAACTCCTCATAACCAAGAGATTCACTAAAATAGGTCAAGAAGTTCTTTTCCTGTAGAATTCGTTGATATAAGCATTATCGCAAAGACGTTGCATAATGATGCATGTGCATGACTGATCACCCCCAAGATTCAGCCCCCCAAAATTAATTCAGTCCCTCCCAAAATTGCACTCTGGATCCGCCCTCAGAGATCCTCTAGGTGTAGGGCGGTATATAAATATCCACCTAATGTAATGTACGTATATATGAAATTTCACAAATGACAATGCAAGTAAAATCGCTGGAGAGGGGTATTTTCACACAGACAGCAACACGTTTGTGAGCAAGAAGTGACTAGCATTAATTACTAACACACAGTTTGATAGTTCAACACACACGCACCGATACACAAACATGAACAAACTCACACAGACATACACACAAACACACCGTAAAAGAGTCTGTGCAGACGGACCCCTAGGTGCTGTGCCCTTTCGCAAATAATCGAAGAACAGCTAGGAAACAAAAAACAGCCCGGTACTTATTGGATATATAAGCATGCACCATATCCTGTTGATACTATATGACACGCCCCGCTGGGCGCCCAACCGACAACCTGCTAATTATCGGTAGACTCCAGTAGGGAGGCGTTGTAATGAACTAATCCGGACCAGGATTCGAACCGCGAATATCTGAGCCACCAGAGTTGAGCACCTCAGCCACTGAGCTACTCGGGAAATATGCAGTCTTAACACAGAGAATACAAATACCTATTCGCCCATTGGAAACACCTCGCTATACCCAAGACCACGCCACAAAACAGTTCGGAGCGATACAGCTCAAGCGTAAAGGAAACATCTAGAAAACGCAAACGAGGAGTAACAAGAAGAATTAGCAGCAAGCCCCTAGACTATTTGGCCACTTGGTCCTTGCCAAACTTCAAGCATGCGTGTATTCATTACCGGGGATATTGTTCTAGCGAGCGAATCCCAATTGGACGGTCAATCAATTGTCCACAAAGACCCACGAAAAATTCCACATAACAGCAGCCAGTAGCAATCAACACCACTCTCCACCGCTCCACTACACCAATACAACACCAATAATATTGCGCATGTAAAAAAAACAGAAATTTACAAAAAGAATATACAAACACAGCGATATACACATGTTTAACAACTAAAGCAAAACCAAACACGGCTACGACATTCGAGAACTATACGACTGGGCACGCCTAATGTCAATGTTTGCCACCACAAAATTTCACTCATATACAACTCACCGAGCAGTAATAATTTGAGTTCCCTGCGAGCATCTCGTTTATCTTTTTTGAGCTGTTTCTCAATCTCCTGGTTGATACGGTGCTGTTCCCTGGCTTCCTCGGACAAGCAGCAGGTTAACATTCTAGACACTCGTACACAAGTCCCTCCCTTTCAACAGTGGGAAAAGGACAGACGGCTCGGTTTCATGACACTTCTATGCACCACCCATTGAAGACAATCACATAGCGAAGGCCAAAGCTGTCAGAAACACATGGAAACACATGACAATACAAGCAAATTCCACAGCACGCAACTATCGATCTACTCGGCGTTTGGACATCGCCAGTTTGAGTTACATTCCACAGTATTGGCATTTCCCAGACCGCCCAACTCTACCTTATATGACGTCATTTGAACAATGCATGATATAATCAAATTCTATTAGGATTAACTGAATTCGGATAGCTTTTTACATTTTGTTTGGGCAAATCTTAAGAGAAGCTAGTATTAGTACAATAGTAAAGCTCTATCGACATTTATGTTTATGTCTACGGCCTCTGGGCACTCCTTAGTCCAAACTCATATTATATTTACCCTATAGTTTCACACAATTATAACCAAAAAAATACATATCGTATTCAAATATAATTTTGAGTTGATAAATTGATTTTGAATTAATAAAAAACTTGTCACTTCTTACGTGTTTCTTGCGACTCATAATCACATCTCTGTTAATTTCTCCCACTGACTCCCCACTCAACTCTGACTCTGAAACTCATCCCTGTTAATAACTCCCTGTGACTCATAATCACATCTCTGTTGATGACTCCCTGTTGCTCATTTGCATTTACCGTAAAACTTGCAATTGAAGGGCAGCTCTAATAGGACGGCACCTCTGTGTTTGTGTAATTAATTTAACAAATATGCATGTGACCTGGTCCTTTTTTCATCCATACAATATACCGTATCTTCTCAAAATTGTCACCAGCTAGTGGAAATGACAGAATGACAGAATAGAATGACACCCTCTAATTGAACGACTCCTCTGATTCAAGGGCGCTATGGGGGAAGGTATGAAGAATACAGGCATGCAGTTCGAAGGTTTAAAGGAATATGCACTGTAATCCATCTAAATTAGTGATGCCCTGACAATCTTCGTTGAATTATATTTCCTATGATATTATTGATAGCATGCCCACATTCGTTACAGGGCAGCTAGTATTTACACCTACATTATATTAACTATTTCATTTTCGATGGAAAAATATATCTTTTCTTTATCCAAGTGTTCAACAACTACGCTCGATAATTAAACCCGAATTTCGTAGCTAAAATGTCAATACCCACCAAACAAACTACATTAAAATATCTCCGCATTTAGGAGAGTGCGTATCATAATTCATGCTGATTAAAAGCTATAGCGAAACACATTGACAATTTCAATGTCAAATTTTCAGTCTTGGTCCTCTCAAATTCACCGTCGCCGAAAACATGCAAAATATATTTCGCAAAATACTGTATAAAATCCAGAAAAACGTCCACAGACCATTCAAATACACCAATAACACTCGAATGAAAAACAGCAGCAGATCCCAGGTCCAAGAGAAGAAACACACAAACACACACACACATACGTGTGTTATCAAGCGAGCAAAATGCTGAGCGTTCACATCTCATCGAGATAGGCAAATGGAGAGATCTAAAGACCCTAAATAACTGTGTAAGCAACAAAAGTCCCTTTTGGGGCCCCAGAACCACACATACACATACACACACATATATTGAGAGTGCAGTTAAAAGTTAAACATTACCTGAAACGCACCACATAACGCACACAACACGGTAGCATGATAATACAATCACAACACACCATATATATGCAGCCTCAACGCCACACTTTCACTAAAAGACAACATTTAACCAAGAAGCTATGTGAATTAACGAGGTTAACATCACCGATCAAAAACAAAGCGAATGTTACAGCAGATACACAATAAAACCAATAAGGCACTGGACGAAGCATTTCAATATAATTGATTAACAACAAAAAACAGTTGAAACACACATCATTCACATGCTTGATTACACATGGCCTGCCAGTATAAGACATCGTAACACAGAACATCATTTCCTAGCAGCAACACATATTTTGCTAGGCACAACATATGGGGTACATCATAGCACACACACACACACATTTTACATTAGGTAGATATTTATATAGCGCCCTACACCTAGAGGGTCTCTAGGGCGCTGCACACTTACACACACACACAAACGCACACACACAGACACACTTACACACACACACACACACAGAAAGTGGAAGGTAAAGAAAGAAGAGAGATAATTTACACCTTATAATCATCACTAATATAGACAATGTTCTCTAGAGTATAGTACGATTTCACCATGAAAAATTACACACACACACACATACACACAAACAAACAAATGTGAATTGTTGTTTGACGGTGTTGAGCTAGGCTTGTAACTGATAGAAAACTGGGTTAAAGAATGGGTCAGTAGATCATGTTGACTGCAGAAGCGTGACCGCTGTCCACAGGCACGTGCAGTTTGCGCGCGCTGCGAGGTCGCAACGATGACCACACGATGCACATGTTGATTGCGTGCAACAAAATGGCCGCCAACACAAGCCTAGAACACACACACACACACAAACACACAAACACGGACACATAAATACAGACATACACACACACACACACACAAATAAAGACACACAAATACACACACACACACACACACACACAAGCACACAAACACGGACACACAAACACAGACACATACATAAATATACACACACACCAACAAACACACACAAATACAGACACACAGAAAGAGAGAGAGATAGACACACAAACATACAAACACGCAAATGAAGACAGGCAGACACACAGACATGTGTGTATGTATGTGTGTGTGTGTGTGTGTGTGTGTGTTTTGTGCGTGTGTCTGTACTTATATATTTTTTTACACGTACATACATGTAGTTACAATCAAGTATTCATTTTATAATAATGTACAATTAAGCAGTCAGTTAGTCAGTTCGGCGACCCGGTGATAGCTGCCGCGTTGCCCCGCACGACCGCCAGACTGACCCGCTGTCTGAGCCAGGCCGTCTCGCGCGGCTCTCCCGAACGCTCTGTTATTCGACGACCGATGTTCTTGATGAGGTCGTCCAATGAGGACCCCAGCACGCCGGTTGTTTCGATGGCCAGCGGCGCAAAGTCATACCGCTGGCTCAGGTCCGAGTAGCGTCGTTTCTTCGTCTCCACGGCCGCCCGAGCCGCTGCCCCGGGAGCGACTGCACCCTCCAACAGGTGTGCTCTGCTGAAGGTGTTGGTGCACGTCACGTCCCACACGAGCGATTTGCCGCGCCGGAAGGGAAAGACGGTGATCCTGTCCGGCCGGCGGCCGTCGCCTCGGTTCAGACCGCGAGGTTCCAGCACCGCCGCGACTCCTGCCGACGCCAAACTGCGATGTACGATGTCGTTCAGGGCAGTGTGGCAGTTGTGGCAGCACGACAGACTGTGGTGGCCCCATCGGTCGGTCATTGAGCCGCAGCGGCACCTGTGCGGCTGCTGGATGGCGGCTCCCAGGCGCAGCGCCACGCCGACGCGAACGGCTTCGTCGGGCAGCAGCAGGCCGAGGCTGGAGATAGGAAGGGCGGACAACCAGGCGCCGCTATGGGGTGCGGCCGCGGCCAGAAGGCGGGCTCGGTCCATCTGGTTGGATCTCTGGAGCAGACTGTTCAGGCGGTGCTCTGACGCGTTCGTGGATGCCTCCCAGACGGACGGGCAGCGCCGCTTGCTCCCATTGGTCGTCGTGCAGGTCGACGTTACAGCAGCTGCCGATGGCCGATCGGAGGTTCTCGTCGATGGTGACGAGCTGAGGGGTCGCCCTGTACACTGGGGCTGCTCTCATCAGGTACATGGCCCGCGGCACCGACGCATATGGCTTCCGGTATGCCTCCGGACTCGAGGGATGCGTCCAGAAGTGTTGCCATTGCCGCTTGTGAAGAGGTGGCCTACATAGGTTATTTATGTATGTATGTGTGTGTTTGTATGCGTGTTTGTATTTGTGTGTGTGTGTGTGTGCGTGTTTGTGTATGTATGCGTTTGTGTGTCTGTATTTGTTTTATGTGTGTGTCTGTATTTGTCTGTCTGAATATGTGTGTGTATGTGTCTGTGTTTGTGTGTGTGCTGGTTTGTGTTTGTATATATATGTGTGTGTGTGTGCGTGTGTGTGTCAGTGTATGTGCAGACGTTCAAGTACCAGTAGGAGTAGCTGTAGGAGGTCATGCCGTCCGAGGTCCAGCCGCCGGCCACTTCCTTGCGCACAAACACATTGTGACGCAGCCGCGCGTAATACTGCACACTCCACAACACCATGGCGCTCAGTTCGAACAAAGCTGACACACACACACACACACACACACACACACACACACATACACAAATACAACATCATGCAGGAGACAGACAGGTTAGCAGACCGGCATACAAACACAGTCGCAAGCATACACACAGACACAGACAGACATAACAGAATACAGACAGACATTCAGGACAGATAGGCAAAGAAAACAGAGACAGTAAGACATGAATTACAGACAGACAGACAATTCCAACTTTCAACCATCCGCATAGATAATTCGTGTATCTGATTTCAAAGCAATTGTGTTTTGCATATAGTATGTTCTATGTACATTACATTCATCATAAAAGTGCAGTGTTTCGGGCGTTAATTTCACATAACCACTATGTAATTTCCATTGCTGTTTTCATGTTTGATTGATTGTCAGTATTAATTATTATATTGATGTTTGATTGTCTGTTTGAATGTGTTAACACTATTGAGCCATGCACAATCATATAGCCTAATTTATGTTCGTATAATGTTCGTGCAAGAGCTATGGCTCGACCAACTGGTGCCAATTGATGTTTTTGTATTGTCTTGTTCATTGCATTTTTTTGTCTGAGTGGCAATAAACCTAAATTTTAAAAAAAATTACAGACAGACAAACAGATAAAACAGACACGCTGTGAGACAGGCATAGACACAGACACACAGACAGACAAACTAACAGAGACAGAAAAACGAACAGACAGACAGACAGACAGACAGACCGGCCAATGCGTTCCACAGCAGTAGTCCGTGAGGTCCCGGCAGCCAGTGGACAGGACTTGAAGCCACGTTGATGATGCTGAAGACCAGCAGTAGCAGAGAGAAGAGCACGCCGGCACACAACACAGCCACTGTCGCCATCCACACGTCGTACAACATCAACGATGGCTCGCTCACACGCAAATCCGATACTAACGCCGACACGCACACATACACACATACATACACATACGTGCGTGTGAGGGTGAAAACGGATTGAAGTTGCCTCGTTCATTCGTCATGTGTATGTCGTTTTGGTATGTATATGACATCATGCTCTATGTTGCCTTGTAGTCCACTTGAATTGTTTTTGTAACTGGACTCGTCTAAGAGTGCATAACTCGACGGGCCATGAGATAGATGCAGGTGTTGTTTAATTCCCAATTGTAATATGGATTTATTCCGCAATTCATTATACAATTTTCCAATAGCATATGTTATTATTACGATTATTAATTTCAGAAAGAGAATAATCTTGCATATACTTGCATAATCGCATATATTTGCATAACTGGGATGAGCGTACCCCTCACACCCCATAAATAATTCCTGAATGAAATTCGAAATAGCATAATATTTACCTTTGAAGTGATAGACGCGTTCCCCAAGGCCAGAATCCAGCCTTTTTACTCCTTTGAAAAGACCAAAATTGACGCTACCACGCGACGTAACGTTTGCTACGGATATTTCCCTTTTGCCCTGAGCAACAATCCAAAAATCCGTTGCCAAAGACAAGCTAAGCAGAACTAAGACAATACAAGAAATAAAAAATGAGCAGAATGCGGCACATTTTCGCCAATAAATAGGATTCATCGCCAGAATCAGTAAACAACTTGCACTACGATACAGGAATCACTTTCAAGGATTTACAAAAGTGCTGCCAGATGCTGATGAATGCTGCCAGAGAATGTACTTTCATTTCAACTGGACCTTGCTTTCAATATTTTTAGAATGAAATCCGACAAATAAGGAAAAAAATTAGCAAAGTTTGAAAACAAAGAATGAAAACTGACAAATAAAGAAAAAATTAACAATTTAGCAAAGTTTGGCATATTCTGCCTTCAGCGTAATAAAATGTATGCTTTTTGCAAAGCTTCGTTATTATTCTCGTTCAATGGGTATTTTCCGTTTGAGTTAAACATAGAGGCAATACTCGGTATTTCAAATTAACACCTATATTTATTTTGTTCAAGTATCATCTATAAGTAGAAATACACTGTTCTGATAAAATGTATACTTATATAATATACAATTAAAATCTAATATATAAAATCGAAATCTAATGAATTTGTCTGTAAATGAGCAAAGAAAAAATGCAAATAGTAGAATAGTTCATCCATATAAGAATGCAATTTGCTTCATGTTTTTTTGGAAGAATTTGAAAGCTGGCACCGTGAAAAATGTATTGGAATGTCTCAGTTGATGAGAAGGTTTCAATTACAAATAACGTTGTTAGCACGAAAGATAGAAAACACTCAAAACATTTTTGTGAAATTTTTTGTCGCCTTCAGGACAGAATTTGTACCTTAAAGTCGCGTCATATAGTCCCATAGATACATAGTCCCAAAGTCCCATAGACGCAGAGTCCTAATATCCCATAGTCCAATAGATGCATAGTCTCATAGTCCCATAGTCCAATAGACGCATAGCCACATAGTCACGTAGTTTGTAGTGTTCGCACTACATATAATGACAGGGCAATTCACAGCGCAGGTATGTTTGCAGATGCAATTTCTGTCACGAAGTCTGCTCAACTGATTCTCGCCTCCAGCCCAACAAATACAGCTATATATATAGTGTCGATCACGTGACCGGGCACACAAGCATACAAACAGCAAGCACGAGCATACGCGTTTAAAATCACAATGCATTATACAGAATACACATGCAGATTGACCGGTCACACTCATAAATACCAATCCAACCAAGGCGTGGGGAAGCGTAAAAATGATTTGTGATTGCGTATGGCGAGAGAGAGAGAGAGAGTGTGTGTGTGTGTGTGTGTGTGAGAGAGATAGTGTCTGAGTGCGTGACAATCTCTTCATTATCCACAACAGCGCTGATAAATTAAACCAATTCAGTTATTACATCAAAGTAAATCTCAAGAGGTCATTAGAAACAAGAACAAACGAATTTGAATTGATAAAAACACACATTTATCCTTATGTTTGACTTTTAGCTTCCCACATGACAATTCTTCCATTCCCCACCAGTGGGGAATTCCCCACAGGTTAAGAACCACTGGTATATACGACTGCGTGTGTGTGTGTGTGTGTGTGTGTGTGTGTGTGAGCACGGTGTATGGCTCATACACCGTGCTCACCCATGCAGTAGGGATGTTTGAGTCGTGTGCTAGGTATGGTCGAGTCGTGACGTTTAGTGGGGCAGTGATGCCCACGCGCGCCTGTCTGTAAATTCATGTCAGTTGTTTTGTTTTCGTTACAAATGCAGACACGCATACTCACCCACAAGCACACATGAACTTGAGCATGAAACACTACACACACAAACATACACGCTAACTCAATTGACACACGCTTGACATTGCAAAGCCGAGACATGACAAGTTCACTCAGCACACTGGAGTAAGAATATTTCAAACATTTCCAAACACTACTCATTATATAAAACATGAGGTATCACTAGAAGTTCCATAGTTCAATAGTCGATAGCTTATATTTAATTCGTAGTTGTCTTATACACTATATTTATCAACATTGAGGAGGTGGGCAAATTGCGAACGATATATTATAGAGGACACTAGATACCCTGAAATGTCAAATTAGGTTGTTTGTTTGGCTCGTACTACACATATATGAATCTTAATGCTTGATTGCAGTGGCGAAGGTAGGGAGGGGCTTGAGGGTTACTGCCGCTCATAACTGCTACCCCCCTCTGAGATCCCCCGAAAACCCTGACAATGAACATCTCGAGTGTAGTTGCTCGTGTTTTGTAGTGAGACCAAACGTCCACTTTGTCCACTGTCCGGCCTGTTCAAATTTTTTATTAATATGTTTCAAATGTCCGGGGTATTTATAGTTAAAGTAGGTAAATTCAATATGTTCCCTCTGTGGGTGTGTAATGGTTTAGCCAATGCCTAATAAAGGTGAATCAAAACATTAGTCATTGGCATATTAAGAACGAAAATAATTTCAGCAAAATGTCATTTTCAATAAAAAAGCTCTTTTTGCGCGCGCACAAAAGTGTCTTCATTTTAACCACTCGTAATATGGTTATACCATGTTTCGCTAAGCCCCGAATCTGTTTTCTTAGCTCGTCCTCAGTCCCCCCACCGGAAATATCCTGGCGCCGCCACTGCTTGATTCCAAATGCATATTCTTGTTATTGTCATAATCAAGTGTTTTTAGTTGCGAAATTTGGGAAAATTTTCATATATAAATAAACGCATTCAAAACAAATTATATACGTCCTTATCAGTGGCGGCGCCAAGGTGGGGGCTTGGGGGGCTGAATCCCCCCCAAAAATATGCCAAGCCACCCTAAGCCCCCCCAAATCATAATAAAAAACATTAAAATTTCTTACCACTGTAAATGAAGTACTGTAATTATGGTTCGAGGACTGAATCAGTGTGCCTCAATTGATAATATATGATTATATGATAATATAATGATAATATATGATTAAGTATCATATAATATAATTATATGATAATGTTATGCGTTCGAGTATAGCTCTTCATGCTTCGCCAAACCCCCTCAACTTTTTCCTTAGCCTCCCCTCAGACCCCACATTGGAAAAATCCTAGCGCCGCCACTGGTCCTTATAGCAGCAGTTAATTTAGCAACGGATTTTGGAAATTGATATGTGGCCTGCCCCCACACATACACACATGCACACACATGCAAGCATACACATACATGAACACACAGATTAATGACCACATAAGCGCGTGTATATACCTAAAAAAAACAAAACAGTTTATTGCCATATGCATGTGCTCTTGGTAATTGCGTACCGTGTGTGTTAGCAATACACTATTGAAGCGAAGTGAACACACCATGAGCATTTGGCGTTGAGCGGCGGGTCTAACGATGTTGTCTTCCAGATCCCATCACCGGCCATCTTGCCTCAGGGCACTGGTGACGTCACTGCACGCTCTGCTCCCGTCTTCCACCGGCACCGGCTTCACTCTTGCTCTTCTCCCGTGCACTGCACTAGACATCGTCGCTTGCTGGCGGCGTTGTGCGCAATTCCGAGCAGGGCTGACGTCCGCCTGTCTGCGCATGCGCAGTCAGCGCGATCATGCGGTCACCGGTCGTGATTCCGTGCGGCATTCAGTCAGCGTCTGTAAGGTGTGTGTGTTTGGCTGCGGTGTGTTGCGCTCTCTTTGCTGATATTGTTAGTGTAAACGCGTTATTGTTCTGTTAGAACGCACACGAGTGGTGGTTGTGCAGGAGATAATTCAAAGCGGGTCCTGCAGATGTACTTGTTGTTCTCTGTGTGTGTGCTTGATTAGATTGTCGGTGGCATTTCGGGCCGCATATTGTCGTGTCGATTCTTGTTTGATGCTTATTGATTTCTCACAGTGTCGCGAATCTGATATTTGCAGCGAGTTTGATTTGAGCGTTTGTGTCGTGTCCACAACCGAGGAACCGACAGGATTCTAGGAATCGGCGCGCTCCTGTGCGCCAGCCTAGCGAAACCCAAATCAAAGTTGGTCTCGATCAATCGACGCAACCACAGCAATGAATGATAAGGTGATGTCTGGCGGCGGCGGAAGCGGCAGCGCAGCAACCACGCCAATCTGCCGGTGTCGCGTGCTTTACCTCGGCTCAGCAGTGCCGCACGTCACCAAGGATGGCCTGCAGGGCATCCAGCAGCCGTTGCGTGAGCTGTACCCGAGCGACGGCATTGGCGGCGCCAAGGGAATCGATTCGTGGCTCAGTGTGTGGAGCAACGGTTTGTTGTTGGAGAACGTGGACGAGCGTCAAAAGCGCGTGGCTCGCTTCTTTCCAATCGAGGCGCTACACTACTGCGCCGCCGTCCGCTACGTTATCGTGCCGGACACTGCTCTGACGTCCGGCGGTGGTGGCGGCGGTGGCAAACAGAGAAACCGTACTGCCGCTCGCTTTCTGCCGCTTGACTCGCCGTTCGCGCGAAGTCCGAGCATCAAGCACCCGCCACTGTTTGCCGCCATCCTTCGACGTACGGCCGGCATCAAAGTGCTCGAATGCCACGCGTTCGTGTGCAAGCGCGAAGCACCCACCAACGCTCTGGTGCGCTGTTGTTTTCATGCGTATGGCGACTCGATGCACGCGCGTCAAATGGGCGGCTCCCTGTACGAGTCCATCTACGGCGGATGCGCCACGCAAGAGCCTCGTGAGCTAGAGGAAACACAGGCACACATCGACGTCGATGATCATCGGCTGGACGAGTGGCACGGTGGCGAGGCCAGTGTCGGCACACAGTCGTCCAACTCGACAGCCGGCAGTGGCGGCGGCGGCTCGCACACGGTGGCCGGCGTTGTCGTTCATCAGGAAGACGAAGACGTCAATCACAAGGTGTGGCCTGCCAGTCAATCGACCAGTGACGACTACGAGAGTAACGGTGGGGGTGGAGGTAGCGGTACAGGAACCGGAGTCGAGTCGGCTTTGATCTACGGCACGACAGGAGCGCGGGCCACGAGGCCTCGTCAGCGCCTCATGCCGGCCGCTCCTCCGCCGCCCCCGCTACCCCCTCCGCCGGCATCCATGCTGCATCAGTCGCCAGATGGTGATGCATCGTTACGGAAAGTCCGGAGGCTTAAGACGCGCAGTGAGCGCGATTCGGCAGGTTCGCCCGGCTGCAACGGATCAGTGATGCGTCGCCCTTCCACCAGTGATCCCGCAACATCCCCCGGACAGCTGGAACAAATTGCGACTCATCGTCATCAGGCCGGCTACGGATTTCCTCACGCCAACGGTCACGTCAACGGCTTCGGCCACGGACATCCGACCATGAACGGTCCAGCTGCCCCGAACGGATACGGCGTATTGAACGGCCGTGTCGGTGGTCACGGATACATTAATGGGTACGGTTCGCTTTCGCGTCCGCATGCCAAACTGATGAACGGCGCTCTCGACCACGCCTCCAAGACGTCCAGACATCGCGTGGCTCGTGCGCTCTCCACGCGTCCTCCGCCAGGGGCGCCGCTATGTCCGCCGGCTCCGCCGCCGGCGCAGATTTTCTATGGGACTCTGCCGCCGCCGTCGCATATGCAAATGGTGCCGCTGCCGCCGATGATGCCGGGATACGGTCCGGCCGTGATGACACTGCCGTTACCGATGCGGTCGACTCCGCGGGCCGCCGAAGAGCCGGTTTACATGCCAGCTACGATGCGACCGCTCAGTCCGACGGCGTCCTACCAGCCGGGACACTTTCCACACGATGCGTATATGGCGCAGCAAGCGTACGCCAGCGTTGACCGACGACGCTCCGGCGGCAAAAAGAAGCTGTCCAAGCGCGCTGGCGGTAGCGGTGTAGACGCAGGCGGCTGTGATGAATCGCCTCCGTCGAACGGCGTCGGCGGTGGTTTTTGTCGTCGCAAGAATCATCTGAACGAGAAGGCGTTCGGCTATTCAATCCGTCAGGAGCAGCGATCGCGTTCTTATGGCTCACTGGCTAATCTGGAGAACGGCAGTGGCGGCAGCGACGACAAAGTCACCGTGTCGTCCAACGATCAGCTGGAATACGCTCGCAACGGACTCGGCCAGCTGGACATCGGCTCCAGGGAGAACGGACCACGAAACGGCGGCTACGATCAACGTCAAGGCTCGGTCTCGCGATACAGCCAGAATTCCCAGAGGTCCCGCCCGGGCTTACGGAGGTGATCATGGTGGCACGTTCTTCATCCGCTTCCTTCATACATCGCAGTGCTCATTTGACAGATATTTTGGTCCACCTCGATTTTGCTGCTTGGGCTGGTCCGCTGGCGCCTTTTCACCAGACTACAGGAATCATCATCATGTCCTGATAGGCTCGTCTTGTCTGATCGGCAAGAAGACACCGACGTCATTGCGACCCAAAAACAACCTAAACCCGATGGCAATCAAGCAGAATTATTTCTGCTTTGCCTTGTCGCTCCAACTTTTCTGCTTTCGCTTTTTGCGCAGGAAAGCAATTGGGAAGTATTGTATCATTATCTGTGTATGTGTGCGTGTGTGTGTTTGTATGCGTGTGTGCTGGACGCATTTTTCTGTGAATAAGGTATCTCCCGGCGTCCAATTTATCGCGCCTTCTATTTACAATCCACTTTGTTTTGCAGTTTTGCGAAAATGGCTGTGTGAGCCAGTGAAATTTGCCCGTGGGTAATTGTGTGTGTGTGTGTGTGTGTGTGTGTGTGTGTGTGTGTGTGTGTGTGTGTGTGTGTGTGTGTGTGTGTGTTTGCTTGCGAATTACGCTTGCGGACGTGGAAAAAGTCCCCGATGACAATTTCCTGGCAAAATGGAAATATATAGCGGGAAATTAAATTACTTTTGTGTAGACACGTGCTAAACATTTTTCCCGCGTTGAAGATATGAGACGATTGACCGTTGATCACTGTATATTGTCGTACTGTTTGATAATCGTTATGAATTATGCAAATTATTTATACAAACTAACAAAGTATATCTGTTGAACCCATGTAATACACCCAGTTTTATTCAATGAGTGTATTGAAGTGTTGTTGACGTCTGGTTAGATGTGTTGTTCACATGCATATCTTCACTTGCGTTCAGTCGTTTACATACAATATTGACAAATTTGTTTGATTTTTGAAAACGGACAAAATTAGCATGAAACACTTTTAAGTAGGTGCAATTCCAATAACAAATCTGGTTGTACACTCTCAAAATATTTGAATTTCTGTTTTTTGTGAAATTATATTGGCACACAAGCACACACAAATACACAGACACGCACACACACACACACACACACACACACACACACACAAACACACACACACACACAGAGCCATAACAACCGCCCCCGTACCCGGCCAGGGGATAGCCGAATGTTGAGAGGCCCATTGCCTCACGCATGATATTAATATTTATCAAAAAGTAGCGCCTAAAAGTATAAAGCTTAATGGAGACCGAGGGGCTGCTAGTAACTGCATTTTCATAAGTGGGACCTCTATCATACTGGTGCTTTACTTATCATGAGGGCCCCAGTAATGAGGGCCTTCGGGAGGCCCGTAATACCTCGAACCGGCTCTGCACACACACAGAGAGAGAGAGAGAGAGGGAGGGAGAGGCACAGACAGATACACTCGCGCACATGTATGCAGTATAAGACATGTAGCTTATGGTCGACCGCACAGTTCTTTTTCGCCAAACAGCCAATAGTTGATTGTTACAACACTTGGCTAACACAGAAAACTTTCACACACGCACACACATACATACATTAACACACACACACACACATACACACATACACACACGCACACATGCTACTTTCACTGCAATCACACGCTGGTCAAGTGTATCTCGCCAGCATCTGGCTATTTCTGCTGCGTTTCCTGCATCTGAGTGCGTGCGCGCGCAATTTTCCTGCTTCGAGTTCGCGTTCGACTCGTTTCTGCTCAGAGCGTACTACACGAAGAACAAATACTGCTTTTCAAATACACGTGTGTATATCTGTGTGCCTGTGTATGTGTCTGCGTCAATGTATGTGTCCACACACATTCATTCGACATGCAAGAAGAACAAAAGTAAAATAAAAGCTATTAAAACCGAACACAGGCAGCGTTGCCGCGCACAATGGACAGGCTGACTCGCTGAATCAGCCAGGCAGTTTCGCACTTCTCGCTTGTGCACTCTTCTATATTTCGGCCGGTATGCTTGCGCAGCTCTCACATGCCGGTTCTAGAACACCGCTGGTCTCCACCGCTACTGGTACAAAGTGGTACCGATCCATTAGCGACACGTACCGGTGGCGCTTGCGTTGTTCGGTAACTAGGACCGCTGCTCCGGCGTTGATGGCGCAGTTCAGCGTGTGCGTGGTGTTGAACATGCTTGAGCAAGTAATATCCCATACGAGGCTTTGCTACCTGTGAAGGCATATATGCTATTCGGACGGCATAAGTTTCTTCTGCCCAGCCCCCGTGGTTCCAGCACCGCGCCGATCCCAGCTACCGCAAAACCGCGATACACAGCGCCATTGAGCGCCGTGTGCAGAGGGATTCGTCCCGCGATTTGTTGGCACGACAAAGTGTGATGGCCCCATTTGTCGGACATGACACCACATCGGCATCTGTGGGGCTGTTGAACGGGTGAGCCGATACGCAACGCCACACCTATACGCACCACATCGTCTAGTTAGAGAAGGCCCATACTTACCACCGTAACCGCATGCACCTATGCTCCACTGTGTGATGCCGCCGCTGCAAGTATGCGGGCGCGCTCCGTTTGGTCAGCGGTGGACAGCAAATTTTTCTGCCGTACATTCGGGGCCTGTCTGTCCAGGTTTCGCTGAGTGATTGTTTCATGGGTGCTCCCAGTCGGCACTGCTCTGCGACGTATTTCGCTAAGGCGGCTACCAGAGCTCCCGCGTCTGACGATTGAGCTGCCCACTTCTCTGGTTGACTCCAATGGGGCCCCGAACGCTGTTAATGCAACGTCCGCCATGCGACGAGAGCCTATATCACCCAGGCTCACAGGCAGGGAGGCTTGTATCCCGTCATGCTGACATTACAGGTCAGGCATGTTGCGGCTCGCAGAATGTCATCGATCAATTTCAGTTGAGTAGAGGCAGTATGCGCCGGCGCTGCTCGCATCAGGTACGCTACGCGGCTTACCGATGAGTACCGGCTCAAGAAGAACAGCGCCACATGACTTTGCAGGCCAGACAATCTCTCGCACAGCAAGTTCGTCGCTTCTGCGATGTAAGTCATGGCGATGTCTATGCCTCCTTGCATCAATAGAGCACCAAGCAGGGTCAGCTCGGGTAATGGAGTTGCCTTTGCTTGGCTGAGCGGATCGCTGTCAACCGGTGTCTCTCCGCTGAGTCTGCATAACTAGCACTTGGCGTTGTTAACTTCAAGGTCGATTGACCTCAGCTGGAGCACAATGTGACGGAGATCGTTTCTGACACAGGTGGCCGGGCTGCCATATGGGGCGTCGTCAAAATACAACACATTCAGTGGTGACTGGCTGCTGCGAGCCACGAGATCCGCCACCAAGGCAGACTGTAGTGGGCCTAGTGGGTCGCCCTGTTGAACCCTGTGCGCGACCATATCTTGGTCGGACCGACGTAGACTGTCCGTAGAATGGTAAACAAGCTGAAAGGCTGCCGGGAACCGGCGGCACACTTCATGTAAGACGGCTCGTCTGCTGACGGTATTGAAAGCGTTCTGTATGTCGACCTTGAATATCACGTGTTTCGGTTAGTCGATATGTTCCGTTGCATATGCTCTTGTGACATGCACTGCTGCTTCACAGCCCATGGGGGTGGCCACGCGCAGCTGGACTGGTCGTAGCTGCGGAGCAACTGCCGCCGTCGTGCGGGATGCCACAAATTTATTGAGAAGTCTGCGCAGAGTGCTGCCGACTGCAATTAACTTTACACGACCTGACCTCTTCCTCAGGACGATCAGTCTGACTGTGAAAAATACGCTCTTGTCAAGGTCTGGAATATTGCCCGCAATCGCGATATTGCACAGGGCTGTAAGTCCTGTCAGCAGGTGCTGACCCGCCTCTACTGTTTTGGACCCATGCACCAGCTGTCGCAAGTGCATGGGTCTAATACCATCGAGTTCTCCCGGTGAACCATTAGGAGAGGTATTAATGACCTGGCGCACCTCACTCTCGTCCATGATCATGGCTGGCGGGACATGGGAAAGTAGATCAGCAAGTAGCTCATCCGCCGTATCAAGTGTTCATCTTATACAATCGGGGCGATACTTTCGGTTGGTGGGATGAGGGTGTCGGAAGAGCTCATCAGACGAACTGCTCCTCGGATGTCGCCGTCGGCACACTTCGTGTTCACGCGACGGTACTGTACATTGTGTGACGATGCTGGTGCTTGTGCATCCGTCCGTCTGGATCCTGTCAGCTGACTTGTGAGCGCGGTTGATCGGTAGGTTGATCATGGGACCGGTGCGAGCCTAGGACAACAGACGCCACCAGGCGCCCAAAGATCTCTGGTCGATTACCGCTCTGGTAAGTTGTACCAACTGGGAGGTGACACGGTACCTCAATCAGCGTGGTATATGTTGGCGCACGGCCTGTCTGCTGAGTGCAGCCAGGCCGTCGGCAAATGTCCGATGGAATTTCAGGGTCCATATCCTTCGCCGGTCCGTTGATCGAGTCTTTTTGGGCTTCCGCTTCGAGGCGGTCGTTGCAGCACCATGACTGTAGTAAGTCTGCCTGCCGGCGCCGCAGTCCCGCACAACTCACATGGTTGATTTGCGAAAAAGCCGTTCGGTTGATGCTCCGCTTTCTGCTGTTGATCAGAGTGCAGGCGGTGCAAACTGCAATGTCATCACTCGCGACCTGAGGGAAAATTCCGTCGGGCTGTTGTTCACGCGCCTGATAGTGCATTCCAGCTGCGATGTACTTGTCAATGCGACAGGAGGCACAGGCTCGCGAGTCATAGTCATGTCTGTGTTTTTGTCTGTGTCTTTTCTTGTGTCACGTCTGTATTGTTCATATAACGTATAAACTATCACAATAGGACACAGGCAGCGTTGCCACGCATGATGTCCAGACTGACTCGCTGAATTAGCCATGCAGTTTCACGCTTCTCGCCTGTGCACTCTGTTATGTTTCGACCAATGCGCTTGCACATTGTCCCACATGCCAGTCCCAGAACACCGCTGGTCTCCACCGCTACTGGTACGAGGTGGTACCGGCTCGTCAGCGATGCGTATCGCTGGCGCTTGTGTTGTTCTGCTGCTAGGCTGCTGCGCCGGCGTTGATGGCG
Source organism: Sacculina carcini (assembly GCA_916048095.2). Classification (NCBI taxonomy): domain Eukaryota; kingdom Metazoa; phylum Arthropoda; class Thecostraca; family Sacculinidae; genus Sacculina; species Sacculina carcini. The sequence continues at coordinate 3,537,016 of OU696581.1, read as the reverse complement.
CAGTTAAGCGTGTGTGCGGTGCTGAACGTGTTCGAACAGGTAGCGTCCCAGACTAGAATTTTGCCGCTCGTGAAAGGGTATACGCTTATCCCGTCCGGGCGTCGTCCGTCTCCTCTGCCCAGGCCCCGTGGTTCTCGCACCGCGCCGATCCCAGCTGCTGCCAAGCCGCGATACACAGTGTCGTTGAGTGCCGTGTGCCTTGGAATTCGTCCCGCGCTTTGTTGACATGACAAAGCATGATGGCCCCATTTGTCCGACATGGCACCACATCGGCATCTGTGAGGTTGTTGGACGGGCGGGCGGATACGCAGCGCCAGGTCTACACGCACCACATCGTCTGGCGGAAGAAGGCCCAGACTGGCCACCGGAACCGCGTGCAACCATGCTCCATTGTGTGATGTAGCCGTTGCAAGAATGAATGCCCACTCTGTTCGGTTAGCGATGGACAACAAGTTCTGCTGCCGCACCTTGGAGGCCAGTCGGTCCAGGTTGCGCTGGGTAATTGTCTCATCGGAGCTCCAGTTCGGGTACTGCTCTGCGACGTATCTCTCCATGGCGGCCAACAGAGCTCCCGGTCTGTCGACGCTCTCGCGTCCAATTATGCGACTTACCAGGTCTCTGGTGGACTCCAATGAGGCCACAAGCGCGGGTAGTGCTACGTCCGCCATGCGACGAGAGCCGATCCCACCCGGGCTCACCGGTAGGGAGGCTTGTGTCCAGCTGGAGTCGGTCACGCTGACATTGCAGCTCTGACATATTGCCGCTCGCAGAGTGTCATCGATCGATTTCAGCTGAGTGGAGGCCGTATGCACCGGCGCTGCTCGCATAAGGTATGTCGCCCTGGGTGCCGATGAGTATGGCCTCAGAAAGAACAGTGCCATATGGCTTTGCAGGCCAGACGATCTCTCACGCAGTAGTTTAGTGGCTTCTGCAATTTTGGTCAGGGCGAAATCTATGCCCCCGTGCATCAGTGGAGCACCGAGCAGGGTCAGCTCGGACAAAGCAATTACCTTAGATTGACTGAGCGGGTCGCTATCAGCCTGGATCGATCCGCAGCTGCTGAGCCTGCATACCTCGCGCTTGGCATTGTTGACCTCGAGGCCGATTGACCTCAGCAGGGGCACTATTTTTTAATGCCGTTTCGGACACTGGTGACCGGCCGCCGAGTGTGACGTCGTCCAGATACCACGCATTTAGTGGCGACTGGCAGCTAAGGGCCACGGGATCCATCGCCAAGGCGAACAGCAGGCGGCCTAGTGGGTCGCTTTGTTGGACCCCCGTGCATGACCATACCTTGGTTTGTCCGAGATACAACATAGTCGGATATCCGTATGCTTGGTAAACAAGCTGAAAGCCTGCCGGCAACCGGCGGCGCACTTGCTGCAAAACGGCTCGTCTGCTGACGGTATTAAAAGCATTTTGCAGGTCGAGCTGGACAATTACGTGTTTCGGCGAGTCGCTATGCTCTGTTGCGTATTCTCTTGTGGCATGCACCACTGCCCATGGGGATGGCAACTCCCAGCTGCCCTGGACGTAGCTACGGAGTGACTACCGCTGCCATGCGGGATGCCACCAATTTGCTGGCGAGTCTGCGCAGGGTGCTGCCGACAGCAATTAGCCTGACACCGCCAGACTTTTTCCTCACGGCAATTAGTCTGGCTGTAAAAAACCCACTCCTCGCGAAATCTGGGATGTTGCCAGCTATAGCGGTGTTGCACAGGGCTGTGAGAGCTGTCAGCAAGTGCTGACCCGCCTCTGCTGTTTTGAGCGACATCAGCTGTCTCAGGTGCATGGGTCTGATGTCATCGAGTCCTCCCGATGAACCCTTAGGCAAGGTGTTGATGGCCTGGCGCAGCTCGTTCTCATTATTATTTTATTATTAATTACAGGCAAATCCAGTAGCATGGGAAGAGTGCAAGCACTATTACCACCCTAAGGTGGCCCCATGTACCGGAAGCGCCCAAAAGATTCAGAGAGAAAGAGAGTTCGAAAAGAAAAAAGTCTAGAAAGAGAGTTGGAAAAAAATTATAAATAAATAACAATAATTAATAAACCATCATCAGATAACAATCCATAATGTCACTCCGCCCACGTTCCTCAATAAATAATAACAATCAACAATAAACATGTGATTCAGTAAATAACAGCCATCAATAAATAAGAATAAATATTAATAAATAAGTAATAAATCATCTACGATCATAGCTGGTGGCATGTGGGAAAGCAAGTCAGCAGGCAGCTATTCAGCCGTATCGGGTTGTTTCTCTTGTATGATCGCGGCAGTGTCTGCGGCTGGTGGAATGAGGGTGTCGGAAGAGCTCAGCAAACGAAGTGCTCCTCGGAAGTCGCCGTCGGCACATTTTGTGTTCACGCGACGAGACAGGGCGCTGCATGACGAGGTTGGAGAACGTTCATCAGACCCTCCGGATCTAGTCATCTGACTTGTCGGTGCTGTTGGTTGGTTGCTCATTGGACCGGTGCGGGCGTAGGACAGCAAGTGCCACAAGGCGCGTGAGTGCAATTGTCTGTGTCTGTGTCTGTGTCTGTGTCTGTGTTTGTGTCTGTGTCTGTGTCTGTGTCTGTGTCTGTGTCTGTGTCTGTGTCTGTGTCTGTGTCTGTGTCTGTGTTTGTGTCTGTGTCTGTGTTTGTGTCTGTATCTGTGTCTGTGTCTGTGTCTGTGTTTGTGTCTGTGTCTGTGTCTGTGTCTGTGTCTGTGTCTGTGTCTGTGTCTGTGTCTGTGTCTGTATCTGTGTCTGTGTCTGTGTCTGTGTCTGTGTCTGTGTCTGTATCTGTATCTGTGTCTGTGTCTGTATCTGTGTCTGTGTCTGTGTCTGTGTCTGTGTCTGTGTCTGTATCTGTGTCTGTATCTGTGTCTGTGTCTGTGTCTGTGTCTGTGTCTGTGTCTGTGTCTGTATCTGTGTCGGTGTCTGTGTCAGCTTGTGTGCGTGCATGTGTGTATGTGTGCGTGCGCGTGGATACCAGTGTGACTTGGCTGTACCCCGATTTTCTGGTGAGAAAACGGTCGACGGTAGACCCAGAACAGGCCCGGTCCTAGCCATCAGCCGCCACGGGGCCTGATCTTGTAGAAATTAGCCAGTTCACGAAAAAAACAGCTGTAAAATCTTTTTTGTTTGTCCTGTACATTTCCTATCTACTGAGCTATACAAAACCGTATGACAGAATCGCTTTATGTTTCATCGACCTTTTAAGGCCTGACAAATCCCCAAATACCCAAATTTTCTACTTCCGCTCCTGCCACAAGAGGGATTCGTAGTCGTCTCGTGAACCAGGTGAAGTCAGGTGTGTGTGTGTGTGTGCTTGTGTGTATGAGTGTGCATGTCCGTGTGCGTGTGCATGTGTACGTGTAAGTTGCCGCCTTCACTGGCACACAATGGCCCTTGGGTGGAGACGCGCCTTGTCAACGCCACCTAGATACAAGGCCGTTTCACGATTTTGTGACGTCACAGCGTTCGGCCAACGTCGGTGCAGTGTGTATGTACTGCGGTGCACTGTTAGTTGATATTATGCGTACGCCGGTGCATTATTTTCACAAATACTCCCAAATTTAGATGAAACTTTGCATTTAGAAGCTGTATAATGCTTAACAATTCTTTTTACAACCTAATACAAACAAAATTTAGGAGGTTTACGATCATGTATTGTACCAAGCGTGCGAATTAACAACAAGAAAACGGTCAAATATAGAAGCCAATATGACATGTTTCATTAATTACTTGCCACAGTGAATTCAGACACGGGCACGCTATTTAATTCATCATTCACAACATGCTGCAGCTCATAAACATGTCGACAAAAACGTGTTTACACACTTCACGAATACAACATTGCGAAATAGAAAGCCAATAACTGAGCATAAATTCCAGCATTGACAAACAACAACAAATGTGATCGTTAATTATGCTTAAATATCACATAGAACAGCGGTCCGAAACATGCGCTAATTATCCGCTGATAGATATTGTAAGTGTGTTTGTAAGTGTTTATTTGTCAATTGTAAGTGTCGCTAAGTGGGGAACTAATGTCGGATAGAAGGACAAATGCGTGTTTTTATCAATCCGAAATCTTTCATTTTCGCTTATATCGACTTTCTGACATTAAATTTGTTCGAACCACTGGATTCATAAGATTTCTCAGCGGTGCCAAGAAATCAATGAATTGACACGCTTTCACATGAGAATATTGAATAATCGATCTTAAAGCAAATTCATGGGCAATATTCACTCTATATCAACGATAATGACACACGCAGATATACACCATACCACACATTAACACCATATCACACATTAACACCATATCACACATTAACACCATATCACAAATTACCACCATATCACAAATAAACACCATATCAGAAATCAGAAATCAGAAATGTATTGCCACTTTATACAACAAAGTATTGGCATGGATGAAAATATACATACAAATCACACAATGTACACACAAATGAAAATGCATCATAAATAAACTTGGGCTCACAGCGGAATAAGACAAACAAGAGTCACACAAAAACACGTATACTACATAAAAACGAATAATATCGGTGTGGGCTCAAGAATCTATGTACACATCCAAAAGATATTTATATGATTTGCTGCTGAAAGATTTATAGGAGCTGGAGGATGTATTTGAACGCGGAAGTTTATTGTACAGACGGGGGGCAATGTATTGGAAGGATTTGGAAGACCATGATGATTCGGAAACTGCTCGGGGTTCTAGAAGGGCACTAGATGATCGAGTGTTAGTGTTGTGTGAGACTGGCACTACCAGCTCCTTCAGATAGGGTGGAGGGTAGGGGGAGTTGATCAATTTGAAAGTGAGACAACATATTTTGTGTTGGGTCATATATTTAAAAGGAAGCCATCTCAATGTTTTTAGGTATCGAGAGGTGGGATGACGGATAGGAAGTCTGAAAACAAAACGGCACGATTGGTTGAGAATAGATTGGAAGGAAGATGTCTTTTTTTGGTAGAGAATAAAACAAAGAGGAGCAATAATTGAGATGGGGGAAAATAAAAGCATGAATTAGAGCAATGGAGGAACGAGGAAATATCACACATTAACGCACAATTTGCACGCATCAACATTTACATATATATTATTGTATATAAGCATGTCTTGTTTGATAGCTGTCATCCATTTCTTTCGGAGCACCTCCTCTTTCGGTGAACAGAAAACGCTCACTTTGGAGCCACTATTGTAGTTGTCTTTGCACCCGGACACATCACTTATCTGACATGTTTCCTGAACAACATAATAACAAAATATTGATACACTATACTTGGGGTACCTTTTGAACCTTTGAACTTTTACCTTTTGAACCTTATCAACCTTTTGATGGTTCCATACCACCAATGTATTGTCCAAAATAATTATCACCAATCCTATCATAATTTGCCAGTTTGTCTTCCAGATCCACGAATATTGCAATCGCTTGAATTTACTGTAATTTAGATACGGATTACTAGGAAATAGCCAATGATAAATTTGTTATTTTATTAATATTTGAGTTATTTTATTCACTTTATTACTTTTAATATTATTATAGCTATTGCTAATTTATAGCGGTATCCAGATATTTAATCCCATACCTCCGACCTTTGATTCCCATTCCACCAAGGGGTATGGATTCTCCCGGCTAATAACCACTGGACTAAACAATCGCAACGCAATACCAGCTTTTTCAAACAATGGGAGTAAGAATCGTAAGATGTAATAGATAATGTCATTATTAAGATATAAAATGCAGCGCATAAAATGATCAAATATTTCAAAAAGATTGAAACATATCTTAACTAATTCAACAAAATCAGGTTCAACGGAAGAGATAAATGAGTGAGCATTTATTGACTTACCTTTCACTCCGAAAGGTGAAATTCTCCGGAATACACCAATCAATAATACTTGAAGTAAACTTGCGGGAAACACTACAACACTGCTTAAAGTATGATAGAAGCAACAGCGAATGCAAACGCTCAATGCCACTACAATTGTGAACGCAATACTAACATAAACACGTCGAACCAACTACACTGCACTGAAAATATAATGCGCACAACGCCACAAATAATTATCACAGCGAACACACGTACAATCGCAAAACGCGCAACGCCACAAATACACACAACACCACAAACACGCGCTGACAAGAACTGACAACGCTACACTGACAACGAACTGATCACGTGATCAGCGATGCAGCGTCAGCGTTTCAATGGTTTGTAGCTGAGTCATTAGCATCGGTTTATAGATGAGTCATAGCAAGATGTGATACCCAGGTAGCGTTAGGACGGACGAGCTGACGTAACACCCCCCATGGGGAGGGGATGGAAGGGCCTTGTATCTAGGTGGCGTTGGCCTTGTTTACGAGCTGCGTCCCAGCGTCCCAGCACTCCAGAAAAACAGCACGCACACACGCACACACATACATACAGATAAGGAGAGAGACTGAGAAAGAGAGAGGGCACCTTGTACATACATGGCCGTGTGTACAGTGAATGTTAAGTGAAGTTCCACCACACGAATGCGCATATTCGTATAACATGCACGAATGAGGCGGAACAGTGGAAGATACGCGTGTGGAAGGACAATCTTTATATAATCAATATCCTTGTATCTCTATTGGGGTCACAGAATGGTGGGAATAGCGCTCCACTCCTCCCATGTAACTGAATTGCATTGTAATCTGCATCCAAAATTTTACTAGACCGTTGGGCGACCAATATGCATTACCTTTTTCACTATTTCTCAACAACTAATTATCACACATCTAGATAAATTTAACCAACATGCGGAAATTTTTTTTCTTCAATACGGTGTAACTTTATATTTCCAAAAATTCATTGTAAATAGTTATAGCGGTGTAAAGTTAATATGACAAAGTCAAAAAGACCAAATTTGCACTGAAAAACGTGAATATTTTGATCAATATTCTGCCAATTACAACTCATAAACCAGCTCAAGCACAGCTATAAAAGTTATAACACTGTGTAGAGAATTTTGTGTTCTACAAGATAGGCGATAATTCATACCCAAAAAGTATACACAAAGCGTGTAAAATGGTCAAATTTATATTTATAATATATGTCTACACAAGGTGGTCAAAAATAACACGTGGCTTTAGGAAAAAATCACTTACACACACAGACACACGCACACACACAGACACACAGACACATTGTGATGGCAAATCTCTAGTGCGAGCATATGCAAATACACGGGGTACACACACACACACACAAGCGTGTGTCTGTGCATTAGCAAATTTGTCAGTATATGCATGACGAAAGCCCGCACACACACACACACACATACACACGGACACACACACACACGGACACACACATACACACTTATATTCACACGCACTCACACTTACACACAAATGCACATGACATCAATGCATACTCAATAAGCCACCATGCACTTGCATAAACAAACATACATACAGATACACACACGTACACTTACATGCACACACACTGCAGCGTAAAAGATATGATCACATATGTATGTGCGTATGCATGTATGTAAGTACGAAGGTACGAATGTGTGTATGTGTGTATGTAATCTAATGTACGTATGCATGCTTGTGTGTGAGTGTGCATGTGTGTGTGTGTGTGTGTGTGTGTGTGTGTGTGTGTGTGTGTGTGTGTGTATCTTTGTGTGCATCTTGTCATCTCGACCAGTTTTCCTGCTGGTGCAGTCTTTGATGGAACAGCGATCTATGTATGCAAATAATGTGCTGTTCAAGTCTAGATAGCATACATCAATGTCTCTAGGGATGTTTGTTGATTTGTCAATGGAAAAAACACAGCTTACATACAACTAATTCCTATTTTGAACATTTGGCTTAGTTGAGTTCATGTTTTATTATTATATAATTACATCATGGTGCTTTGATAATACTTGTCACCACTTTGTGACTGTATATACACAGTATGTAGAGCACAAAAGCTGTTTGAGATGAGGAAATCTGGATATAGTGCAGAATATTGACATCACAAGTGGAGACAGCTTTACCAGGGATACAACAAACATACCAGCTGGTCCTTCGCATGTTGTGGGACCGGGAGGAATCATGAGCGCGTAGGGAGCGCAGGTGTCGGCAAGGAGGGGCGGAGCGGCCAGGAGCGGGTCGGCGTGTTGTTCTGATTCTGCTGTGCTAGTGCTCTGTGCGTCACCACCTGTTTGTCAGTTTCGACAGAACCAGTTTTCAATGAGGTCAGTGCGACTTGCGCAAGGGCGGATTCAGTGACAAAGAAGCAGGAAGGGAGATACTTTACAGCCGGTAAGATGTTGATGGGAGGAGTTTGTTGTTGGCTCTAGATGTAGACCTTTTATTGTTGCATTGTATCAGCTCCTGGATCAGCTCCTAGGCAATGGCGGTGCCAGTTGCATGCTATGTTGGTGATATCGAGCTCAATCCCGCAGCATAGTTGCCGAATCTCTGCACTTTGAAGCCAATCACAAACAGAAAATACCTTGCGACAACTTCTAGAACTGGAGTACATCTCGGAGATTAAATTGTTCAAGTTTAATCCATAAGATTACAATTGGTTGCGTACCTGGCTAAACAGCATTGCTCCACCTCATCCATCATTTACCACTTGCATTCTCCTCGATAATCTCTTGTATACTCACAGCTCTTTCCTACAGTGTGGTGTCGTTCGTAATCGTCGCAGGAAGCGATGCACTCGCTGAAACAATGTCACCTGAAACCGGTCCAGATGGAGCCAAATACCAACGCTATTTGCCTGCATTTAATGCGCGCGCATGTGAAAGGCAAGATACGAAAAAAAATCACACAGCTCAACATCTTAATTGTACATCTAGAACGCTCGTTGGAATCTTTCGATTTGTTTATCGAAGGTCTGGAACCCATACAGATTTTGTTCTTCAGCAAGTGAGCAAAATTCCATCGCAAAAGTGACTGAATCAAGTTCAATTGGAGCGATTAATTTCTTGGAACAGGGCGGTTCCAACTAAAATTTTCCTCATATATTGTCCACCAATCTTCTAGCTTTCAAATGCAGGCAGTGAATTCCTGCGTTCAGAAAATGGCTGTTAACGAACATACACTGGTAAATATCATTCAATTAATCACAGTTCACTTGACATCTCTGAGATCATCAGCTGTTATTGGTCTAACAGCTATTATTGGCTATTACAGCTGATTATGGCCAATAAAATATGCAGAACATTTCTGAGGGATTATACAAATTACATCTGTGACATCTATTATATATCCGCGTCCAATCTTCACCTTGCCACAATTGGACTCATCCAGCAGGATTGAATATCCATTATTTCGCTCGTTCGTTTGATAATTGTGTGTTTTCGGGTTACACCGGTCTCTGGGACCATACGGCACCCCCGAATAACAAACCTGTGACTATAGCATTCTTTTCTATATAGAACACAGCCAATTTTGAGTTATGTTCTGTTCTATGTAGAACAGTGGCTCGTAATCTGTAGGGATTTTCCACTGGTGAACATTTGAAGGGTTGCCAAGTGGAGACTTAAACGTCGAACAAGACATATCTGTGTGTGCTTTTATCCATCCAAATTTGGTTAAAGTCCGATTTTGCTCAATTTCGCTTCTAGTGACTCACTGACGTCATATTGATTCATGCATTCCTGCATTGCTGCATTTTTCCGGCACACAATTTCACAGTATCATAAAAAATGATTCACTAAAAACCGGAAGAGTAATTGAAGCTGAATAGCAGTGTGACGTGAGATGGTAGAGCTCATGTTCATACTGTTACTTGCTCTAGTCGACAATCAACTATGAAATGTGACAGTGAAATTTCTGCTCGAAACATTTCCAACGTTATTACGTTAGTCGAGAAATTCCGAGAAACGAATCTCTCAACGAATTGGTGCCACACTCGTTGGCAGAAACAATGCGCTCACACATACACACATACACACACACACACACACACACACACACACACACACACACACACACACACACACACACACACACACACACACACACACACATACACACACACACAGAAAGTTGACCATACGGCAGTAAGAGAGCCGAAATGAAGGCAAGAAGCAGCAGACACTCATAGACTAGCATAGAAAGAAGTCGTTTCACAGACACTCACCTTCACTACACGTGTGCCGTCAAATCTCCCACGCGTGGTCATAATTCAATTTGCCGACATATGTTCATGGATGCCACAGTACTTGAATGGGTATGCGTGTATGCGTCTATGTATGTATGTATGTGTGTGTGTATGTGTGTGTCTGCGGTCTAGCGAGAGAAGAAGCTGTTGAGATCGGCTGCTTTCCATCACAGTAACTTCACCACACACACACATACACACACACACACACACACACACACACACACACACACACACAATACATGTATCGCTTGACTGTGCATTATGTCTGAATGCACGGGTGTAGATCCTGGGGGGTAATATACCCCCCGACAAATTGGCTTGGAGGTATGATTGTCAATTATACACCCTGAGAATTCTGCTGAGTTCAGTTCATTGAGTATATTGCCATCAAAATAAGCATAGCAAAAAGTAACAATACACGACAAATGTGTGTGTATGCAAATATATGCAATATACTTTTCATTGAGGTATGTGTGTGTTGTAATTGACTAGGCATATAATGGTTAAGGGTCTCATGCAATTGACCAACTGAGTCATCTTTGAACACTAATGCATGATGGCTGTCATCCCCCCGAGCCTCGACACAAATCTACACCACTGTCTGAATGTGTGTGCGTATGTGTATGCGAGTAAAGGATGTAATTAATGACGTAACCCAGTACGACTTGACGTAATACGCACAGTTGTTTTCTTTTCATCAACTTTTTCTAATCGTGTCGGCGAATTTCCGAAGAAGCAGGCGAATAAATTAGCACAATGAATACACAAGCATGCTGTACGCACTTGTATATAACCGTTGAGCATGTGGCTGAGGACATACACACACAAACACACACAAACAAACACACACATATACACACAGACATACATACACAAATGCATGCTCTTATACGCATACTCATACAATCAACAGGTATGCACATACGTACACAAGCCTCAAGAGATATGAACAGCCGAACGAACAGGGAAGCATACAGACACGCATACAAACTGCAAGTGGCTGTATGTTTGTGCGTAGTACGTCGTGTAGATAACGTCAATGATAGCGGAAATGACTTGCCATGTGTATGTACGCTTGTGTGTGAGGGTGTGTGTGTGTGTGTGGTTGTGTGTGTGTGTGCGAGTAGGTGTATGTGACTGTGTGTGTATGCTTGTGTGTCTGTCTTTTTGCGTATATATATATATGATATTGGTGTAGCCAGGCAGTAGATTTTCGCGCTTAAAAACGAGATTAAATTCAATTGCAATTTCGCATTTTGCAATCTTTTTCCTGGTGGATTCTAAATCTCTTGCCAGTTTCTCTTGCCAGTGTGTGTGTGTTTTGAAATAACGCCCGAATGTTTCACACACACACACACACACACACATACATACACACACACATACACACACACATACACACACACGTACACACAAGCAAAGTGAAATATTTCATGAAACCCCCCATGCTATTATGTTCTATTCTATCTTGGCGGGTGCAAATTCTTGGTTGTTATGGAAGATGGAAGAGGAAACATCACAGTCACATTCTCTCACTCTGAGTCCGCTCATGACAGGTTCTATCTGACCAGGTGATCTTCGTGTGCGAGGCGTGTGTAGCTGTCATCTCTTGGCGCTCACATTAGCCAAATCCCAGCAGTCGCAGCTACCGTCACACTTAGCTTTCTCTCTCTCTCTCTCGCCGTTTTCCGCTTTCGTCAATCTCTTCCTGGATGTTCTTCAGCGTTTGTGATCCAGACAGGATCGCCTTCAGAAGCAGTACAGAGGTTGTGCTCCGCTGCGATGCGACCCTGCTCTGTCAAGCCGGGGACAAAACGGTGGCATTAACAGCACCGAGAGTGGCGGCAAGTAAGCCAGGTCTGACTGGAAATGCTGACGTCTATTTGCCAGCGGCTGACTTGTCTCGGCGCTCGCATGACCCAGATCTAGCGCTCGGTCAGATGCCATGCGCGTCCACGCAACACGAGACGCCAATCTTGCGAAATCAGCTTAGTCATTTGAACGGCTGTCACCAGACATACAGCGCCGTCAGGTGGAAGCTTGCTGACGGAGGCGGAGGAGAGAATGTGCTGAACATCAACTAGAGCTAAGTTAGTTAGCTAAGTAGCTAGGTAGCTAGCTAAGTAGCTAGGTAGCTAGCTAAGTAGCTAGGTAGCTAGCTAAGTAGCTAGGTAGCTAGCTAAGTAGCTAGGTAGCTAGCTAAGTAGCTAGGTAGCTAGCTAAGTAGCTAGGTAGCTAGCTAAGTAGCTAGGTAGCTAGGTAGTAGGTAGCTTAGCTTAGGTAGCCAAGTTTACTAGAACTTCTGATTCAAGAACCAGAACGAGGAGATATTTTATTCATTGTGTTTACGTTGTAAGAATATGGTTTCCTGTTCGAAACGTCCCTAGCCTAATCAGTCGTTCATTGCCGTCAAATATGTGAGTGTGCGTGTGCGTGTGAGTGTGTGTGTGATAGTATGTGCATGTGTGTGCGTGTATATGTGTGTGATATTAGCTCTCGTAACCGGATTAGATCTATGCGCTTGAGGAAAATATACGTACATGTTCACACACATTCACACTCACAACACATATTTATACACACACACACACATGCGCGCGATATCGTTTGCAAATTTAGCCTGTGCCAATCTTGTAAGCACTATGTGTGCAAAATCAGACATAGTAAACCAACTGAATTGACACAGACTCGGACATTTTCCATTTACTGACTGAATTATCAAGATATGCGACTTTTTCTCAAATTGAATTTTGACAAAGGAAAACGTTCAGCAAATATGTTGTATCCGTAACAATTCGCAACATGAACGCCACTTAAATCCACCAACTGAAAACGGTATAGTTTTTAATAATATTTTTAGCAAAATAAATGAAATGAAATGTCAATAACTCGAGTGCGGAAACTGTGTTCAATTTAGTGCGGCGTCAATGGTGCGGAATAGCGGTATTACTCACACACTCACGCACATATCTCATTCAACGTGTACCGTTCACACATCAGCCCTGCGTGTGTGTGTGTGTGTGTGTGTGTGTGTGTGTGTGTGTGTGTGTGTGTAAGGCGGTAGTCGGTGACCTTGCGCACGCGCGTAGCTAGGGAGATGTGACAGCTTCCCGCTGACCCCTAGCTTCAACTGGAAGCTGAATTCAATTTACTGTGCAGCCTTGGAATACGAGTAACTTAGTATGCGAATAATTCAGAATACGAACATTTTAACCTCGTAAACAATTGATTCAGAATAAGAGCGGTAAATTAAAATACGAGCAAATGTGAGGAAAACATGCGCATGTGAGGAAAGCATAAGGAAGTTTTGAAAGGAACATTTCAATGTCGTAAGCTCTAGAAATCTCATCGATTAGGCCTGGCGGTGAGGAATCTGAATTTTGCTTGGCAGAAATTATGACCTGAGTACATCCAAGACCGAGACTTTGAAGGCTTCCAGGTCGATTAGGTGGAATGATAAGTGCATGTCATTGATAAAATTGTCTCTCTGGTGAACGATCTTGGCCCTGGAAGTTGATGGCTAGGATTTGGAGGATTTGGTGGTGGAGAAAATTCAAGAGCTCACAACTGACGAACTCCTCCAGCCACACAAGGATCAACAGAGAGAGCTGATAGAAGAGCTTTTATCAGGGGAGAAGGAAATAAAAAAGACACCAGTCTGGTGAAATTAAGAATGACATGCTGAAACACAGGGAAAAGCAAGCATGCTTAGACAGATTCTTGGTAAATCTACCCAAAAGACAACGAAGTGATTCTGTACCACAAACTGGTCCCAGTGAAGTGAGATTCATAAAATAAGAAAAGCTCAATATTCATCTGGCTCAGAAGACCCTCTCTCCCCACAGTAACCCCACCCCTCATCACTGCCTCCACATCAAGCCCGTGAAGTCTTCAAATCATGTAGATACAATTGTATTGTTTGTGTAATTAAAAAATAAGCTTTTTCAATACTTTTATAGGTTTTTTCTCATTTCTTGGGGCCCGCAGCGAATTAAATGAAACTCCATTCATTTCAATCGGAAAATTCGTTTTAGAATACGAGTCAATTGGTTTATGAGTTCGATCATGGAACTAAATCAACTCGTATTCCAAGCTAACACTGTATAATGTTATCACTATGAAATTCGAACTGTCACGCGGGGATTCAACAGTCTACTATGACTGCATTTAGCTCGCTACATAGACAAACCGGATGAAACTGACTGCAAACAAATATTGGAAATTTTGGCTTGACCCAGCTGTGATAATTTGCTGCACGCGCCTCTGCGCTTCTCGCAAAACGGTCACGCTGTTTGAACAGAAGTGCTATCAGCTCACACCACTTCCCGTAACACACTCACACACACACACACACACACAGTCACTCACATGCACACACACACACTCACACGCACATATCCGGAGAAATACACAACGACTGAATGTACTCTCAAGTCACTAATTGGATGTCGAGAAATTTGGGTATTTCAGCCAGGGGCGGACTTAGAATGGGCTAGACTACACAGCTGTTCATTATGTAGCGTTCAAAAGTTAGAAGCACAGAAATTAGAACATTAATAGAAGTTATATCTTATCACACTTATATCACACCTACACACGCACGCACATACTGACATTCACACACATTTAAACACACGTACACTTACACAAACACACAAGACGCACATACACACACACACGATAAACTTAAAATAAACTAACAATACATACACACACACGTACACACACACACACGTGCACACATATACACACTGGCACACATACAGACATACACACGCACAAGCTTGACCCAAATCAGCCTGTCTGTTATCAGGTGTGGTCGAAACAATGTCAAGACTGATTTGAATGTGTAAAGTCGACCATCTCAAACCAGCATTTTATCACTCATTACATATGAACAAGACAAGAGAAGGAAAATTATGAATGAATCAACAAAAATGGAAGCGAATAAGTTAAAAATTTTCACGTTTTTTCCCGAAGAACACAGGCTTACAAAAAGAATAGGATTAAATGTGCATGCTGGATGAATTACATCTATTAATTTTACTCGGCAGAATGCAATTCCATAAGACTTTCTAGCAATCTAGCAATATAGTACACACACGCATACACACACACGCATACACACACACACACACACGCATACATACTCACATGCACATACATGTTCACACGCACACACACATGCACACACGTTCTGAACGTCATCAATGCCATGCAATGTTGAAAAACAGACGGTCAAGTAGGCTGGCACGTGCACTGTTGCAAAGTGAACTGTGACTCAGTGGCGGACCAAGGGAATTCTCACTTGGGGGGCAGTACTTTAAATATTTTTTGGAAAAATAGTTAGCTTCAAAAGCAGTGCCTGTTGGCGTCTATTTGTAAAATGCAATTAAACTTTTTAATATTTTCATATTGGTCTAAAAAATTAATTGTATTTTTCAGTTTATTACGTTTGATAAATGTTGCGGATCACATTATCTATATAAGATTAAATTTTACACCAAAACTCATGTGGTTTCGCCCCAAACAATACATTCGTCTTTGAGGAATTTTAGCTCCAACTTGCAAAGCAGCTTGAATCGCTCCTGCAACGGAATGCTGCCGCCAAATAACTGGAGAACGATCGAGCAACCTGAAGCAGCCAAACAACATTGCTACTGCTGCTCCAGTTTATACTGCACACACACATACACACACATATACATATACACACATACACATACGCACACACAAGCACAAACACAAACACAAGCACAAACACAAACACACATATACATGAACACAAACACAACACACATATACACACACACAAACACAAACTCAAGCACAAACACATATACACACACACACACACACACACAAACACAAGCATACATATACACACACACACACACACATACACACACACACACACACACATACACACATTTTCATTTCATTTATTAAAACAATTGTAATGCGCAATACACACATCATGTATCAATTGCGTTGATATAAACATTTAACACCACATATATTCATGTACAATCATATGTATATTCAAATATATGTTTCGTATTTACAAAGCAACACAGTACAATACAGGCAATACAGGCACACGCACACACATACACATACACACACATACACACACACTCACACACACATACACACAAACACTGACACACTCACACAAACACACTCACACACACACATACACACAAACACTGACACACTCACAAAAATACAACACACTCACACTCACACACTCACACATACACACACATACTCACACACATCCGGTGATATACAGAAAGGAGTGAGGAATTGTTTTAAATAGACCCATCGTCAATTAGCAGAAATTAATTCGGTGGAATTATTAATCAACACTTCAGCACAATAGCAAAAGTAAAAATATTTCGTTGTTTCAGGTGTTATTATTGTTCTCATCTTATGCCAAAACAAAATCTCATCATTTTTCTGCTCCGTTATATATATTTCATATGTTTCAATGTTTCATATATATATATATATATATATATATATATATATATATATATATATATATATATATATATATATATATGTGGGGCGCTTCAAAAATGACTGAGTTGTGCACATACGAACGCAAACACAGACAGACAGACAGACAAACAGACAGACAGACAGACAGACAGACAGACAGACAGACAGACAGACACAGACATTGGCATGTAAAACACGGTGCGACATGGTGAGCTGTGATGCGTGTGTTTGCCGGCGAAATATGCGCACAAACACGCCTAAAGCACAGAAGAAGCGATTAGCACAGTGGCGGCATAAGAGAATTTTCCTAGGGGAGCAGAAAGGCTGGCTAGCAGGTACAAAAAGAGCAGAAATAATGCTACTTTTCTTTGATTGCTCAGTTATCAGTGAACTAAAGTTTCATTTCTGCAACAGTGTTGTGAATCTGATCAATTTTGTTGTTTCACCGAATTTAATGTCAACAAATCACTAGGAATGAAAATGAAGATATCAACGAATTGACATTTTCCAATCAAAAATAAACATTCGACAGACAAAAAACATCGATCATGAAACACATATTTTTCCTTCTGTCCGACCTTTAATTCCCACTTGGCAGCCCATTCATTCCCCACCAGTGGAGAATTTCCCATTGGTTACACACGGCTGTTATTGTTACAAATACATCATATTCCCCTGCCAGACTTGACGTGTCAGAGACAAGGCGTGCTAGTACAACCCCACCAGTCCTGGTGCCTGGAACCGCCACTGGCGCCCAGCAAAAACAAGAACACCCACACGGCGGCCACACAGCCCCGGGCCATAGGAAACAGCCAACTGATGGTCAACATGGAGCTGGAAGATCGCAGTAAGAAGATGGAGACAGCGATTGATGTGGATGATAGCAGACCAGGACGCAGTATGCACATATTTGCCAGATGAAGCAGAAAGATCAAGAACTTTTGTATATATCACCTGCAAATATTTGTTAGAAAAGTTTGTAAATTGTATTTGATTTTAATAAAAAAAATTGTATATTATTTGCATTTAAATATAGTTTATGATAAATGTTCAGTAAAATAGTAAGCTTAGAGCTTATATTTTTAATTGAATAATTAATAAATTAGGCTTATATTTTAAATTACATTTGAAAAGAAAAATACCAAAGAGATTAACTTACTTCAATAAAAACTCATATTATATTTTGCTAGTCGCCTCGTTCTAAATTATAAATACCTCATTTCTGTGCATAACCTGATCACAACGCAAGCGGATACAACACCCATCACACGCAAATTTAAACATGCTTTTCACTCCTACACAATGCTGTATGTGAGGGAAAATTTCCTTGAGAAAAACTTTTCATATTCTGCCAAAAATCACATGTTTACAGTAATAATGCATCACTCTTGTATTTCATAAAATAATTATATCCATATATTCCTAACCTATATTCATAACTGATTATGAATTAATTAAATATTTAACAAACGTTGTTTACATAAAAATGAATAAGTAAAAATATTAATTACTCAATGAAAATACCAATAAATATTTTTCATTCACTTTCCAACAAAATTGTATTTGATTTTTATTTATTTTTCCTATATTTACGCGTATTTTACTTGCGCGTGACTTATACTGTTGCATAAGGGGCAATGCATCTTGCTAGAGCGATGGTATCCATCATTTTTCAGCTTATCAACCATTTAGCATGCCACATACTACCCCTGTCATGAAACTGTCAGCCTTGATATATACAGGGTGACCCAAAAAGTGTCTCTCCTATAACATCCATAACATCTTCAATATTTAACCAATTGTCTTTGTTTTTCTGGTTTATGAATATAAATAAACGCAAGGTGGAATTGCACAGAAAAATTTCGAAAATGCCTTGGACATTTCAACAAAAGACGTTTTGTGTAGAGATCTAATTTGAGACGAAGTCAATGTATCACCCAGGGTCACCCCGTATGACTGAACTAGAACTTTTGAGATAATATATTTTATTTATTGTATTAGTATATTTGGCATCTCTAATGCCTTAATTAATTATAATACCACGCAGGGCCGGCCCAAGCATACGCAGGCTAGGTAATCGCCTAACTATCATTAGTGAGGGTCTCACACTGGACTCATGAGAACAATTATATAAATTGTAGTGATAATGACATATTGGACACAGGCATCTTTGTGTCTCTGCATTATTCAGAATTAGTCTGAGACTTTTCTGTCATCAAAGCACGAAAAGTTTTGGTATTTTTTCGGTATTCGGTTGATAATTTTTGTAATGTTTCCTTGATTTTCAAAATTATTAACATTTCTCTGTTACTCCTCTATTACCCCGGAAAAATTGCTAGGCTACCCCAGGGGTAATTAACTCCCCAATTGGGAGCCAATGTGTTGGAGGAACTAAGCGGCGCTACCTGTGCCTAGTGAGCCCCTGGGAACACCATTGTCCCACAGGTACAGCTCCTGCTGAGGAATTTCCCTGGCACAAGAAGATGGTTGATTACCACGCACACACACACACACACACGCACACATACACACACACACACACACACACACACACACACACACACACACACACACACACACACACACACACACACACACACACACACACACACACACACACTGTAAGATGGACAAGAAACATACGCTCACTTCATTTGTATGGTATGAATGTGTGTGTGTGTGTGTGTGTGTGTGTGTGTGTGTGCGTGTGTGTGTGTGTGTATGTGTGTGTGCTTGCGTGCGACTGTACACCTGACATGTAAACAACACATACACACACATACACACAGACATACACACAAAGTAGTGTCAATGTTGTACTGGCAACAAAAGCATGCCATCAGCAGAATTCGTATGCACCTCACTGCTCTATTCCTCTCCCATCGGTGCATACCTGTCTGTCTGTCTGTCTCTGCGTGCGTGTGTGTGTGTCTGTCAGTGTCAGTGTGTGTGTGTGTGTGTGTCACCTGTGTGGGCGACACAAAATTACCCCCTCTGTCTATTTCTCTCCCTCCCTCTTTCTCCGCATGTTCCTGAGATTGTCGAAGCAGCCCCAGCAAATTTCTGCTCATTCTTCCCGCTCTCATACTCTATTCTCTACACTCTCACTATATCTGTCTCTCCAGAATCACACACACACACACATACACTCGGTGGCTCGGAAGAGTGAGTGTGTGTGTTTGTGGCCTCGGGCATCGCCCCTCTTTCCAGCTGACAGTCGCGGTCAACGAACGCTACAACACCGGCGGCCACACGACGACCTGCTTCTGCCGATAACTCCCACACTCTCTCTCTCTCTGTCAGCATTCTCCCGCCTCTCTACACTGCTTCACACCCACACACACACACACACACACGCACAAGAATAGTGAGCAGAAGACGATGAGATGAGAGTCACAGACAGAGTTTGTGAGTGAACAACGAGTGGTTATAGAGAGCTAGAGAGCATATCACTAGCTAGTCATGTGCGCAATCACATGCACACACACATACACACACACACACACACACACATACACGTACACACAGACGCACACGCATACAAGCGGACATGCGCATTAGCGCGCACACTCACTAAGTTTTCACACGCACGCACGCATACACACACACATACACAAGCGTAACACGGAGATTTGACATACTTGCGTATAATGAAATGGTCTCATAACAGGTGGATTATAACTGTGTCGTGTTTCACATGACACACACGTGTTTGTGTGTGCGTGTGTGTTTACAAGAAACACAAGAGTTACAAGAGTTACAAGAGTTACAAGAGTTACAAGAGTTACAAGAGTTACAAGAGTTACAAGAGTTACAAGAGTTACAAGAGTTACAAGAGTTACAAGAGTTACAAGAGTTACAAGAGTTACAAGAGTTACAAGAGTTACAAGAGTTACAAGAGTTACAAGAGTTACAAGAGTTACAAGAGTTACAAGAGTTACAAGAGTTACAAGAGTTACAAGAGTTACAAGAGTTACAAGAGTTACAAGAGTTACAAGAGTTACAAGAGTTACAAGAGTTACAAGAGTTACAAGAGTTACAAGAGTTACAAGAGTTACAAGAGTTACAAGAGTTACAAGAGTTACAAGAGTTACAAGAGTTACAAGAGTTACAAGAGTTACAAGAGTTACAAGAGTTACAAGAGTTACAAGAGTTACAAGAGTTACAAGAGTTACAAGAGTTACAAGAGTTACAAGAGTTACAAGAGTTACAAGAGTTACAAGAGTTACAAGAGTTACAAGAGTTACAAGAGTTACAAGAGTTACAAGAGTTACAAGAGTTACAAGAGTTACAAGAGTTACAAGAGCTACAAGAGTTACAAGAGTTACAAGAGTTACAAGAGTTACAAGAGTTACAAGAGTTACAAGAGTTACAAGAGTTACAAGAGTTACAAGAGTTACAAGAGTTACAAGAGTTACAAGAGTTACAAGAGTTACAAGAGTTACAAGAGTTACAAGAGTTACAAGAGCTACAAGAGTTACAAGAGTTACAAGAGTTACAAGAGTTACAAGAGTTACAAGAGTTACAAGAGTTACAAGAGTTACAAGAGTTACAAGAGTTACAAGAGTTACAAGAGTTACAAGAGTTACAAGAGTTACAAGAGTTACAGTGTTTGCAGGATTGTGGTGTACAACGTGACAATGTGACACAAATTTTACAAACACCCACCCACAGACATACACACACACACGCATACACAGACCGACACACCATGCATCTCTTTGCTGATGAGGCGAATATTCTAGAGATTGTGAAATATGACAAGACGATATAGACAAATTGGAAAGATGGAGTTGTCAATGGTTGATGAATTTCAATGACTCGAAATGTCACGTGATGAAATTTGCAAGAGGCCAGAAGAGACCATTATTTGAGTACAAGCTGGTATATTTGAGATTGCAGGAAACTTAATAAGAAAAAGAATTAGGAGCGATAATACAAAATCATTTGTCTTCAGATGTTCATATGATATATACCAGAAAACATGCAGTTATAACACGCTTGAGATACGTCTTCAATCACATCGACCAAGATATTATGAGAAATATATTAGTGACAATAATTAGGCCAACAATTGAATATACTGCCACACCAATTGTCACATATAAGGAAAAGTGAAATATTACAAAGATTAGACACAAATGAATTACAATACGAGGTTACAAATATATACAAATCGTATATACAAATTGAGTGTGCTGAGTGTGCTCGTATATACAACTTTGATAAACACAAATAGATAAGAATGGAATAGAGAGAGGAGACTTAATTAACATCTACAGGTGCATACCGGCAATGCTAGATTAGAAATAAATTGAACCAATGCAGCAAAAACAACGAGGACGAGGTCATAACAAAACATTGAGAACAAAGAGATATAGAAAGCATATCAAGAATATATCAAGTTTTCCGTTCCGCTGTGCTCGGCTGTTTTCATTGCATTTTCAAGATAGACTATACCAGGTGCTCCCAAACTAGGGGGTGCACTCCCCTATGGGGCGCGAGTAGGATACAAGGGGGGCGTGAAGTGATCTGCTCAAAATTGTTTTGTTAATTAGAATAATAATATCTTTGAAAGAACAAATATCTGTCATTACATACATGCAGAGTATAATTATAGCAGTCACTTCATCCATTTCTATTAGCCAGTTCTATTTACACGTAAATAAATGTAAGAATAACTTCATATGAAAAGAGGCACTGGGTAAGTACGGGTCTACTGGAAGCAAAAAGGGGGCGTCAGGTAAGATAGTTTGGGAGCCACTGGACTAGACAAATATCGTAACTAGTTAGGACAGTGCGAGCTCAGTTTATAATCTGTAATCCAACTAGGTGAGCACAACTAGGTGAGCATGCACTAAAACACGCACATGCATACATGTGCATGCTAATATTGATAGTGTATATACGTGTGTGCATGTATTGCCATGGGGCTGTAAATGTTCGTATTGATTAAAATCCCAGCGTACACAGGACTGCCCAAGTGGACTGGCGAAAGCCCTTACGAAAAATCGGTATTTCCACTCCTCCTTGGACAGTGGGTTTACCCTAGGTAAATATCCTGTGCACCAGTCTTGTCCAATTGTCGTAATCAATAAACACAGCCCCTGTCCGTAAGACATATTTCTCACCCTCTCATACGTGTGCTTACATTTTTCATCCCGTACAAATTGACAAGATCAAACTGCGAATATGCGAGATCTCCAGTTGATTCGGATGCCAGCGCTGCTCTTTGACCTCAGATGACCCCGCGCGCGCGCGCGTGTGTGTGTGTGTGTGTGTGTGTGTGTGTGTGTGTGTGTGTGTGTGTGTTAATGCCCCGTCATTTACAACAGTGGACGGGTAGTGACAAATTGTACCTGTCTAACAAACGCCACTCGATCTCCTCGAGTAGCGCACACACACACACACACACACACACACACACACACACACACACACACACACACACACACACACACACACACACACACACACACACATACACATACCTATACGTACACAATAATCCAAACACCCACACACACACACGCACACTAATACACATACACTTACTGACACGTAAACAGTCACTGACACACACACACACACACTCACATGCATACACACACACACGTACACACACATATATATATATATATATATATATATATATATATATATATATATATATATATATATATATATATATATAAACACACATTCCCAACTTGTGGCAAAATAAATAATTTTGCCATGAATACAAGTGTATGTCCAGGTAATGAATACTTTAAAAATCAATTTTGGAATTTTTTGATACATTTTTGTGATGAATATGGCATTTGAAAATTTATCATAAGAAGCAGTGTATACACTACAGCAACATATTGTGAATACACGCACATACACGCGCACGCACATGTCTTAACATACACAGCAAAGCATTATGTATGTATGTGTGGGTGTGGGTGTTCATGTGCGTGTGCGTAATTGTTAATGCACGCGTGTGTGTGTGTAAGACTGAGTGAAATTATGACCATTTTTCCAAGCTAGCCTGCGGGCTAAACAAAGACCAAATCAAACGGCCGGCTTCCATATGACGCCCGGACGAATAAAATTCCTCACGGGCCCAATAGCTGGCATGAATCAACACGCGCTTGGCCCATATACACGTGTACGTATGTGTGTGTGTGTGCGTGTGCGTGCTTGTGTGTGTATGTGTGCTGCATTCCTGATAATTCGCCGTGTCTGCTCGCAATTTCGCCCGGGGCACTGCTTTTTGCCGCCGAAAAACACCGAAACGCCCCGAGCCATAGAGACGCTCATCAACATTTCCCCAAAACTCTTTCTCGGCGGCAATTTCTGCTTCTACTGCCACTTCCTTTGCTCTCTCTTTCACTCCCTCTCTCCTCAGCGGAGGCCTGTTTGTGCACACGGCTGTATGTAGAACTAGAAAAACGCCCTCGAGCTGATAACAGGGTCGCTTGCACACACACACACACACACACATACACACGCACACATGGGTTCATATCTGGTTATGTTGATACGCACACACACACACACACACACACACACACACACACACACACACATACACATGCACCCCCGTGCATACACCAACCAAAACATAAACAAACGTACGCACGCACACACAGACATACAAGGAGTGAAAAATGAGCCCTTGAAACTGCTGGTGCTTTCAAAAACATTTCATAAAAAACTGTGCTGGAAATACACGATATCACAACAAACCACGCAGCTGCACAACACACAACCACACACACACTCATGGACACACACACATGAGCACACACACACGCACACACACACACATACACCCATAAACAATCTCACACACATGGGCACACACTCAAAGACATACACTCACTCACGCACATGAACACACAATCACACATATAAACACACACAAACAGTAAGACGTGTGCCCTTTAAAATAAACTAACACACACATGAAGACACACAGACACACACAGATGAACACACACACACACACACACACACACACACATATATATATATGCACACAATGTTTGATGCGATGAATTATTCATGGTGGAAATGTTGATAATGACACTTGGTACGAATGTCTGCACATTCCGCGACCATTCGTTGAGGCCGCTTTTTGTAAGCTGCTTGTGAGCAGAGGCGGAATTGACAGAAGAAACGCTTGGTGCTAACGGATGGTTGAGGTGGGTAGGGGGAATAGGGGAGATATTTTGCCCGAGCAAAATCCAGCATGAGGGTGGAAATCATGTATAGTGAAAGGGTAGGATAAGTTTATTCCCTCAAAAATAATATCTCAGTGTACACACAAACACACACGCACATACATTAACGCATGTTCCTCACAATTGCATCGGATCAAATATTTTTTTAGCACCACATTGACGATTGGCTGGCACCGCCCCTGCGCCACGCATATGCCAAAACGCATTTCCCATCCGACGTTCGCCGAATTAACACGCACCGCACGTGCACACACATCTGTCTGCCTGTCTGTCTGTCTGTCTGTCTGTCTTTATGTGTGTGTGTGTGTGTGTGTTTGTGTCAGTCAACAGTGTTTTTTTTTCTGGGAACCGTATTGTGCATTGTAGTCGCTCACAAAAACATCACTTCTGCCTGTTTGTCTGTCCGTCTGTCTGTATCTATGCGCCCGTAAATGCATGTGTATGCGTGTATGTGTGCGTGTGTGTGTGTGTGCGTGTGTATGTGTGCGTGTGTATGTGTGTGTGTGTGTGTGTGTTTTATTCATAGCCAGCAGCAGTATTTATAAGCGTCATACATTTTTCTCGCGAATTTCTACACAATGAATTTCAGACTGGGATAGAATCACGCGTCATTTTGCCTTTGTGTGTGTGCCTGTGTGTGTGCGCATGTGTATGTTTATTTGAGAGTACTACAATATTGCCCTATGCACATATTAGCCAAAAATGCCCGAGTACTCCCATACTCTGCAATAGGGCAATATGTTCACCTCGGCCAGTGTAGTGTCAAAGGCGTAGCAAGTGCGGTGAGTGCGACTGCGGCTTGTGGCAAATATGTTCACTTTTCATCATAGCGTAATTTCAGTGCTTTTCAACACAACGCACGAGTTTCTATACAACAAATAGCTAGCAAATAACGTAATGTGTGGTTATTGATAAAGTTAGGTTAGGTTGGTCAGGTTAGGTCAAGTTTGGTTAGGTCAGCTTACTGATCCTAGCCAATAACCACACACAATGCGTTAGGTGCTAGCCATCTGTTGTGTATAAACTCGTGCGTTGTGTTGAAAACCACTGAAATTACGCTATGATGAAAAGTGAACATATTGGCCACAAGCCACAGTCGCACTCACCGCACTTGCTACGCCTTTGACACTACACTGGCCGAGGTGAACATATTGCCCTATTGCAGAGTATGGGAGTACTCGGGCGCTTGTGGCAAATATGTGCATAGGGTAATATTGTACTAGATCCCTTTATTTTACGCTTATTTGTTCTTTGCTTATGTCCCCTCACTTTTGTAGAAAACTTGTTTTTGTGGACAAATGCTGGGCATCGTTCTGGCTATAATACTAATTCAGGGGAGATTTTGTATCTATTCTACGAAGTTTTGGTACAGGTTCTATTTGAATTTTCAATTTTGTCTTGTCGCAAACACACACACACACACACAAACACACAAACACACACACACACATACAGGTTGAATACACGGCTACACAAAACGTGTTCCCAATATGTATTTATTCTCCTGCAAAACTGCAAAATATGACAGATAAAATATCATATATCAAATCAGCTTCTTTTGGAGAATACTATTTCAACAATTTTGCTCGAAAATAGGCTATTTCATCTGTAAGCTACTTGTCTGCCTGTCTGTTCATGTATGTGTGTCCGTGTGTATGTGTGTGTGTATGTGTGTATGTGTGTATATGTGTGTATGTGTGTGTGTGTGTGTGTGTGTATCTATTTCCTGTGTATGTGTTGTGATTGAGAGCTAGTGGACGCACGCTGGCTCACACAAATCAACTGCAAGCGAATGTCCTGTCACTGACTGCACACACCAGTCCAATACACCGTCATGGTTTGCAAATACACGAACGCGTGTGCGAAATTGAAAAAATGCGTAATTTTTTGGAAAATAGTCATTGAACAGCTCCCATTCTACTGACAGAATTTGATTGTATCGCTTCCGCGTAGTTTTCTATAATATAGACCCGGTATTTTTTAAATAAATCTATCAATTATAACACAGCATCTTCCTTGAGTCAATCTCTGGTCTGCATCCGCCACTGCAGCCATCACACACACACACACACACACACACACACACACACACACACGCACACTCGCACGCACACACACACACACACACACACACACAAACGGAAAGCGAGGACACAACGGCTGACGCGCCAATGATAGCTCGCTTGATTGAGTGCGCCCAGCCCCGCGGGTGTCGTAGCAAATGTCATTGTGTCAGTGGCGGACCCAGGAGCAAACCCATGAGGCTTGATACAGACACTTTTTATCCGATTCGTAGATATATGGAAGATCAATGAAAAGCATATATACAAGTGTATGGGAAGATTTATGGAGGTGTATGGAAGATCTATGGAGATAAATGGAGGATCCACACATCACTTGCTTCCTGCATTGAGATCTCTTGATCCGCCTCTGGCAAGTGTGAAGCAGAAGTGTGATGCTTCATTGAATTTCAAACTGGGTGCTGTTTGTGAAGCAGAAATACTCGTTTCTGCTTGCGTGAACAAACAGTGAAACGGCGTGAAAACGGTGTGTTTTAAGCCATATCAGGAAGTTCAAATATTGGGTCAGCGCAGTGGCGGAAGAAAGGTGCATCTTTTTGTGACGTCACTTTGGATAGAGTGCGATAAATTATTTTAAATAAGTAATTCATATTTTTTACAGTATTTTATATAAAAATTTGCCGTGATTTTGTCTATCAGGAAAAATTGATTTCAAGTGTGCGTTTATGAGCCATTTAGTTAGGTAAATCTCAGTTCGATTTTCGAACGGCAAAAATATTTGCTCAATTTTATCGTTTTAAATTTCTACCTGAGCACAACCTGCTCATAAATATAAGTGAAAAATAAAACGAACTTCAAGAAAAACTCCACTTATGCTAAAATAATCTGCCTAGAATTAGACCCAAAATTCTCAGAAGATAAAATACTAAACTATTACTGGCAGAATCGTAGCAGTCACCCCCCCCCCCCCTGCCAGGAGGGAGAGCTGTTGCCTCACGCGTAATATTTACATTTATCATAAAGTAGCGCTTAAAAGTGCTTAGCTAAACCTATTAGCCCAATTGTTTTTCATTTTGTCTTGAAATCAGGTTGTTTTTGTGTGCACCTCTGTTATTGTAATATAGAATGGTTTGGTGAAATATTTGATAATTTTCATAATGGTTCATACGTTATTAAAAATCGCCATATAGCAGCGTTAGGAGAATAAGTGTACAAAAAGTCCCAAGTAGGCAAAGTAAGTCCCAAGTCCCAAGTCCCAAGTAGGCAAAGTAAAGTGTAATTGATATACTTGTGCAGTGTCTAGTCCAGCATTAATTGAATAAACACGACCACCGTTTCTTGTCTCTTTCTGAACTTCTATATATATTTGTCTCGATACATCCTATCAGTCACTCTGATACCCTTGTTGTACCTGAAAAACAGAAATGTCTGCTGGAGCCAAAAGTTGGTTCCCACAAATTTGTGTGTGCTTGTTCATCCTCTTTCAACAGTTAACTCACGAACATCAGAGGCTTGCATATACAAACCACACAACTCACCTTCATACTGTGAAACGCCCAACACCTGATTGAACGTAGTGCACTCGAAAACGAGTATTTGTACACGAATCTTGCTAGCGGGACTATACGGCTACATTTGCCATTAATTTTTTAAATCTAGAAAACTAATGAAAATATACGGTCAATGCAGAACATGCCTACTAAATCATGCTTTCCAATAGCACGTGTGAGAAAAATATATTTTCCGATTGCCGGCGTATACTTCAATTGTCATACTGGCAAATACAACAAAATTCACCAGGAAATTTATTATCATTATTCGAGTGGCATTTATCAGGCGCCGGGGCTGGTATTGTCTTGTATTGGCCGCTATTTCCCTGGGGGGTGCTGCAGCTACGTATTGTTCAGCTTTCTGTCAGCCAGCCGTGAGCTATGGCCGCTCGCATCCAAGTTACAATAGTTACAGGCGCTATATAAACACGTGGCGTATATAGAGGACGCACCCAGTACACAGGTATCAATCAATGCACGCGGTGTGCTGCAACAACTCACCTGGCCAGTTCGTAACCTGTAGGTAATTCGCCAATGATAGGGTAGGTAGGGGGTATATATATTTATATAGTATAAAGGACAGTTTTTTACCTTTATGCTTCTCAAAATAAACAAAATAGGGATCTACAAAATATATCTTATAATAACGTATATATATATTCTATTCAACATATATCGTATACGTACAACATATAACGTATAGTAAATAACAGATATTCGAAATGTCAATTCGTTTTCATTTAAATGTGTGTGCGTCAGGTCTGAAATGAGATGTACTTTATAGTACAAAGTGGGATGACCTTGTGCCGTTGTGGGCATGACATTTCGCGTGAAATACCTGCATCTCATGCTATCACACACACACGCACACACAACACACACAAGCACACACACACACACACACGCAGCAGAGAGCAGTAAATTTTCATCGCAGAGCAGAAACACGGCCGTTTTTCTGCTGCCATTTTTCTGCTCGCGTGCTCGCATCTCGTGCAAATCACTTGAGCTCCAGCAATCACTCACATCGGCTCACCCGCCAAACACACACCAACATGTACGAAAATCTATAGACAAAATCCGTACAACCATATGTTTTACGGTTGGCTTGCTTTGAAAATGGTGAAATGTTTTTAATATGTTGTGTGCTTTAAGAGTTGATCTGATTGAATAATTCAAATTCCTGGTCATTCTCCTACGGGAAGTAAAATCATATTAAAATTGAAATTGAAATGTATTGAAGACACATACACACATTCAGGCATAGGCTTTTGATATTCAATGACATGCTCGTCGTAAAACATGTTACGCACTGGCAGAACCAGAAGGGGGTGGGGGTTCAGGGGGCTGAAGCCTCCGAAATATTTCCATTAACTCCTCATAACCAAAAGAGTCACTAAAAGAGGTCAATAAAAATATTTTTCCTGTAGAATTAGTTGATATAAGCAATATCGCAAAGACGTTGCATAATGATGCATGTGCATGACTGATCGCCTCCAAGATTCAGCTCCCCAAAATTAGCTCAGCCCTCCCAAAATTGCACTCTGGATCCGCCACTGACGTTACGAAATCCTGCATGTACCAACTGACACCAAATGCCTACATGGTTAAATGTTAAATGGTTAACTACGTACATGTTCATAAGAAGATTCACATGTTAATTGATCAGTGTTTCACGCATCATTCTGTTATCACATGCTATGCTTCCTGCGAGCGAAATATCAGTGGTTCTCAACCTTTTTCAGTGTTCGCACTCTTTTCAAATCGACAATCAGCCCTGGCAATCCCTGGGCTCTTCCTAGCTATATGAAAAAAACAAAAAATCAAACGGCTTAATAACAATACTTTTTTCCAATATTTACTCATACAGCTTGAAGTTGCTTGAAGTTTGCTTTAAGTTTTTCCAGGCACTATTTCGCTTAATTTTCATAGGCACACTCGCACCCTTAGGAATAAACTCGCACCCCTAGGGATGCCAGCACACCTGTTCAGAACCCTTCGGCGGAATGGAGTTGATAATTTGAATATAAACCAATTTTTATTCACTGGTGAAACTTTTGTGTTATTTTTGTTTGGATTAAATTTAAATTTTTCATCGGCTCTTCCTGACTGGACACCAACACATCAGGCTTTTTCTGTCTATATTTGTGTGTGCTTCTGGTGAATGGGGCCACCTGGGTGTGGTGGCGATATTGCTGGCGCTCATCCCATGTCACAGTATTTGCTGTGGTTAATAAGACCAGCAATAAATCACCTGTCATTGATCGCACACACCTGGCTGTCATTTGTCAATTTGCAAGGATTGTCACGTGATGGACACCCGGTGGAAATCAGTATCATTTGCATACGACCACGTTGAGACAGGCCTGCCACCACTATTGATCCTGCACACAATGATTCGCTGATCGACAGAGCACAAATCATTGGGCCAGTGTCGGCGTGAAATTGCAACTCATAGGCCGGAACAATATGACGGCGAGGTATCCGTCGAGCCGTGCAACAAATTCATATGCAGCCGGCATGCCGCGATGCACAGAGGCCGTGCCCAAGGGAGATGACGGCAAAATTTGCCTCGGGAATTGGCAGTGAAAAACAGTCTCACATGTGGTCAGAAGGTACACGGGCAGTTGGAGTTTACGGTGTTTGTGCGGGTGTTGAATCAGGATTCATTTCCACAACAATCTCAAAATGTCTCATTTCATGTTTGTGGGTATTACTTGTGCCATTTGTACACCCCTGCTCTCAAATTAAACCAACTTTGTGTATAATTTACACGTCAATCACTTTAAGTAGACATTATCAAAATTGAACTCATTTTTCATTCATGAAGCCAAAGCTACGACCGTCGTACATTGAGATATGCAACGACAATATGAGAAGTTAGCATATACAAAGCTGAGAAAAGGCCAAGCTAAGCTGTATACTGCTCTTGTGCTTTTCGAAACTGTGTGCGACCAAATTATTATTATTATTATTATTAATTACAGGCAAATCCAGTAGCATGGGAAGAGTGCAAGCACTATTACCACCCTAAGGTGGCCCCATGTACCGGAAGCGCCCAAAAGATTCAGAGAGAAAGAGAGTTCGAAGAGAAAAAAGTCTAGAAAGAGAGTTGGAAAGAAAATAATAAATAAATAACAATAAATAATAAACCATCATCCGATAACAATCCATAATGTCACTCCGCCCACGTTCCTCAATAAATAATAACAATCAACAATAAATATGTGATTCATTAAAAAACAGCCATCAATAAATAAGAATAAATATTAATAAATAAGTAATAAATAACAATCAAGAACAATACATATGATTCAAATAAGAAACATCCAACAATAAATATAAATATGATTCAATAAGTAACAACAACACAAATAAATATGATTCAATAAACAATAACACCAATAAATATGATTCAATAAACAACAACAATAAATATGATTCAATAAAGCAACAACAATAAATATGATTCAATAAACAACAACAACAATAAATATGATTCAATAAACAGCAACAACAATAAATATGATTCAATAAACAACAACAGCCAACACTAAGTAAAAGTATAATTTAATAAATAACAACAACCAATAATAAATAGTAATAAATAGAGAGTAAAATAGGAATAAATATAAATAAATAGAAAATAAATAACAATAAGCATGAATAAATAACAATAAATATGAATAAATATACAATTAATAAGACTCAACAGTCAATTCCGCTCTTTCAGTAGCATTTCATTTACTTTGGCCTTGAATTTGTTCAAATTGTTCTGCGAGAAAGCCTCCTCCTTCAACGTGTTCCAAGTAGACACGGTGGCCGGAAGAAAGCAACGTTGGAATTGTTTTGTACGACAACGAATTGGAGCCATGCACTGGGAATGCTGTTTGGATGTAAACCGTGTGCTTCTTGCTGCCACGAAATCATCAGGAATTGACTTGCTCATCGGATGATGGTCGTTGTGCTTGATCTTGTACAGCATGCACACGCTGCTGACCTTTCGACGATGGCAAAGATCACCAAGAACCAAGTCACCACAGAGGAACTTGCAAGTTCTAACAACTCTGTTGATGAGATTGAGGTGACAATCCGCAGCAGAAGACCACACGGGGGCGCAGTACTCCAGAATTGGCAAAATGAAACAGCGAAAACAACTTTTTGAGATTGTGCTGCTACCGAACATCCGATATGCCTTTCTTATAATTCCCAGTTTCCGCGATGCCGAACAAACTAGCTTCCGAATGTGACTCTCAAACGTCAGCTTTGAGTCTACATGTACTCCCAATATTTTGAGCTCATCACACACGTTGAGTTGGGCGTCATTTACATTCACGTCATACATATGATGATGATAATGTACATCTACAGGTCGGTCATCTAAAAGTCACTGTGTACAAATCCAGATCACACACGACAACGACCCAACACGCGGGTGAATTGAACACCCTTCACAAGTCTCCTGGTTTACACAGCGATACAAGAGATGTGATATCAGAGATGATTTGGCTGTGGTCGGCTTACAGCTTGTGTTTGTTTACATTTCAGCTAGAGAACTTCAGAGTGAGGCGAGGGGATGCGATGCAGCGTGATCTATTGGCTAATAGAATGTGTTGAGGCAGCGGATTTCATTGATAATTCCGATACTTTCATAGTGCTGGAGCGCTGTTCCATCGGCCGATAATTGTCAACTTTTCGCCAACCCTCGCCTGGCTATTGGACCGCCTGCCTCAGTACTGCCCACTGGCGGTCCCAGGGATGTTACACTGGAGAGTGGGAAACGAGCCGACCAAGGATTCGATGGATGGATTGAGCGACAACAAACTAATGAAGGTTCACAATGCTCGATTTTCGGGAACGTTATCGTAAAGGATATGCTTTGGATTGCGGGATTGACTAAGTCCTGTAAATTGCAATAGCTGGCGTCGTTGCTGTGTCGTACATCCAATAATGAAACTGTCCAAGTTTCCACATTCGCTGACACTGCGGCGCTAACTTCACACAGGATACGGACCGAGTTTTCAATGACTCAGCGATGTCTCCTGATAAAACTACTCTCCTTTTTGGTTAAAATTTCTATTTATTGTCGGCAATTTCATTGACTAGAGAAAATGATTTCAAAAGAAGAACCATTAAGCGTGCTAGGACAAGGCTTATCAAAGCGAAGTTTAAATATACATTGACAGAACGTAGAAAATGCATGCTGCACACCTCATTCAAAGCACTGATATCAACTTGATCTTCACATTATCTCCCGCCAAACAGTTGGTCACTTTGTCAGACACAGTTTATGAAGTGGCTTGTGATCATGATGTCAGCGTGTCCATATGAGTAGATCAAGCCGATAGCAAACGTCCGCGAGGCTTTGCGCTGTTTCGTCACATCAGCCGTGATGGCTCTCATACTGAGCCAACGTGCAGTTTTGAGGCTTTGTGCTGCGTGCCAGTGGCGTGCCAAAGCAGGGAGGTGCAAGCCAATCTGGAACCTCTCATACTGCAAGACTAGACCAGAAGAGTAGGATTTCATTTTAGACAAAGATTAAGTAGATTTGTCATCATCTCGCAATTATACACAAAGGCACACACACAGGCATATTTTTTTGTGAAACAGAAGCTTGAAGCACTGGTAGTGATATACGAACGAGAATGAGAAGAACGAGTAATCGATTCTCCTCTCAACAGCTCAAAAGATTGGCTACGCCTCTGTCGAGCGGTGGTTTTTTAGCAGAATGTCAGGGAGCAGAAGCTGCGCATGTGTGCGCATGTGTGCGCATGTATGTGTGTGTATGTGTGTATGTGTGTGTGTGTGTATGTGTGTATGTGTGGCACGGGAATATGACACGCGCACAAAGTCGGGCAGATTCCCGCGGCTGGCAATAAATCACCGAGCGTATTCCGTCACGTCGCGCAATCGCCTCAAAATCCACACGCCGCAAATAACACGCTAAAGAAATACGCAGATCCGCAGTGTGTATATATATGTGTGTGTGTATGTGCGTGTGTGGCATGGTTCAGACAGAAAGATATGTTATAGAAGATTGCCCGATATCACTTCATGTGAGGGATGGGATAGAGTTGGGTGCGATGGAGAATCTATTAGATCATAATCTATTAAACATTATCCCATTGTAAGAGTTGTAAGATCGTATTTGATATTTCAAGTCTATCTTAAGTGTAACCGGAATTTGTTGAGAATAGTTCATTGTTGTTCTTCTTATGCTATTAGGTATGTCACTTAGTTGTTCATGCGGAGTCACGTAGATATGAAGGCACGTTGTGCCACAATGATGCACTGCGGTGGTACTGCATTGCGAGTATGAAACTGTGTGTATCTGTATATGTTATTGTATGTATTATCAGTGTAAAATCATTTGTGTACACTGTGTTAAATAAAATGGTTAAAGGCCTAAGTGGCAGCTGCTACACGGGAAGAAGCCGAAGCTTATGAACACACACAGGTGTGCCCCGTGCAGCTCGCTGCCACCGCAGAACCGTCCCTCTCCACGCTATGGCGCCACAAGGACATAAGACGTATTAGAGAGGGCCACCTCCCCAGAATGCATGACAGAACTCATGACTGATATCTGGTACCATCATTTTCTGCTGGGTGGACAGGGACTGTGGGATTGTAGAATTGTGGTCAATAAACTCTCTCTCTCTCTCTGTGTATGTGTATGTGTATGTGTATATGTGTGTGTGTGTATGTGTATGTGTATGTGTGTATGTGTGTGTATGTGTATGTGTGTGTATGTGTGTGTGTAAAGTTACGCGCACGGGCACAAATGAGCTATTTAAAAGAACATATTAGTACATCAACAGGAAATGTTACAGCGTATATACAGGCTAAGTATATACTTCCACCCCTTTATATTGCAAGATCATGATAAAACCAACGGATCCTTAATTATATTTTTGGATTGCACTAATTGTAACACGATTAGATTCAACGTTGTCTAAATTATTCGAAAATGTATATCGATGTATTGTTACGGAGTAAAATGGCTAGAAAACAGCCATACCAATTTGACGGCTCTGGTCCCTCTAGTGCAGGGGTTCTCAAAGTGGGGTCTGCGGACCCCCAGGGGTCTGTGGCACTTTGACAAGGGGCGCGCCAAACTTAACGAATTTAACAGTGGATTCAGCCGATTTCCGTGAGGGCCATTTGGCAATACTGGTGGAATGTCAACCACCGGCAGTTTCCGTCCTGTGGCCGTCAGGAGGGTATGTATTATGAGTGTCGGGTATAAAAGACATTTTTATTATCTTTTTGTATATATTATTTATATAAATATATTTTTATTGTCAACTATTTTTGTGTGTTTGTGCATGCCCCCTTTTGTGAGAGTCAGGGGTATATCTATATCATTTCAGATGCGTTCCTACTCGATTGCTGTACATGTGCCTGGTAGTATCAACAGTGATTCATAGTGACAACAGTCTGGTGTACCTTTCGTAGGTGTCATCATGGACAAGTATGTAAAACAACCAGCATCCAGCGTTACGAGTTAACTCGGCGAATCATCGAAGTAATCAGGAAAAGTCAGGAAATATCACGATAGCTATATTGAATTCTGCTTCATCGAAAACGAGGACGGGAATCCAAGGTGGGTAATCTGCCTTCAGGTGCTTTCTAACGATGCTATGACACGTTCTAAACTGAGGAGACACCTTGATACCAAACATCCGGATTGTGCTCAGAAAAACGACTCATTTTTTAGGAGGAAGAGAGAGAGGTGTACTACCAACAGCAAGCTACGATGACAGGACTCACCACCATCCTTCAAGAGGCACAGCGAGCCTCCTGCATGACAGCGCAGAGGAAAGTCAGAAGCAAGAAGCCCCACACAATCGGGGAGGAAATAGTGCTCCCCACATCAGTAGAGATTTGTGAGGTGATGATCAGAAAATAGACCGTAAATACTCTAAAATATATACCGCTTTCAAACGATACAGTGAGAAGAAGGACTGGAGGTATGTCCTGTGACATAAAATCGCAACTTGTGACAAGATTGCGAATGTGCTCTTTCTCAATTCAACTCGACGAGTCCACTGACGTGTTGAATTGCGTCCAGCTCATTGTGTTCGCTCGTTAACCGTGGAATGACGACTTTCCACTTTGTTTAGGCTTTTTTGTGTTGTAAAATGGTGCCTGGACGAACAACAGGTGAGCAAATATTCAATATACTTACTATATACTTACTATATTTACTATATATACTTACTATATTTACTATATATACTTACTATATATTTTTATATATATATTTACTATATATACTTACTATATATACTTGATAATTTCATTACAGAAACAAAGCTGAATTGGGAGAACTGCGTTGCTGTCTGCACCGATGGCGTAACTGCCATGACTGGACGCAAGAGTGGAGTGGTTGCAAGGATAAAGAGGATGAATCCGCAGATCGTAGCCACATAATGTATGCTGCATAGGGTGGCTTTTGCCTCGAAAGACATGGCACCTGACTTACACTCTGTTCTTAGCACTGTTGTGCATGACGTGGTTAACTATGTGAAGTCAAGGCCACTACAGTCTCGGCTGTTTTCTCAGCTCTGCAATGAAATGGATGCAGGACATGACACACTACTGTTCCACTCTGAGGTACGATGGCTCTCCCGTGGGAAAGTCTTACAGAGGGTGTTTGAACTGCGTACAGAGCTGTGTGAGTTTCTGAATGATGCCAAGCCCACCACTGCAATGTTTCTTTCTGACCCAAAGTGGGTAGCCCAGCTTGCCTATCTGGCCGACGTGTTCAATATATTGAACGAGCTCAATTTATACATGCAAAGTGGATATGCCCCTGTCTTGGATATCAGCGACAAAATCAAGGCATTTATGAGGAAAACTGAGATCTGGAGAATGCGCGTCTTGAATGGGATCACAGACATGTTCCCACAACTCACATAGTTTTTGGACAAAAACAAACCATCGGTCGAGTTGGTAAGAAATCAAATCTACGATCATCTTACCGCACTGAATGAGCATTTCAAATCGTACTTCACTGATCTCGACACCGATGACTGGGATTGTGCTCGGGATCCTTTTGTTGCCAGTTGATCAGCACGTGGCCTCAGTGCAAAGGCAGAGGAAGAACCGTTCGAGTTGTCATGCGATTGGAGCCAGATGATCCGATTCCGTCAAAGTGCACATATACACTTTTGGGCTTCTATTAACGAGGGATATCCTGTATTCTTTGATGCAGATTTGAAGGTTTTACTTCCATTTTCCAATACTTATCTCTGCGAGGTATCTTTCTCAGAAATGACAGCCATTCTTTGCAAACGTGTTTTCATTTTTCTATTTGTGCCTACTCCCTGCTCGCTGTGATGTTCCTGTCGGTTGTGTCTTTTTCGCGCCTGTGTATAAATATGTGCGCTATATTAAATATATGTTGTTGTTGTTGTTGCTGTTGTTGTTGTTGCTGTTGTTGCTGTTGCTGTTGTTGCTGTTGTTGTTGTTGCCATGAAAACCAAGTACAGGGCTGGGATGCATGTGGAAGGTGACCTAAGTGTATGCCTCTCATCCATCCATCCCAGCATAGAGACTTCTTTATGCTGGGATGGATGGATGTGCACTGGCAGCCAGGCTCATCCTTCACATTCATAATAAACAAAAGACATCTGATATTGATGAGAAAGAGGGAGACGGAATTTCTGGAAATATTATTCAAGGGAATTTTATGGATGTTTTGAACACATCTTTAGATTACACATTATTTTAATTGTTGTCTCATGTTTTGATATTATCAGAAATATCAACTAAAGATGGAGTTGCACAGCTATTATGCGCACTTGCGATTACACAAGAATATACTACTGTGTAGATAATTTTGTGTTCTACAAGATAAGCTATAATTTATACCCACAAATGATACAAAAAACGTGTAAAATTGGCAAAATTCTC
The DNA here is from genome assembly GCA_916048095.2 of Sacculina carcini. Classification (NCBI taxonomy): domain Eukaryota; kingdom Metazoa; phylum Arthropoda; class Thecostraca; family Sacculinidae; genus Sacculina; species Sacculina carcini. Next base: position 3,498,623 of record OU696581.1, on the reverse strand, counting down.
AAATACATCCAAAATTACACTTGAACACCAGGCGACTAAAATTAATTAATTTTTCTACTATTTCTCAGTAACTATTTGTTGCACGTAAAAATAAATTATACCATCGTGCTAGAAATCTTGTTTTCTACAATACGGTATAATTCATTATTTTCCAAAGTGTATCTGAAGGAAGTTACGGCGGTGTAAAGTCAAAAGCACATATTACCAATTTGACAGCTATTATGCGCACTTGCGATTACACAGGAATATACACCGATTAAATTTCACTGAAGCCCAATCACAATTAAGAATGCATCATATTAGCTCCAAGCATGGATGGTGTGGTTTTATTGGGTACAGTTAAATTAATGCTAGGCTATACTGAATAGAAAGGCTTTATTGTCCTCAATATTTACACATGAATTGTTCCGCCCGACGGGCGGGTAAAATACTACTGGGAACAAAGTTAACTACTGAATTTTACTGTATAATTTAATTGGTTTAATTTCAAGTTGCATAAGCTCAAGTTGCATAAGGATATGGGTTGTAATATCATGCAATGCCAACTATATGAATATGCTGTATTAGCGGACGCATAAATCTGGAATTATTGAGATGACAGGTTTCATTGTTTTGATAGTGTTCCACTTCTGAATTAATACACACGAAGGATGGGTGTGAACTTGAGCAGTGTTGAGTAAAAAAATTCGTCAATAATTTAAACAAGAATTTACAAATTTATATTTTTCTATTGGATAAGCTTTTTGCTTTTTGATTTATTATATTCTATTTATAGTTTCGCACGACGGGCGGGTTTAAATACGAGGCAGTTTGAGGGAAAATATTTTGCCACATCTAAAATAAAAACATTCACATTTAGGCTTTTCTATTGGTTAAGACTTCTTATGGGTTTACTTTTTCTTTTTTTATTTCTAATCATTTTTTATTAATTCAATATTCATTTTACTTTGTTTATTGTTCTGCACAACGGGTGGGTTTTAATGCTAGATGGTGATGTTGAGTTATAAATATATTGTGGCAGCAATAACACGCAGCTGAATTGTCACGATGTACTGCGATGAAACGACACGAGCAAGTGAATGAGTGACGATAAAGTAACACAAGAACAGTACACACGTTACACACACACATACATACAAACATACATGCACACTTCCACACACGCACCAACTGGTACACTGACTCTCTCTTGCGCACGCACAAACACAACCAGTCGAACTGGCCAGTGGTCTTCAACCCAGAGTTGTATCACAGTGGGGCCACAGTCCCCCCTCAGGAGCTATGCTCCGATGTAGCGCTGTGGTGGCCGTACTGGTCTGGAACGCCGTGACCAAACTATCCTAGGAGCGACGTGACGTGATGCAGCGGAAGGAGATCGAGGATACGAAGGAGGAGTGCCGTCTCCCGCTCGCGGAGGCGCTGTCGATGTCGGTGCGGTGGTTGTGGCCGACTGATCTACTCGCTCCAGATGTGCCGGCTTCAGCCTGTCCACTGCAACCACATCAGGCTTGCCGCGATTGTCGATGGTGAACGATTTGTCGCTTCGCTGCAATACGGCGTACGGTCCCTGGTAAGGAGGTGTTAGCGGTGAACGATGACCATCAACTCGCACAAAGACATGACTTGCCGTCTCCAGGGAGGGCGATACAAACGGTTTCTCTGAGTCACGTTGACGGTGCCAGCAAGTTGGAACAGGCCTCAAGTTTGCGAACGACTGCACCAAGTGGCGAGCGGTCTCGCTGGCCGGAAACTTGGAATTTTCGGTGAAAAATTGCCCTGGCAATCGCATTTTCTCTCCCAGTGCAAGTTCAGCGGGAGAAGCACCAATATCCGGCTTCAATGAAGAACGCATACCCATAAGCACGACAGGGAGCGCAGCAGGCCAATTCACCTGATCTTGAATGGCGGCAGTTAGTGATGCTTTAAGCTGTCTATGCACGCGCTCGACCAAGCCGTTTTGTTGCGGCATATAGGCACATGATGTGTTCAATTTAACACCAAGCAACGTCCATAACTCGCTCCAAAGGTCCGATACAAACTGACGGCCCCGATCCGATGTGATCGTGCGGCACATGCCGAATCGGGACACCCAATCCAGTAGCACTTTGGCGCATGTGGCCGATGTGGCGTCGGTCAGCGGTACCGCTTCGGGATATCGAGTGAATCGGTCAATGATGGTAAATATGAAGCGATACCCGTTGACCTCTGGCAGCGGACCAACAATATCAACATGCAGGCACTCAAATCTGCAAGTTGGTAGTGCAGGGCGTTTGAGCGGTGTGCGTTGATGACGCGTCACTTTACATTGCTGACACTGCAGACATGTTTTTGCCCAGGCAGAAACTTTGGACCCGATTCTGGCAAACACGAAACGTTCCGAAATCAGACGGCGCGTGGCTCGAGCGCTGGGATGATTCATGCAGTGGAACCGTGTGTATATCTCTCTCTGCATGGTTTGTGGCACCAAAGGTCTGTCCACGCCTGTGGAGATGTCAACAAGTAATCCGGTTGGACATCCTGCTATTTCGCGCCGCTCCACGTTTAGCGAAGTTGATGACGCCAGAGTAGTCACCTCAGGACATTTTGCCTGTTCGTTGACCATTCGCGCCAGATCAAGGCACTGCTGTGTGTCGACATATGAAGCGGAAGTTGATAAATGTGAGAAGGTGCAGCGGTTCTGAGTTAATGGACGGCTGAGACAATCAGGAACAATGTTGTCCGGGCCGCTGACGTGCCTAATATCGGTGGAGAATTCACTTAAGAAGGCTAGTTGGCGTTGGACTCTCGGAGACCGTTCGCTGGTACTGGTGAAAGCGTGTACCAAAGGCTTGTGGTCGGTCCACAACTGTAGCTGAGGACGACCTTCTAGGAGATGGCGGAAGCGCTTCACTGCGCTAAAGAGAGCATACAACTCCTTATCGCCGGTACTCCAGCGCAACTGTGCACCCTGTAGCGCTCGAGAGTGAAACGCCAGAGGCACCCACATTACTCGTTGCCATTGCAAGATGACTGCGCCGACTGCAGTGTCGGATGCATCTGCCGCCACCTTTGTCGGCGCATTGTCACACGGAAATGCGAGTCTAGAGGCGTCGGCGAGTGCTCTTTTGCTGGCTTCAAAGGCAGAAGCCTGTGAATCCGTCCACGTCAGCGTGCGCTGCTTGTTTTTGCACACAACATGCAACGGCTGGAGAAGTTTCGCCAATTGAGGTACAAATCGGTGGAAATGATTTATCATTCCCAAGTATCGTCTGCATCCGGCCACATCACGGGGCGGAGGCATGTTGATAAGGTCAGCTACTTTTTCAGGTAGTGGTTCTATGCCTTGTGCTGACACGACTAAGCCGAGAAATTTCACTCGTGGCTGACCAAAAACACATTTGTCAGGTTTAATGACGAGTCCTGCAGAGCTGAGACGACGGAATAATTCGCAGATATCCTTTCGATGTTGCTCTGCATCTGGTGAAAACACTAATATGTCGTCTATATATACGTAGACATTCTTCATCCCACGAAGCACACAGTCCATCAATCTTTGAAAAGACTGTGCTGCATTTGATAATCCGAATGGCATGCGGCGATATTCAAACAAGCCGAACGGTGTTGTTATAGCGGTTTTAGGTTGGTCCGGTCCAAATACTGGGATTTGAGCGAATGCACGAGCAAGATCAACGGTGCTGAACATGGTGGCACCATTCAGTCGATCTGCGAATGTCTGCAGATGTGGCACAGGATATCGATCAGGAACCGTGATCGCATTCAAACGCTCATAACATCCTACCATCCGGTAGGACCGTCCTCCATCTTTTTCAACCAAGTGTATTGGACTTGACCATGCTGAGGAAGATGGTACCAGGATTCCCTGTTCAAGCAAGTATTCCAGTTCACGTTTAGCTGCTGTCAATTTGGCTGGCATGAGGCGCCTTGGTCTAGCGAACACAGGATTCCCACGTGTAATGATGCGGTGTTCAACACTCGGGACGCTGACGGCCGGAAAACCAGAAGGCGGTGCACAGAGCGCTCTGAATGGCGCTGATTCACGAATTTCAGCGAACCCTGGACCGTCGCGCTGTGGCGGGTCAACTCGGCAAACATGAACATGTAATGGATGTCGGTCACATTTTGTCGCTGCTGGGTTGGTACGCAAGTAAGTGGTGCTATCCACCAGAGTCCTCTTCTTCAGGTCTATTATTAGCCCGAATTCGCGAAGAAAGTCCGCTCCCAATATCGGGGATGAAACAGCTGCTACCACGAATTTGAACTTGTATGTTCGGCCTAGTCCGAGATCGATCAATGTGTCTCGGCCTGCATCAAACACCGATATGATGGAACCATTGGCTGCTCGCAGTGTTGGAGATTGAAGAGGCGGAGGAGGATTTGGCCCTGCTGGCAACAACGACACCTCTGAACCGCTATCGACGAGGAAGTTGCGACCTTGACTGTCAGTTACGTAGAGTAGCTGACAGCCATTTTTGCAGCCGTACAGGGTCGTCACTGTCGGCTGCCCGAGGCGTTTCCCGACATATCCGCTGCAAACGTGCATCGGCCTAGGCATCGCCTTGCAGCCGGTCCGAATTTTTGATGAAATCGGCACCATCGATCTACAAAATCAACTGTTGCAGTAGATCGTTGTGTGGGCCGCTGTGTGACCGACTGACGACTGTGTGACCGACTGCTGGCCCGAGTGGCAGCCACCAGATTCTCTTTGTTTTCTGTTGTGCTGACTTCTGTAACTGTGCAGCTCGTCTTGAACGGGAGGTGATGCTGATCCGCGTGAAGAGCTACTTCACTGAGCTGTTTTGTCGCAAGCAGCTCTCTGCACATGTGCTGTAGTATCACCGGCAGACGACGCAAAAATGCTTCTCTGATTATCTCGTGGTCTGTATCTTCTGGGTACAGTAGAGCTAGATCGGCGTACAACTCTGTCGGCTTCCGTGAACCCAATTCACGAGGTAAATTCTCGAACCGCTGAAATCGCTCCGAGGAAGTAAGATTCAGCTGTGAACGCAGTTTCTCTGTCAGCTTGGTGTAACAGTCTGCGTCCAAAGGAGTTTTGACGAGGCCTTTCACCAATCTGAAGCATTCTGGAGGAAGCTTAGCCAACACTCTTCTGAACATGGTTGACTGTGTTCTCAAACCTCCGTCGAGCATCAGGTTTTCACACATGAGAATCCATGTGTCGACGTCATTGCTGTCAAATGTAGGCAGCTCTACTCGCACTGCTGCGGTGTTCAAAGAGCCTTGCATTTCACTAGCAGCTGTGCTGAGCTGATCGGTGGATTTTGTTTCCATTTTGAAGCTCTGCGAATTCTGAACACGGGGTCACCAATGTGGCAGCAATAACACGCAGCTGAATTGTCACGATGTACTGCGATGAAACGACACGAGCAAGTGAATGAGTGACGATAAAGTAACACAAGAACAGTACACACGTTACACACACACATACATACAAACATACATGCACACTTCCACACACGCACCAACTGGTACACTGACTCTCTCTTGCGCACGCACAAACACAACCAGTCGAACTGGCCAGTGGTCTTCAACCCAGAGTTGTATCACAGTGGGGCCACAATATTTTGAAAACATTATGATGAAAAAGTGTAGTCATTTTTCATTGTTTCGTGTCTGAGTTCTGAATTATTCAGCACGACGGGCATGTATAAATATGAGGCGGTTTAGGCAAACTATTTTTTGAAAATAAATATGAAAATATAGAAATTTAGACTTTTTTTGTGGGTTTACTCCACTCTTTTTTAATTCATATTCCTTTTCACTTATGAATTGAATACAAATTCAATAGTATGAACTGTTTCGCACGACGGGCGGGTTGACATGCTAGAATTTTCATTGTTTGTTACGTGTTTGTGTTCTGAATTATTCCGCACAATGGGTGGGTTGAGGGAAAATATTATGTCAAAATAAAAATATAAATATTCACACTTGAACTTTTCTATTGAGTAAGACACTTATGAGTTTTCATTTTCTTTTTTAATTTGGAATATTTTTTATGAATATGAATTTTTATGAACATTAATTCCATTTTATGAATTCCTCCGCACAACGGGCGGGTTTTAATGATTACTATCATTAGTATATATATGATGACAGCAATAATTGGTGGTAAACGTCAATGTAGTGCCTCAGTTCGAGTACCTCAACACAAGTATTGGTATTCGAATCAAACACGTCAAAACTGTACACACACACACACACACATACACACACACACCCTTTGGAATATTTCATCATTTCGCATAAACACTGTTTTGTATTTCCTACATTGTGTTTTAAAATTTTTCGTTATGCAAGGGGACATTTTGTGTACGTAAAATGTTTGCTCACAACGAAATGCTGGCGTGCGCCAAATCGTGGAAGTTTTGTCTAGGCTTCCGCTCTCGAGATTATCCGTGGCGTCGTGTGTGTATGTTGTGGCTCCTGTTTTTGTGAGTTGGTTCTTTGTTCTGCCCAACCCTGCCTGACACGATTAATAAGCTTGTGATCATAATAATTATCTGGATCGTTGTGCCGACGCGAGAGCTAAAGTGACAAATCTGGTAATTGTGGTAAATGTTGATGCTGACAAAAGAGCCAGAAAAATTAGCTCACTCGTGGTAACTGTGGTTAGTGTGGTAACAGTGGTAATCGGTGGATTACTTAGAGTTTGACCAAGAGTGGTAACAATGCGAGTATTCAATTATTGCTCTGGCTTGAGCTGCTTTGTAGGCTGGTGGTAACTGGTGGTAAATGATGGTAAATGATGGTAACTGGTGATAACTAGTGGTGACCAGTGGTAACTGGTGGTATTATTATGGTAAAAGTGTCAAATGGTGGTAAATGGTGGTAACTGGTGCTAAATAGTGGTAAATGGTGGTAAATGGTGGTAAATAGTGGTGAATGGTGGTAAATGGTGGTGAATGGTGGTAAATGGTGGTATAATTGTCACTCCACATATATGCATCTTTCACTGCTTTCCAATTTCGTTATTTCCAGCAGGGCAAGTAAACATTGCGCTGCTGGAATGTTTTTAGATCTTAAAAAGGCGTTTGATCTCGTTGATCATAATATTCTAATTAAGAAACTACAATATTACAACCTTTCTATTCCTTTTATTAACATTTTGCAATCCTTCTTGACAAACAGGTATCAGTGTGTAAGATATAATGATGTCCACTTCAGCAGCGCGATGAAGGAAACTGGAGTTCCACAGGGATCAATCTTAGGACCTATATTATTCCTTGTCTACATCAATGATATTGTCTGTGTTTCAACTGATGTAGAATATCTTCTTTTTGCTGATGATACCGTTTTATTGCTCGCTTCTCCAGATATCTATACTCTAGAATCAAATACCAATCACAATCTTTCTTCAATATCTCATTGGCTTATTTCGAATCGTTTAGTCTTGAACACATCGAAAACAGTATATCAACTTTACAATTGGACCCCAAGCGCACAGAACATGAAAATTTCGATACATTCCTCTGAAATAGCACGCTGCAATTCAGTAAAATATTTGGGCGTAATTATCGATGAAGACTTTAAATTTTCCTCTCATAAAGCCAACGTTTGTAAAATTGTGTCGAGGAACATTGGCATGATCTCCAAAGTTAAAATTATTTTTCCAACTTATGCTCTACTTTTACTCTATAACGCACTGGTCTTGCCACATCTTTCTCACTGTTTTTCAATCTGGGGCCTGGGGTATTCAACGTCATTTGATCGGCTTAGGGTTCCTCAAAAAGGATCAATTAGAGTAATTTCGAATTCTCATTATCTGGCCCACAACTCTGCCATCTTTCGCTCACTAAATATCTACAAATTTGACAATTTAGTTAATTATCATCTTCTTCTAATTCTTTATCAATTCTTGCAGTGAAAATTATCGCCATCGATCCAGAACAAATTTTTTACACATAAAAAAGCAAATACAAGGAATATACAGCATTTTACCCAGCCCACATTTTCTAACAATTTCGAAACGAATTCACTCTTTGAAAAGAATACTCCAGAAAGAACTTTGAAAAGAACTCCAATAGTTTTGAACATGGTGCTATCCCCACTAGCTAAAAATCCTTCTTTTCTCCCTGATAAAATTCTTTAATTTATAGTAATGACTAAAAATGTCTTACAGGAGGATTACTAAAATTATACATATATTTATTCTTCATATTTTATGTTTTATTTTCGTTTGTCTTAATTTCGTATATTTTGTTTTAATTTCCTTTTTATTTCGTCTTAGTAGAAATTTTTTTTTTGTTAAAAATGAGGAAGTATGGGTGATTGAGACAGGGCAATTGCAGTTACATCACCCGAGCTTCTGAATTTTCATCTATATTCAATGTCTTTTTGTTCATTTGTTCTTTCTTCCTTGGCTTCATTGTTTCGCATTGCATGTTTTTATTTAAATATTCATCAAATGTAGCTTAAAAAATAAAATACCGTAAATGCTCTTTTAATCCGACATGCCGGATTATTTTTCGCCATGCGTATGGTGCTGGATTATAAGAGCCTGCCGGATTATTAGAGCCTGTCGGATTATTTTTGGTCACTCCGCACGGTAGGATTGTGCAAAAACTGCAACACAAAAAATAGTGCACTGATAACAGGGACGAGAGAAGCGAGAGAAGACGATGATTTCTGCTTTGATCAATGAGTGCTGGTTTATAAGAGGATTGCTAAATAAACTGTTGCTGAACTATCACTGAATCGTGGCTGCAGTTTCAATAAGCCTTTCCAGGAAGTGCCGGATTATTTTTCTAACCATACCAGAGCCTGCCGGAGTATTAGAGCCTGTAGGATAAATAGAGCATTTACGGTAAATAAAGCATCCAAACACGCATGCACACATGTCACATGCTCGACCTAGCAATGATATTTTGTTGTGTGAAACCGTTATGTGGTGATGTTTGGCTATAGTTATATATTTATATATTATTGATATAATGACGTCACTGCATAAACATTCAGTGTCATTTATTTAAATATTCAAGTCTCTATTTTGTTAAAATTGTATCATGTGCTTGTGTGTCATGTGATTGTGTTTTATACTTTCTGTGTCTGATTTTGGGCAATAAACATGTCTGTGTAGAAAAAAATGGTGTTAAATGGTGGTAAATGGTGGTAAATGGTTTTTAAATGGTGCTAAATGGTGGTAAATGGTGGTAAATGGTGGTAAATGGTGGTAACTGGTGGTAAATGGTGGTAAATGGTGGTAAATGGTTTTTAAATGGTGGTAAATGGTGGTAAATGGTGGTAAATGGTGGTAAATGGTGGTAAATGGTGGCAAATGGTGGCAGATGGTAGTAAATGGTGGTAAATGGTGGTAAATGGTGGTAAATGGTGGTAAATGGTGGTAAATGGTGGTAAATGGTGGTAAATGGTGGTAAATGGTGGTAAATGGTGGTAAATGGTGGTAAATGGTGGTAAATGGTGGTAAATGGTGGTAAATGGTGGTAAATGGTGGTAAATGGTGGTAAATGGTGGTAAATGGTGGTAAATGGTGGTAAATGGTGGTAAATGGTGGTAAATGGTGGTAAATGGTGGTAAATGGTGGTAAATGGTGGTAAATGGTGGTAAATGGTGGTAAATGGTGGTAAATGGTGGTAAATGGTGGTAATTGGTGGTAAATGGTGGTAAATGGTGGTAAATGGTGGTAAATGGTGGTAAATGGTGGTAAATGGTGGTAAATGGTGGTAAATGGTGGTGAATGGTGGTAAATTGTGGTAAATGGTGGTAAATGGTGGCAAATGGTGGTAAATGGTGGTAAATGGTGGTGAATGGTGGTAAATGGTGGTAAATGGTGGTAAATGGTGGTGGTAATTGGCGGTAAATGGTGGTAAATGGTGGTAAATGGTGGCAAATGGTGGTAAATGGTGGTAAATGGTGGTAAATGGTGGTAAATGGTGGTAGGTGCTTGTCGTACACACTCGACTTAGTTGGAGTCGTTTTCATCAATCTTTCAGGGAACACACACATACACATACACACACACACACACACACACATACACACACATACACAAAGACACAAACAGACACACACAGACACACACACACACACAGACACACAGGCAGACACGTAGCTCTTGAGAGTATTGCGTACACATCAGCTCATGTTGATATTCCACTCACACACAAACGGAGTAGCCTCATGTGAAGTGAATAGACCGCGATGAGCCACAAAACGACTTGAGACTGAAGCGTCTCCGTGCGCACGTCGGCTTGTGTGTCTGTGTGTGTGTGTGTGTGCGTGTGTGCGTGTGTGTGCGTGTGTGTGTGAGTGTCTATGGAACGCAACAATTAATCCCTCGTGTGCGATCGCGTCCTGACACACTGACTTTAATCGCCTCTGCCGCACACAGACAAACACACACACACACACAAATACACAAGCATACACACGCCAAATCGAGCCATCTGCGCTCCACAGACCAATCAGCAGCCTGCCAGAGGCGAGCCTAGCAGCGGGATTGAGGGAGGTTTAGTTTGCGTGCGCCAACAGCTGATAGAATGCGTGTGCATGTGTGTTTGTGTGTGTGTCTGTGTGTTTGTGTGTGTGTGTGTAAGTTTGGAGGATGTATTTGGATGTGCAATACATTTCTATGCACACGCAATCAAATACATACGCAATGCATGTGCAACATATGCGTGCGTCTGTGTGCAATTTACGTTTGTTTTAGTTACACCTGTGTGTAATGTTCTATGGTATCATTGAACAGTAGCTGATAATTCCTTATGGTAATCAATATCAAACTAGTCATGTGTATGCGCTATACATGGCAAATACACGCAATCTGTTTCTGGGTAGAATTCACTAGAGTCGCCCCTTGTGTAAGCCCCCCCTCTTGGCTCGCCTGTGACCGCCGATGAGTTTCCCCGGGGCGATCATCAGCTGCCTAGAAACACACACACCCCATAGGAAATAGACCAATCAACCAATCGTCGCGTATATGCACGGGGGCGACGCTCATAAATGCGGTGGGGTGCGGGTGGGGTATTGGGGTAACGAATGTCCCTACATACTGCCGTATATCAGCAAGCAGACGAATATTAGTACTCAAATGATTAGACGCCTCAGGTGTTTGTGTGTGTGTTTGTGTGTTTGTGTGTGTTTGTGTGTGTTCCCTTGCAAGTGTGACAAAGTTTTCTGATTGATTGAATATATACATAATATCAAATTTGTATTGTTTTGCCTGTACGATATTTGTTGTTGTAAGACAGCACCAATGCTAGGGGCTCTGCCTTCATCAGAAATGTCAGCCAGATGTTCTCATAAATCGGCTGCATAGATGGGAAGGCGAAGTTTCGCGGCAAGTGTGTATAATTGTATGCGCTGGAAATGATTGTGTATATGTGGATTCACATGCGTACGCCAGGGTAATCTCGGGGAATTACCTGTTGTCTCTTTGGCCACAAATGTGTAGCATCAAGTGATAATTACATTAATGAATGTATTGTTGCATTATTACAACCAATTTTGAGTGAAACAGTTGAATACGCCATGTGAGATTTGTACAAATATATCCCGTTAACGCGAAAGAATTAAAGTTACGCGAGTTGGATATTCCCAGCTATTTTGGTTGCATATTTTGTCGCCAGGGGGCGTGAGAGGCGCTGCGACCTCAGTGTGAAGCGAACAGTTACCGCGTTAATTGTTGTGCCGTGTCCTGTAATTTGCTTATTAAATCCAATTTAATAATATGTAGGATTGGTGTTTCTGTATTTTTCAAATGTACTACCAGTTCGTCTGGTACGAATTTTGAGTAAAAGCAGTTGTAAATAGATGGGCTTTAACTAAACCCAGCCATACTTTTTATTCACTATTATTTTTTCTGTCGGCACAATTTCGGTTAATGCGACGCAAGCAACGCAAAGCTCGAGATGTTAAAGGTGAGTTAACTATATGCATGTATATAGTAGTGATTACATTTTTGCCTATATTATTCACAAGAAAATTTGCATAATAAAGTATTGAGCATTAAAATATGCAAATTTTGACAAGAGTTATTGCAAAATATGGTTAACCCCATCTTGATAAGATGCTGTATCCGCCCGTGCGCTGACGGTGTTTGAAATGCGTTTAATTAACACCTAATGCAGTACATGTGCTGCTACGCGCGTGAAAGTGGCAAACCTTGTCCAAACCGGTTCGGGAGAGCAGTGATGTGTGTCGTATAATGAGACGTGCAAGTTAACTGAGAAAGAGATGAGAAGTTGATAGATGAGACGAGAAAGATGTTGCAAGCAAGTGGAAAGATGCAAGAAGCTTCGATGAGAGACAACAACATATATTTAAAATGGGTCGAAAAAATGGTTTTTATCAACGGACCAAGAACGGAACACATAAAGTATTGCAAAACAGAAATTTATTGTGACCGCCTTGAGAAATTATAGCTAACACTAGTCAAATTGAGCGGGAATAGTTTTTTATGAATGTTTTCAAATATGTTAGTTATTTTGCATGATGTACGCTAAGAGATGTACAAATTAGGTTCGTTAGTTTCCTTACAAGCAAAGCTAAATTTGTGCTCAAATTGATAAATTTGTGTTCAAACTTTTCCAAATTCAACTAAACATTAGCGAAAAACAATTAATGCTGTTATTTGTATGCAAATTTAGAACGTCAAAAAATTTTATAACACTTTCAATATAGTTTTATAAGTTAATCGTTAGAAAAGAACAAAATAGAAGGCATAGAAGTATTGAGTAGAAGCAGTGGTAGGGCCAGTGTTTTCCGGCGTGGAGGCTGAGACGGGTCCTAGCGAAACATAGGGTGGACATATTCTTAGTCTCTCAAATGAGGACAATTGTGCGCGGGCGAAAAGTTAAGGTTCTATTCAAAATTCTACTTTTCTATACACCAATGACAAATGTTTTGGTCGACGTTTTATAGGCACGGACCAAACCATTACACACTAGCGGAGGAACATATCTAATTTAACCATTCAAGCTATACAGACCCCGTTGACATTTGAAACATTTCACAAAAGCGACCTGGACAGGCCGAACAACCCCCATAAAAGTGCATGTCCGGAACAAAGAGGACATTTGGTCTCACTACAAAACATGAGCAACTACACTCGAAATGTTCATGGTCAGGGTTTTCGGGGGGTCTTGAGCGTGATTTGACCTATTTTTGGGGGCTGAAGCCCCCCGAATCTCCCCTTGGCGCCGCCACTGAGTGGAAGATGAAAATATAGCTTACCTTGACGAAAAAGTGTTTGAAAATGTATATTCCTCGGCAGACGCACGGTGTTTTTACTCAATAATCCCTTTGGCGAAAAGTTCTGCCAAAACACTCAATCTCAAATAAAACGCCAAAACACTAGACTAGAAGCACTACTCATCTACTAGACTATATACTACTAGACTAGAAGCACTACTCATCACCCATATTTTTCTTAAGATTTTTATCACCATATAGAGCAACATCTCAACTAGGTACATGTAACACACGGACCAACATACTCTGGTACATACTCGACATACAGACACAAATACTGCATCGCAACGCCAAACCACTTAAAAACCACTTACGAAACTAATTGGACCAATCACAGAGCTTGAATTCGGTCAAGTCTGGTCACGTGACGCACACTTGATCGAGCAAAATCCAGTGGCTCTCAAACCAATTGCCTAGGGCAACATGATACATTATTATTATATGGTATACGTAAAACACAATATGTTTCTGAAATCAATTGCTTCATTCATAAGTGCTTATTGTATTTCAACACAATACAATTTACAGTTGCCTGATGATTTTCATACGAGCTGAAACAGGAGAAAATGTGATATTTCTCGGAAAATCATATCCAATATGAACCACTTTTAACGGCGTTTTGAATATTTTTTTCATTTGCATAACCATGTCTGATTTTATTGATAGACATGGGGAGCGTTTCGTTGTGAGTTTGGGTGGAAAACAAACACAGGATCTCAGAAGGATTTTTAGTTTGAGTTAAGTGTTGTGTTCGTATAAATTTTCATTATACAGTGAGTCAAGTGTTGTATAATCATATGCAGGCTAACGGTAAACAAAAGCCAAGTATTTCAGCTTGGAAGCAGTTTACATCGCACGCTAGACAAACTTCACTCACAAACAACAAATTATTATTTTCGAAGCGGCTTTTTTCTTAGAAAATGTTTTGAGATGCGACGAGGAAACAAGAAAGGAAGTTTATTATTCATACAACTTCAATTCTTTTGAATAAGCTGTGTTTGCTGAAGTTGGCATTAGAGAAACTTTGCCTATAAACATACACTCACGCAAACCCACACACACATACACACACACACACACACCCACACACACACACAAATATCTACCGTTCGTGTTGGCTTTACTGTATAATGCGCTTTTTACTTATATGAATCAAGGAACTTGAAATAAATTTATCAAAACGGCTACACCGCTGGCTGTATAGGGAATATGCTGACCGTTACGAATTCTGTCCCATTCGTCAGTTTGAGTGATGCCCTGGAGAAATTGCTTGCCAAAGCCTGATCTCTGTAAATTTCGGCAAGTACATAACTTGTCAAATTTCCCAAATGTACGCTCAGCTAATTAAAACAATACGCACACACATACACACGCACATACATACACATACACACAGGGGTTGTTGGGCGTTTCGTTAAGGAACTTGATTTTAAAAGTGAATGTAATTAATAATATGCATTGAAATAACTCGCCAGCATTTCCTTTCTGACTTGAGTTATTGCAAATATTGGTTTTTTGTGTCGGTATCTTTTGCACTCTCGGAATCTATGTTTTCAATCTAACTGACTGCCTTCATAATGAACTAGATTGAATTTGCATAGTGCAATTTTTGCACAATCGTATTTATTTGCAATTTCCGAGTCAACCCAGATCTTCAGCGCCGATTATTTTCGCTCGCTCATTAGCATACATATTCTACCCTCGAAGCATTTAAATGTCTTTATGAAAAAAAGTCCGCTTGTCTGTCCCAAATAATATTCCGAATATGCATGTAACAGTGGCGGATTCAGACAATTTCAAAAAGATCGGTCCGGTAAGTGCCTATATAGACCATTATCTTATGAGAATATTATCTTGAACCGGGTAAATCTCCCTGAAACCTCTCCCTGGATCCGCCATTGCCATGAGGAAAAAAATTGCATTATATGCTGGTCTGGATATCTTATGGTCACGAAATACTCGTGTTTGACGTTCCATATATTCAACATTCATCTGGCTGTGCGATATATTGGGAATTTGAAACAGGGAAAATGAAAGGTTGAGTGTGATTCCCATGAAATCCGTGGAACGAGTACTCAAATATTATCGCAGAAAACATTTCGTTCTATTGTACACGTTAATTCAAGGTCAATTTTCCAAGCGTCACAGGATGATTAAGACTAAAGTGGATCTAGAAATGGTGTCAGATGGACAAGAAACTCGTATCAATTCTTGCGTTTGGCAAAATAATGAATAAGTATTTATTTGACGGTTGAATAGAAAGGGAGCAGTTTAATTGAACGCTCAGCTTGATAACATTGAGGCTTCTGTCGGCATATTCCTTGCTTAATGACAAATTCTGTCCTGGATGTTGAAAAGGCCACGGGCTGAATGATCCATATTAACACTAGTGGTGAGCGATTGAAAGCATTTCTGAGGTTTACAGACAACAACTCCGGTGCCATGCTTATAGTATCATCCTATAGGCGAATACACCCCTAACAGCCCTATCAACGGACGGACCAGCGGACCAACAATCAGGCAAAGCCAACTGGACGGCCGAACCTCACGACGCAGCCACGTCACTCTTGTCTGTCTCGTTCATAGCCAGGAGCACGTCGGATAAGTCATCGTCAACGCATCCCCTGCCTCCGCTTGCCGTTCCTAGTCCCGATGCCAAGTTCAAGAAAACCATGTCTGAGTGGTTGGATGACGACGGCAGCACTCCGGCGCGGGCCAATTGGTTGACGGTGCGGTTGTGCGCGTGCTGCCGCAATCCGGCGAGTCGCCGCATGCAGCGCGCCGAGCAGACGACAATCAACGCCACTGTAGGCACGGCAAACGCTGCCACGCTGGCGTAGCTAGTGAGACGGCCGTGTGCCAGCAGAAAACCGGCCGCATGAGTGCGCACGTCCAGTGAGGTCAGCCGATACGAAGTGTTGGCGTGAACGATGCTTGCACTGAAGCGATATAATCGGCCGGTCATCAAGTGACTGAATGTGAACGAATGTGGTCGCATCACTCCATTGTTGACAACGTAGCCACTAGAGGAGTCGACAACGTGTCGTTCGAGTTCATGTGCGCTGTTCATGTCGGCCACGTTGCTGGAAGAGTCGCTTGGACGGCTGTGAACGGCTCGCGAAAGACTCGGCTCGCCGGCTCCCGGATTCTGCACCGCACTGTGCCACATCGGCCATTCGTCGGGAAGCAGCTGTTTGTGCAGGACAAAATTGGTCAGCCGCGCACCGGACACGTTCCATGACAGTGTGACAAACGTGGACGCCACCGAAACGGCCACCAGGGACATGCTAGGCTGACGCACGCGCAGCTGAGTCGTTCTGCTGTCCGATCCCATTAAGTTGACGGCCGTGCACGTGTACAGACCATCGTTCTCGGTTCCAGCAAAAGTCACCAGCAGCCAGCCGTCAAGGACGCATACGTTGTCGTTACACTGACCGTCGAATAACTCGGTGCCACCGTCAACGGTCCATTTGACATTTGGTAACGGATGGCCAGTAGCTGCGCACTGCAGACTGACATCTTCCCCTAGCTCAGTCTCCCGACCGGCTGGCATCAGCGGCAGTACGGTGGGAGCACACCGGCGACTGATGTTTAACGACTGGAGCGGAGCAGAAGCGGTGGGCGACTGACACGTGACATTGTCCAATAATTGCAAATGAGATAATGGTGCCGGTGACACGTATTTTCGGTCGACGACGGCAGCTTCAACGCCGCTGAAGCCCACCAGCGGTTGTAGCCAGTGGAGCGTGCAGTCACATCGCAATGGATTACCGGTCAGATCCAGTCGCCGCGTGGAAGGAGGCACACCGCTAGAGTCAAGCGTGATGAGAGCGTTGTTGCGCAAGATTAGCGTCATCAACAGAGGAGTGTCCCGCAGCCAATCTCTGCTGATGACTCGCAGACGGCTACAATCGGACAAAATCAAACGTCGCAACAACGGAAGTCCATCAAACGCCCAGCGGTCGATCGACGCGAGACGGCCGGCATTACGAATAATCAGTTCACGGGTCGGGACGTTGCGAAACGCGCCCGTCGGCAGCCGTTCCGTCAACGGACAGTGGCCAAACAACAAAGAACCGACGTAGCCGATGGCGGCCAGAGCACGCGATGGCGGTCTTTGAAAAGCGTTGTTCCCTAGATGCAGCATCTGCGCGCGCACACCGGCCAGTGACTGTTGGTCCAGCCGCACCAGGCGATTGCCGGACACATCGATCAGCGAAAAATTGGCGCCGGAAGACGTAAACGCCCCTGCGACAACGCGCGTCAGCCGATTGTAAGCCAGTCGCAGCTCGCTAAGCACTGGCAGATCCGCCAGCGTCGTACGCGTCAGTGCCGCTAAATTGTTGTGGCCGAGGTCGAGCAGTGTGAGTCGCGGTGCTACCAGCCCGGCTGGCGAGATAACTGCGATGCGGTTGTGCGACAGGTTGAGCGCTCGCAGCTGCAACAGACCACGCAGCATGGCTGGCGGCACGTGGCGCAGCCGGTTATGACTGAGATCGATGAGACGTAGCTGTCGCAGTCGCGCGGCGGCGCCGCCCACGCGACTCACCTGACAATGGCTGGCGTTCAGCAGTTGAAGCTGCCGCAGCCAGCCGAGCCGTCCAAAGTCGAGAGAGCGGATACAGCTGCCGGCCAGCTGGAGGTGTGTTGTGTTGGACGGCAGGTGTGCCGGCACCACGGTCGATTGGCAGTGAGAGCAGCTGGCCTGCGTGCCGTGGATCACACAGCAATCGCCGACGGACGGTGTTGGGCCAGAGATAGGCACGCGAGACCATGAGAAGACCAGCGAGGCAGAGAACACCACGGTCACTAGGTGGATAACTGTATTCATTGATGCACGGGTACGCGTAGTGGACAAGCGATCGGTATTGTGGAGGAACTGGTGATGTCGCTGCTACATGACTTTTATTTGTGCCTGGAGTAGACAAACACACACACACACATACACATACACATGCATACACACACGCACACACACGCACAAATTAAGATCTCCAGATAATTTCCCTGCGTATGTAGAGCCATGGTGACATTCCCGAGGGATACCGGCTTCCTAGCGACTCATCACAATGTCGTTATCTATAATTGCTCTCTGTCGCCTAATGGATAGTCTAGCCACATTAGCTCATTGTTTTTCTGTCGAGTTGAATTGTCCCAGGTGTATCACGGGCTAATGAATTGGCCGAACAAGCTTAGAGTTGCCCAGAAATTGCATTCGTTAGACAAATTTCATACTTAGTTAGATAATGGACAGTCTGTCTCGCTCATACATCTTGTGAGATATCACACAAACAGCCTCAAGCCCTCACTGACTGCGGGTATTAGGAGTGAGCTATATGAACAAAAAATTCCTCTTTTTTGGATAGATGGTAATAGTAGTGTTTCCGAGTAGAATTTCAGTGGTATATACAGAATTCATTGAGAAAATTTTATCTATATTTCTTACAGTTTCAAGGTAAAGCAACAAGCCGTTAAATCTCATTAGATATTTCATGAGTTTACCATTTAGGGTGAAAATGTCATTCACAACACTGAGAAACCCCACAGGTCTCATCGACAACTCATCGGCGGTAGCACGCGTGAAAACTCATCACCCAAGACGCACATCCCAAATGGAAAATTACGCTGCAGCCTACACTAGATTGGATGAGACATGTCTTATTTATGGCCCCTTAAAACACTGGTTGGGCACAGATATTCAAGACGGCCGGAATACGCTCGATGCGAGATCACATTGCTGCCGGGTTTTTGTGTCTTCCATTGACTGTCACTGCAATTTAGCCACCCTACACCGGCGTCGTGTCCCGCGAGACACTGCACAAATTAGCGTCGGCGCAGTGGCGTACTCGGACAGAAGGATCACAAGAGTTCAAATGCCTCCTTGAATTCAACATTAGAATAATGGCCTAATCAACAATTTATATAATGATCCAAACAAGTAGTCTAAATATAAACAAACTCTAAATTTGTGTAATGTCTAAAATATCAATTATACAAATTAACAGCCTGCCCCTTCCACAATTTGTTATACTTCTGAAATCGCTAATGCGTATGAGCATGTGTGTGTGTATGTGCCGGTGAATGTAGCGAGGTTTATTTGTCACTCTATGCAATGTCTTAAGCTTGCTATATGGCTAGCAATGCTGTGATGGTGAGCTGGCATACACGCGATGCAATGGCAAGTGTTAGTGGCATGAGGCAACCAGTATCCCAGGCGTACTCGAGGCATAGCACGAGGGCCAACCTTTGCATCAACAGCGTGAGAACGCTCAGACTTGCTGCCTTCTACTGTTGGAGAAATTCTGCCCCGTCTCAGGTGATCTGTCCAAAGCAGGAGTTTTTGCTAAGTCAAAACGCATCAGACCAGTGCCACGTTTCGTAGATGACAGCCAAAATAATTCCTTTCTTCTGTTCAACCGCCAAATCTATTTTTTGACACATTTTCTCATAACTATTTCCTACTTAATAATAAAAAACAGTATCATATCTCAAAAAGAACCAAAAAGCGGATACTCAAGAAGACAAACTGCACATTTGACGACCATGGCAGCCTGCCTGCAAAACATAGTGTTGATTTTCCATCGAGTTCTCCTAAGGGACGACACATCCGTGTGCTTCTGTTTATCTTGCTAGCAGAAAGGCACACACCAGTTTCCTACTCGATCTGGGCTCATCACAAATTGAGTGTCGTTAACCAGCCAAAATGACCCGGCCTAATGACGTGTGAAATGGCACGCACACACACACACACACACACACAGTCAAGTGTGTGTGTGTGTGTGTTGGTTTGATTGAGCTGTGAGTGCAGAACCGACGGGCCTTGAGCGTTTGCCTGCTTGTTAGTGGACAAGAGTGTCTCATTAATTCTCCGGCCAATTCATCGACGCCATACACAACGGGTCATGTGTGAAATATATACAAAATGTGTTGCACAAAATGAGTTGATTGATAACTTGCCTTTATTCTGTTGTTGATATAACATAATTAAGCATATATAATTAGCATATTCAAGACAACACAGGAAAAAGCTATGTTCGCGTGAAATGTTGCAAGGCAAAATGTTGCGAGGCAAATGTTGCGACACACGAGTTATCTCGCAATCACGGCCAGCATACAGAAAGCTACTCGGCTGTGCGCACACGAAACCCGCCATGCGTCAATTGGGCTATATCTTTCAGAAATGAACCTGACCGTTCCAGGGAATCGAACCCCACACCTCTCGTGCACAAACAGTACGTTTTGGCTAATTTGCCAAGAAGCAGATCGCCCTTTGTTGATTCAGCGCAGAGGCAGTACAAGGAGAGAAATATAGGGCCGAGATGCAAGCAGGGAGGATCCGGTGCAAGACATCGACTCGAGCATCAGCTGTAGTGCCATTTGTCTCAGAAACAGTGCAAAATCACACTTGCAGAGAAAATACCGTTTTGAGGCAAAAGGGATTCGGTAGCCATTTCAACATACATCCACATTGACAATATTAAAACACACACAGACATACACACACATAAACACACGCACACACATACAAGCACACACACACGCACACATTTTCAGTGTCTTGGCAATATCTGCAACGTATGAGGAACGCTCATAAACGGAATTTGACGAGACAAGGCGCTCATAAAGACACTTTTTCTTTGCGCCAGTCAGTGTTCACATTGTCTGTGGACTGATGTCTGCAAAGCCTTGTTAATAACACTCCACTTCATCTAAGCAAATTATAATTAAAAATCTCGCGATAAATTTCGGCTCAAATTGGAATGTCGTCAAAAAATCGTCAATTTGAAAAAACTTAATTACATATGGGTATGTGTATATATATCTGTCTCTGTGCTTGTGAGGAAATGTCTGTTTTTTCGTCTTTCATTTTTTCATCCAGCAAAATAATTCCTTGAAAATTAATTAATAACAATTAGCAATTAATCTGTGAATTAACGAGTAATTTACAGCCATTTAACAAATATTTGGTGAATTTTTTTCACAATTTGAAATTTACTAGAAGGAGCTGATATTGCCATGTATATGCCTTATAATTTGACTTCTTTTGTATTTTAACTCTCTGAATATGGCACTTGTTTTTTCAATGTTGTCTTGCCGATTTTCCATGATTAATATAAAATATTTAACCTTTCCTAACAGGTAACCAATCATTATGAATTAAAAATACAACCATTGGTCAAATTATAAATTACGTTATAAGGTATACTATTGATATTTACATATACCAATCAAGAGCGTAGTCAGAGAAAAGAGCAGGGGGTCATCGCCCCCAATCAAGTATTCCCGCATATAATTGTTTAGACTTATAACTAAAGATACGAAATAAAAAACCGATGTTTTCTTTACATAAAAAGAACTTTTTTTTCGCTAAAAACCTCGACCGTTCATTTAGTTCACGTACACGTTTTTTTTGTTTTTTTAAGTCATGTAGAGAATGTAAATGATAGAAATTATATATTCTGGGATGTTGAATGAATTATTTTTATCAACATATGAATATGAATGCTGTTAGTGACCCTATCTGTTGTGTGTTTCATATAGTTGTGCATACTTATCATATAGTTGTGCATACTTATCATATAGTTGTGCATACTTATCATATAGTTGTGCATACTTATCATATAGTTGTGCATACTTATCATATAGTTGTGCATACTTATCACGTACTATGCTGTGCTGGTTCTATGTGAGTATGAGTTGTGCTTTTACAACGTGTCAGTGTGTGTGTGTATGTCGTGTGTATGCTGGTATGTCACTACACTGCCAATGACACGAGGTCGCTGCAATCTGTAATCGTCAGTATAGTTCAGTGCGGCATTGTGTGACAGTGTAGCAGTGTTTGAGCTTAATAAAGCCCATGTCTGGTTGACGCTAGTTTTAGTTACAATTTATTAAGCTCATTTCATCGTGGCTTCCGCAGTATTGTGACATTATCAACTGCTCGTCATGGAGAGCATCTCGCGCATTCTTTGCCTATATAAGCTGACGGCCGATCCCAACTCTGATCACGCAGAAAGAGAATATAAAGATTGGAAGAAGACATTCGATAATTTTCTGGATGAATGTGGCGGCGATGCGCCAGATAAACTACGATGTTTGACCAAGTACGTGCCTTCAAATGTCTACGAGATCATCGCTGAATGCGCTTCATTTGAAGCCGCCATCGCTGCACTTGATTCAGTCTATATCAAACAGAAGAACATTATTTTTGCTAGGCATTTATTGGCCACTCATAAGCAACAGCATTCTGGCAGTATTGATGGCTTTCTCTCGCGTCTAATCGTCTCAGCAAGGATTGTCAGCTATCGGCAGTTTCAGTCGAAGAATACCGGCTGGACCTGGTGCGCGACGCTTTTATCAACGGCCTGCTATCTGAAGTCATACTCAACGAAGCGTATGATATCGCCAGGTCGCTAGATATAGCTCAACAGCATGCTGACTGCTATGCTCATGATTCATAAGTAATTGCAGCTGTAGAAGATAACAGCTCAGTCAGTTTGAACGACTTTGACAGTCAGCGTCCAGTTGGTGAAGACAAAGGGAATCTTGCTGTTTTTCCTTCACCTAGAAAATACTGGTTTTGTGCAGGTGCCTTTCATCGCAGAGCTCAATGTCCTGCTAGAAATAGTGAATGTTCTAATTGCCACAATATTGGCCATTGGGCTAAGGTGTGCCTTAAAGCGAAGCCGAAAACAATCGCCGCTACTGCACACGGCTCTCTGTGTGCTGTTTCCCGTGTCACCGGTCTGTCTGCATCAACAGTGTCAATCAATGTGGATGGTTTTCGGGCTACAGCATTGATTGATTCGGCGAGCTCAGGAAGTTTTATCGACTCCAAATTGGCCGACATATTTGCCCTCAATGTTTTTCCGTCTTCTCGCACGATCATGCTTGCTTCCAAATCAACACAAGTATATATTGGAGGATACTGTTATGTCAAGCTGCTTATCAACGAAATAAAGTACAATAATACACGCCTGGAAGTTATGGACGATTTATGTGTGGATGTCATCCTTGGACTGGAGCGGCACAGGTCAGTAAGGGTCCCATTTGAAGGCGATAAACTGGAATTCTGTGTTAATGCCAAAGAACCCGGTGCATGTTGCTTAACCGTCGCCAAATTGTGTGAACCTCAGGTGTTCTGTAACATGTTGCCAAATGCTGGGCCGATTACCACAAAGTCCAGATATCTGTCCAACTATCTAGAAGATATAAAGAATATTAATGACGAAGTGAACAAGATGCTTACCGCTGGAATAATAGAACCAAGCACTTCATCTTGGCGAGCGCAAGTGGTGATAACAAGAGGAGAGAACCATAAAAAGTGTATGTGCATTGACTATTCTACTACTGTAAATCATATACTCTTACAGACGCTAATCCTCTTCCGAACATCAATGAGATGATAAGCGATCTGGCTATGTATCGAGTTCTTTTCTACATTTGACTTGAAGAGTGCTTATCACCAAATCTAGTAGTTCACGCGTATACCGTTTGGTGTCACCAACGGTGTTGCGGCATTTCAGCGTGCAATCGAACAATTCATTGAAGAAGAGGGCCTGCAGAATACCTTTGTGTATTTAGATAATAGCACAGTTGCCGGGAAAACACAGCACGAGCATGATGTCAGCGTGGAAATGTTTTTAAAAGCGGTAGAGCGTCGTCATCTCACGCTAAACCATGCTAAGTCGATTCTCTCAAAACGTTAAATAAAAAGACTTGGATATCATATCAGTAATGGAATAATAAAGCCAGACAAATAACGTTTACAGCCGCTCATGAAGCTTGATGCGCCTTACAATGAAGCTGATTTGGAACGAGCTCTAGGTATGATTGCATATTACGCCAAATGGATACCTTGTTTCTCTGATATTGTACAACCTCTGCTCTCAGCAAGTACATTTACTTTGTCGTCAGATGCCCTACAGGCATTTTCTCAGCTGAAACAAAAGCTCGTTAATGCCGCTCTTGCCGCGCCTGATTTTTCATTACCATTCGTTTTGGAATCTGACGCTTTCAATGACGCGATTTCAGCAACGCTGAAGCAAAATGGTCGTCCGTAGCTTTCACGTCTCGTACACTGGATACAAATGAGAAGAGATATCCAGCAATAGAAAAAGAAGCAGCTGCAGTGATTGAGGCAGTTAGAAAGTGGAGACATTATCTTTCCAGCAGAAAGTTCACAATTATCACTGACCAGCGTTCGATAGCTTTCATGCTGGACAACAGAAAACGGTCAAAAATAAAAAATGACAAGATTCAAGGTTGTCGCTTGGAGTTGGCTAATTACTGCTACCAAATTCAGTATAGACCAGGAAAACAGAACGCTGCTGTTGATGCTTTCAGTCGCGTATGTTGTCGTATAGTTTCGACTCCGTCACTCAGTCAGCTACATAATGAACTGTGCCACCCTGGTGTGACTCGTATGATGCATTACGTCAGATGTAAAAATCTACCATTTTCTACTGCAGACGTGAAAAACGCTTGTTCTTCTTGCCAAGTAGGTGCAGAAATAAGGCCTCGATATGCAAATTACGCACGCGGAACATTGATAGCAGTAACTAAGCCGATGGACCAGAGGGCCACTAACATACAAAACATCCAACAAGTATTTATTCGTGGCAGTTGATGAATATTCTCGGTAACCGTTTGCTATTGCATGCAAAGACACGTCATCATCAACTGTTATTCGCTGTCTAGAAGAAATATTTGCATTGTTTGGGACAGCTTCATCTGTCCACTCTGATAGAGGCTCAGGTTTCATGTCAAACGAAGTGCGTAATTTCCTCCTACTGCAGGCAGTATCATCCAGCAAATCAACTCCTTATCATCCTCAGGGAAATTTGCAAGTCGAAAGGTTTAACGGGCTTCGGAGAAGAGTTAAACTGGCACCTCGCTCGGCTGGGTTACCTGAAACACATTGGGAGCAGGTGCTGCCTCGTGCGTTGCACTGTATTAGATCCCTGCTCTGTACAGCGAGCAACTGCACACCACATGATCGCATGTTTGCCTTCGAAAGACGCTCCTCAGTAGGCCAATCAGTACCGACATGGCTAACTCGCTCAGGGCCAGTTCTGAGAAACTTTCATCGTCACTCAAAAGATGAACCATTGGTGCGCAGGGTGGAATTAATCAACGCCAATCCGTTGTACGCTCATGTTAGATACGCAGATGGGCGAGAGTCATCAATATCACTAAGAGATATTGCTCCCTGGCCACAAGCTGATTCCGTTCAAGATAATAAACATGAACTACAGACTACACAACAAATACCAACAGAATCTGGCTCATGATCAACTACTGAAGAAGACACTGCAATTAAATATTCAGATGTCATTCCTCGTTCTACTGTGACACCCTCAAGTGATGCGGATCGCAGATCTCCACGCATCAGCAAGAAGAGAAAAGGGATATCCGTGCTTCTCTTGACACGAGCCTAGAAACACCTCAAGTTCGTCATAGCCCTCGTACACGAAGAGCTCCTGACAGATACTCACCTTCATCAAAATAGTGCGGATTTTGCATTAGTATATTTGGAGCTGGCTGTTCGTTCTTATGAGCTTTAATTGTGTATTATGTGCGTTTTATTGTAGAATTTTTAGGAGCGGATAATGTTGTGTGTTTCATATAGTTGTGCATACTTATCATGTACTATGCTGTGCTGGTTCTATGCGAGTATGAGTTGTGTTTTTACAACGTGTCAGTGTGTGTGTGTATGTCGTGTGTATGCTGGTATGTCACTACACCGCCAATGACACGAGGTCACTGCAATCTGTAATCGTCAGTATATTATTAATTATTATTAATTACAGGCAAATCCAGTAGCATGGGAAGAGTGCAAGCACTATTACCACCCTAAGGTGGCCCCATGTACCGGAAGCGCCCAAGTTAGTTCAGTGCGGCCTTGTGTGACAGTGTAGCAGTGTTTGAGCTTAATCAAGCCCATGTCTGGTTGTCGCTAGTTTCGTTACACTATCACATTGAATACTCATTAAATATGCACAATAAAATTGTTATAATGTGTCTGAAAGTTGTAATATCATTGTTTGTAGGAAAGAGAAGGAGTAATGTGAGCTGGGATGGAGTTGTAAAGGCGAGGGGCGGAAAAAAATGATTTGGAGGACCAAGGAGATTCATCTACAGCACGAGGGCAGACAATGGGAAGAGGAATTCGGGAAGGATTGAGGCAAGGAGTGAAGAGAAGGCGGAGATAGGATGGCTGATGAGGATCGTGGAGTAGCTTATAGATCAGACAACACAGGCGAAAGTGAATACGTGGAATAATAGGGAGCCAGCGAAACTGAAAAAGAAATTGAGAAGTGTGACGACAAGGAACAGGATGAAGGACAAAACGGCAATATTGATTAATATCGCGTTTTAGAATTTTAAGAGAACGACGAAGAGCATGGATGTACAAAGAATTACAATAATCGAGTCTAGAGAATACATGAGAGTGAATAAGTTTAATTGCGGAAGGTCTGTCAAGATATGAGCGTATAGGATAGAGGGACCTCAAGATAAGACGGCAAGTGCGGGCGACAGAGAGGATATTGTCGGAGGAAGAGAGAGATGAGTCAAGAATAACTCCGAGATTGTGAACTGCCGAGGATAGGATAAGAGATAAGCGAGGAGGCAGAATACGAGCAGGATGAAGAGCCAGAAACACAGACTTGGACGAATTGAGGAGAAGGTGACGGGACGACGCCCAAGAAGTGATGGTGGATAGGATGTCAGAGAGAAAAGACGGAGAAGGGAAAGGAAGAGGGATATAGAACTGAATGTCATCAGCGTAGATATTGTAGCGTCCCACGTGTACATTTATGTATAGATATTTCACCCTCCAAACGTTACGGCATTACATGCGGCACCTGCTATCACACACTTTCCTTCATCACAACTCTGCTCCTTTCCAAGCTTGTTTTGCACACTGAGCTTACTCCGCTCACATCCTTCTCTACTCCCATTCTCTGCCTTCCACGCATTACTTGTTTTTCTCGCCGTGTACATACATCCTGACACTCTGCTCCTTCGCTGTGCCTGTATCAGCGCTGTGCCCACTGTACCGTTGGCCATTGTGTCCTTCCGGCTAACGGTCCTTCTCCCCTCGCGGTCGGTTGTTGACAGCATGACCGAGCAGACTACACGGGGCTACAGTGGGCCACAGAGGCAGTCGTCAATGGGGCATCTCTGTGGATACACGGTGCTACGTTTTATTACTGTACTCGGTGTGTTATTCCTATTAGTGTGTATTAGTGCTATTCGTATTATTGTATGCATTACGGTGTCCTTTGCTCATTAAGCTGCCGGAACTGTGTGCGTCACTAAATACACTGCGTGCATCACATCGTGGACATTTCGTCGCATTTGTGGCGCGGGACTAAGACAGTAGCACGTTCCCAGGCAGAGTCACGTCTAAAGCGCTACAGGATAGAGTGATTAACAAGGTCGAAGGCGGAGGACATATCGAGAAGAACGAGAACAACAGAGCGACGGTACGAGAAGTGTGAAAGGATGCCGTTGGAGATAGAAAGAAGAACTGATTCGGTAGAATGAGAAAGGCGAAACCCGGATTGGAAGGGATCAAGAACTGACAGATGAAGGGGGAAAGATGTGCGGAGATAGCGGACTCGAGAAGTTTAGAAGCAAAGCTCAGAAGATATATAGGACGATAGTTACTAAGTATAGAAGGGTCAAGGTTCTGTTTCTTAAGAATCGGACGGACAATTGCATGTTTATCAGCGAGAAACTGGCCGTGAATAAAAGAGGAGTTGATAAAATGCAGGAGATAAGGAACCAGGGAAGGAAGGGATTTGGAGATAGCAAGGAAGTTAATGGGATCAGCTGGTGAGAAGGATAGCCTGGAAGAGGAAACGAGGGAAAGGATATCATGAAGATCAATGTGAGAGAAGGACGTAAACCGGTGATGAGTGGAAGTGTGAGTGAGAGCAGCACAATTGGTGGGAATACTAGATTGTGTGAGTTTTACTTTCTCAGAGAAAAATGTTGAGAACTCGGGAGCCGTTAGAGGAGAGGAGAAAACTGGAAAGTGAAGACCGCAGAGAGAGTTCAGAGTGGACCACAATGACTTGGAGGAACGAGAAAGGGACGAGAGTTTGGAGCTATAGTAGCAACTTTTAGCAGCAGAAAGAGCAGAAGTGAAAGATGAGCGAGCGGAGCAAAACAAAAGCCAATCGGAAGAAGATCGTGAACGCCTCCAGGTACGCTCAAGACGTCGTTGAAGAGATTTGAGTACACAAAGCTGAGGAGATGAACAAGGAGGAGAGCGAGAGGAAGATGAGCGAGTGATTATGGGGAATATACAATTATTTATTTGGGAGAGTGCGGAAGAGAAATATGGATAGATATCATGGGGAGGAAGATAATACAGAACAGTGATAGGGAGACAGGAGGATAATAGTGAGTGAAATTGAATGGAATTATAACATTTGTAGTAACGATAGCAGGACGGAGTATGAGAAGGGGGACAAGTGAGCGGCAGAGTAGATAAAAGTAGGCTATGTTCAGAGACAGAGGAATCAGGTAGAAATACAAAGACATCGGAAGGGACAGGATCAGACGAGAGAAATGGGGAGGGAAACAGGACTAGATCAAGTGTATGGCCAGATATATGTGTAGGAGAGAGAGAGAAGAATAAGAGAGACCATGGGAAGTAAGTAAAGAGATAAAATTCAAGCAGTAAGGATTGGCCGAGGGTGAGTCAAGCCAGAAGTTAAAGTCGCCGAGTATGATAAAATGGCTGGAGAAAATAGACGAGACTGCTTCAATGAGAGGAGGAAACTCTTGAAAAAACATCGCGGAAGTGCCGGGGTGATTGGGACCGTAAATGATAAGGATGCGAAACTTGTTAACAGAGGCGACCGAGAGGGTGAGAGCTAGGAATCCGAGTGAGATGGGAGAAAAAATCAGATTGGAAAGAGACGAAAGTGAAAATATTTTGGAGAATAGACAACCTACCCCGCCACCCGAAGACTTAGAACTGTCGCGCGATTTGTGTAGAGATGAAGAACAGGAAGGTAAGTTAGCAGAGAATGAGGAAATATCAGAATCAAGGAGTCAGGTTTCGGCAAGACAGTGAATAGACAGATTATGTGAGGCAAAGAGGTGGGGTATGTGAGTCGTTTTATTTCGAGCCGATCTGATGTTGAGAAAATCCAATTGTAAGATACTTAGAGTTAAAAGGTGGACTAGGTGGAGGGGAGGAAAGTGAGGAACAGAAGAGGGAAGAGATGGATGAGCGACAGGGAAAATGCATTGAAATAGAAAGAGGAAGGGAAGAATCGCTAGAAGGCGATAGTCAATTTAGCATTGGCGAGGAATGACGAGTGAGGACGGTCGATGGTGAGGAGGTGGGAGCTAAGAGAGTGCGGGCACGGATATAATTGCGGACAGCCAATAAGGAAGAACACTGCGGAGAAAAAACAGAATGGTTAGAAGTGTGGCCGTGATTGGTGCAGTTGACACATTTCAGTGTGCTGCGATTAGGACAGGAGGGGGAGGCTGGGAACCAGCACAATAGCCACAGACGGGTACTTTTGTGTGGCAACGCTCAAACTTGTGACCAAGTCCACAGCAGCATGAGCAGCGAGTCACCCAAAATCTGTCATAAACGCGACAACAGCGTAGGTGGACGAAGAGGTGATCACCTCCCTCGCGAAATTTTTGCCGAACTCCCGGGGAGACTCCCAGCACGGCATGAGAGCGACCTTGTTTAGGCGGGGTGATGAAGAATAACTTGAGGTCGGCTTCTGGGACAACAGTGAGAAAACTGTTCTTGGCACGCAGGGAGGCCAGCAGTGTATGAAAATGACTGACGAAATATATTTAATATGCACAAGGTATGTGAAAACAAATAACTACATCAAACAAATCATCATCCATAAACCAGTCTCAAAAAACAGATTATGAAAAACACTTGATATAATTTGATCCAACTTGCCTTGTTCCGCTCACAATTTTTTCAAGATATCTACATCTACGAAACCGTCTCTCAGAAGAAAGATTTTAAAAAGACAATGGTTTAAAAAACAATTTAAATCAAGTGGTTTAACCAGCTGCTTATACCATCAGGTAGTTATTTTATATACAGGGAGGTATTTGAATACACACGTCTCTCGTACATCAATCAAATCTATCTTTCATAGAGCTTGTTTAAAAAATATGTTTTTATTTAAAAAGGTGGGTATAAAAAACGTTTGATAAAAAACACTTGATCAGCCCATTTAGCTGTCTTGTACTGTGGCCGCCTCGTATCCGAGTGGCTAAAACGCACGCTTTGTGCACGAGAGGTCCAGGGTTCGATTCACTGGCGAGGTGAAACGGTTGGGTTCGTTTCTTAAAATGATAGCCCGTTTGCCGCAAGGCGAGTTTCGTGTGCGGACAGCCGTGCAGTCTTCTGTGCTGGCCGTGACTGCTATAACCCGTGTGTGGCGGCCGGACCTGCGGTGTGCCAACCGGGCTATGAGGCTTTGCCCCGGCAAAATTACACGCGATCACAGCCTTCTCCACTGCTGTGTTCAAATGCGTAATTATATTATATATTGTACTGCTGACAACCTTTTCCGAATCTGTACATCAGTAAAAGGAATTTATAACCAGTTATAAAACATAATTACTTCTCTTTATAATAAACATGGTTTTCTTGAAAAAAACTTGATAAATCAATTAATTTGTTCCGCTCTGCTCACAAATTATGTCAAATATCTAAATTATTAAAGCCATCTTAAAAAAATATTGTTTTTGTAAGATATTTGTTTAAATATTGTATGAAAAACCCTAAGCCACCAGGCTTGCATGCACTTTCAAACATTCTACTGGAATATTTATTGATAAATATTTTTGTTTTTATACTATTATTAAATTATCTTTGAAATAAGACACGTAAAGATGTAAAAAACATCAACTAAATTCATTTCTATGTACTAAAATCCTATTGGAAGACAATTGGGGCTAATTCATTCCATTACTTTCAAAATCTGTGCCGATGACATCCAATTCCTCATTCCTGTCACTCCTGATACTCCCTCCTTTCTCTCTGATATACTTTCTGAAATTTCCTCATGGGCCGCCTCTCGGCAGTTGTACTTGGCTACTTCTAAGTCTGAGTTCATCGTCCTCCATCCACCTCGTATTTCACCTCCTCTTCTCCCATTTCCTATCTCAACTGCTGTTCGCAATCTCGGCTCTATCTTTGTCTCTTCGCTCTCCTGCTTTGACAATATCGTTTCTGTCGCCCGCACTTGTCGTCTTATTCTGCGCTCTCTCTACCCTATACGTCCCTATCTTGATAAAAATTCCGCCATCACTCTTGTTCATACTCTCATTTTCCCCAGGTTAGACTACTGCAACTCGCTTTACTTTAGTGCTCCTCGTTCTCATCTCTTAATCCTTCAGCGTGTGATCAACCAATCTTGTCGATTTGTCTTTCATCCTACCTTTTCTCGCCACACGTCTCACCTACTTTTTCAACTCCACTGGCTTCCTATCATCCCACGAATTCATTTTCGCCTTTGCTGTCTCATTTACAAGCTTTTGCATGATCCTCACCAACCTTCTTATCTTGCTAATCTTTTGTCTCCCACTGACTCACACTCCTCTCGTCGCCCTCTTCCTCTCGCTTGTCCTCGTGCATCTAATGAATCTTCCTGGTCCTCTAAATCGTTCTTCTTTTACGCCCCTCGCTTGTATAATTCTCTTCCCTCTCATATCACCCGCGCCTCTTCATTTCGGTCATTCCGCCATCGGCTTCGCCTGTACCTTTTTGACATTTCATTTGATCCCGTCTCTCACTCTCTCTCTCCTTTCGCCTCTCTGTGATACTGTGAACTATTTCTCCGTTTCATGATTGTTTCAATTCTCGTTGTCTTATTTTTCCCTGTCTTGAGCACAGTTACTGCTTCCTTTCCTTCCTTGCTGCTTTATTTATTCTATTGTGAATGTTCTCTGTAATAATTCTCTGTCGATTTTATTGTTCGTACATACCACTTGATTTTTTGGAACTGTGCCCTTTGTGCTTGTGCTTGCTATTTACCAATTTTGGTTGTTTTGTGACTTCTCTTTCTTTTACTTGCTTATTTCTCCCATATTCTTTACAATTGTCGTTTTATCTCAATTGATGTTTTCCGTTTTTCGCGCTTGTGTTTTACCGGCGCTATAGCAAATACACGTTGTTGTCGTTGTTGTTAATCCTAAAAATCAAAACAAAACTCACAAAACTAGCTTTTTCCACACAAAAAATGCAAGCAAAAAAACGTTTTTTTGCATCTCTACTTATAACCCATATATCCAATAAAATATGTACACCCCGAAATTTTCACCAACACTTATGATGTTACGATTTCTAGTAGATTCAGCGTTGAAAATAATTATCATTCGTTCAAGAATACTCGTTGAGAAAATTTATCTTCTTTTATCTCCCTTTGCACGGATCTTCCGCTTGAATTGAGCAATGAAAGCAGTCGAATGTCTGACGATTGACAGTCTATCTTACAACGCAAATCAAAGCCTTTCTCTTCTAAGCGTAAACACCGCCAACACAAACATACAAACACAGACACACACACACACACCTACATGTTTTCAAAAGACATCGTGTTTGATCTTTTTTGCTTAGCTAAACGACAGCTGACATATGAAATGGGTCCATGGAGTTGTGTGGAGCATACACGCCGTTTCGGCGTTTTCCCAAAGGTTTTGTGTTCAGCACATTGTGAGGGATGTTTGCTTCTAGCTGAGTGTATTTGATTGCGTTTTTGTGTCAATATTTGCGCTGTTGCATCATCAGAATGCCAAGGGCAGTTAGCTTTGCTTTTCGCTTGAAAACATGCTTGTACATGTTGGTATAGTCAGAAAACTTTGCAGTCTTTATGAAAGCTGTGCTCAGTGTAATGCCGACGCTATCTGCTATATTTCCAAAAACATTAGATGGTAAACAGTTGAAGCACAAAGTCAGACAACAATGACAATATCAACTATTTTGACAGTAATTATCAATGATAATATACTATTATGACAATAATCGGAATAAACAAACATTTGAAAATCAAATGTTTCGACGAGTGAAATGTGTGATATCTCCAGGCGACAAAAGTGAACATATACTAACAGACGGGCGCGCGGAAGGCATTGACGGCCCACGCGCGCCCACAAGACAACACAGACAACAGCCACAATTCCCAACAACAACTCCAACATTCTTAGAATTCCAACTCCCTCCTCTGTTCCCATGGCAACAGCAATCACTCATTAACACGAAATATATTATACAGTGACATAATTAGATATATCGTGGTTTCATCCGCAACTCTTTTCCATTCATTACGAGAAAGAGAGAGTAAAAGAGAATTCTAGTGTCAGTACAGCACTATCGGAAGGCATATTCAAGTACCACACAGGGGCATCCTGCTGCTGAAACAACACAGATGCGTGACACCATCATTTCGCGATACAAGCTGGGAGACACGGTGATGGTGAGGCCAAGCTGTGTGTAAATGTTTGCTGAAATGCTACTGAAAACAAAAACTTTTCAAAAATAGTAGTTTGCTCAAGTAATGCGCTCAAATGAGACATTTTATCAACAGCTTCAATATAAAATTGGTGCGATGTTGTAGCCCTTTTTGTTCGCGACAAACTGTCATGTTATACGAGTGTTATACATGTTATACCAGAAGTGGAGCACCAAAAATTGCACGCAAGGAGGAAAACATTGAGGAAGTGCAAAGGTTAGTGATGCAAGACCGTCGAATATCTGTGAGGATGATATCTGAAGCTGTTGGCATTAGTACTGGCACAGTAGAGACAGTTCTGACCGAAGATCTGAAGCTTCACAAAGTCTGTGCCAAGTTTGTGCCAAAGATTCTGTCCGACGATCAGAAGCAGTTTCGTGTGGAATGTTGCACTGACATTCTCGAGATGATAAAGGCCGATCCAGCTTTCCTGAATAAGGTAGTGACTTGTGATGAGAGTTGGGTGTTCACCTATGACCCTGAGAGCAAACGACAGAGTGCTCAGTGGAAGCACGCAAACTCCCCCAGGCCCAAAAAGGCAAAGATGAGCAAGTCATAAGAGAAGGTCATGGTCATTCCTTTCTTTGACTTCCAGGGGCTCATTCACATTGAATGGGTTCCTCATGGTCAGTCTGTCAATAAGGAATATTATATTACTGTTCTGAGAAGGTTCAGAGAGAAGATGAGGAAGAAGAGGCCTCAGCAGTGGAGGAGTGGTCAGTGCTGGTTCCACCAGGACAATGCTCCATGCCACAAGTCAACCCTGGTGACCACTTGAATGGCCGACAGGGGAATGAAAGTGATACAACACCCACCCTACAGCCCTGACCTAGCTCCTTGCGACTTTTTCATGTTCCCACGTATGAAAGACAGCCTCAGGCGAACAAGATTTCAGTCAACAGAGCAGCTGAAAGAGGCATCGGAAAGTTGCCTGAAGGGACTACAGAAGAAGGACTTTGAGGGGGTCTTCAAGGAATGGCAGAGACGCATGAAAAAGTGTGTAGATGTGGGAGGCAATTATTTTGAAGGAGACAAAGTTTTGTAAGCTTGTGAAAATAAATAGTATTTCTGTTGACATTTTCTCATTACTTATTGAACGTACCTCGTAAGTAAGCATAAAAATAAATGTTTCATACTATGGGACATACGCCTTGATGTATGCATACAAACGGGTGCCTATTACACGCAGATGTATGCAAAGTGCCAGTTGGTATGTGCATACCTGATGCTGAACGCATACAGTGCATATAGGTACTGTATATTTGTACTCATCTGGTCTGTTCACGCTTGTATATTCACTGACATTTCTGCTTGTCTACGTTGATATTGCTTGAAATTTTGCAATGTCCAGCCAAACTTTAGTCAAAATCAACTGTTCTCAGAATGGTCTGACACGGGCGATATGAAAAACGTTTCACTTCCGCTATTACGTTAGAATAAATAGTATAGAGCTAATTCATTGGATAAGCTCACTGGAAATTCAAATACGTTGATTACAAGCTCGCGTTTCGGAAAGAACCATTTATTCACCTTAAACCGGGGTAGATGTTCTCCAAATTGGACTACGATAATGTACTGTGTAAATATATTGCGATAATGTTCTAATACCAAATACGAAATGTGAAATGATATTGCCGCAGTGTTTCTGTTGATTACGCTGCAATTACATATTGCAGGCCAATGATATCAGGATGCAACACGTCGCTCATCATGCACCTGTCAATGTTAATGTACTTGCTGGCAAAGTGAACAACAATCAAGTCACTTTTGTTACGCTCTAATTTTCTCCACTTTGATAATTTTGCTCTTTCTTCCTTTGTTTTTTCGAACAGCTAGGGCACTTGACCATTGCCCCATAAATGTCTGGATCCACATAGCTATTTGAAACGCCTCAATCGACATAGAGCCAAATACTACTCACGTTATGACACACAGTTGATGGCGGACGAACGAATTCAGGACAAAATGTAAGATTTCGCTCACAACACAGTGTATCACACAGAAAAAGCATTACACAGGGAAAACAAACCAGACTCAAGGGACGATACAGAAGCAATAAGATCCAACGATCTAAAAAGATTACAACGATCAGAATAACATGAGGACTCTTTATCCGTTCTCGTCTGAGTGTTCAGGAGCATCGACTGCAGCAGCCTCCGTACTTGAACAACGCAGTTTCACTGAGCACAAACGCCGACCGACTCACACGTATACGCTCTGCTCCGACGGAAGCAGAAAATTGCGTCAAGCAGTTGCGCGGCCAGAAATTGGCGCCAGACAATTCCTGACGCCTGCTCGACAATGATTACCTTTTTCTCTTTTTGTTTATCGCTCACTGATTCGCCCAGGTCCTGTGTGCGGTTCTGTTGGCGAGTGTGTCTGCGTGTATGCTCTATTCGAGTTGTTTGCGACGATTTTAAACCCGGTAGGGTTTATGAACAGATAATACTGTATCGAATTTAATGTAGGGAAGTCACTAGAAACGAAAATAAATCAACTGGGATTGAGAAAAACAAATTTGTCCTTCTGACTCACCTTGAATTCATCACTTGGCAGCCACTCCACTTCCCACCAGTGGAGAAATCCCAGCAGGTTACGCACCACTGCTGTAGGGTCATCGGGCGTGTGTGTCACCCTATCGATTCGATCAGACACAATACGACGCATGCCAAAATCCATCTGCATGGTCCCCATAGACATCGGCGCTAATTTGGCATATTGCACTCGGTCTCACGCAATTCCCATAGACACGCAATGACCCAATAATGCCGTCTTCCGGCCAACATCATATTGGCAAGTGCGTAGAAAATAGGGACGCTTGCGTGAGTACAATATCAATACGACGCCAAGGGTATCTCATGTTATTTCATCGGCTTAATATTATATTATCCGTCGACTCTCCGTGTGCACTGTGCTGAAGCGTTGTGACAAAATTTGTAAGCTAGCTGAGGTTTTTTGTGCTAATGTTTTCAATACTACAGTCCGAAATGTAAACAACATCGAAGAGAAATCTAATCAAATCGGGTTGAAACCCTAATAAAATGTATAATCAGGTTTCAGTACTATGGAGGTATTTGTGAATGGCCGAGTCAATTTCTGCCAAATATAACCCGCCCATTGCCATAGTTGTATCACCCGTATTAATAATTTGAATTCAAATTTGTTTCAAGACAAAATTAAGTGGAAAAATAACATTCCAATTAAGCAGCTTACGCTTACTGTTTTAGTTCCATACCAGTTTTGTATGTATATACACGATGTGCGTATATATGTGTATATATGTATATATATATATGAAGTTATGTGTGTACGTATATGTTTGCGTATGTGTATATATGTATATGACCTCATCCTTGATCATTCACACATATCACTTCGTTCATATATATCATTAATAGTTGACCATGGATTTTTAATTGCTTGTTTTCGATTATTATTATTATTGTCACATGCGCTGAAAAAACATCATGTAAAGCAGTATGTTGTAAGAAAAAAAATTGTTTTCATTTAAGGCTGCAAAAAGCCAGTTTTTTCGACCAGTTTCCCTGTCTTGTGTTTTTAATAATTGTTCTTTTACCACCGTGTTCACATCACACATGTGATCTATTGAACTCTGCCAGGTTAAGAGCTGACGAGCGGTCTATATTGACAGGCCGATACGCATACCAACACCAACTCAACATTGACACCGCACTGTGACGCCTAACTTATTGGAAACTTTGGCAATAGCCTGCAAAACATGAGACACTCCAGTGGCGCAACCAAGAAGGAAAGGCCTTTGACCCACAGAAAAATTCACCACAAAAATAGGTGCAAACCCAAACATATCGAGTGTCACTCATTAGCCGCAATACATTCAAAATTACCAATAGCAAACATCCTTAAAGTCAAGCCACCTTATATGTTCTCTAGCAGACAAGTGCGTGGAGTTGGCAAGTGATGTTTGAGCTCTGCGAATCCCTTCATTGCTATCTTGACGGCGGCAACACGACAGCCGGCAGTAATGGCGGCAGCTGGTTTGGCATCGTGGCAGAGGATTGCCCAAATCACCCCGGCAATGAACGAATCCCCGGCTGCCAACGTGTCGATAATGTGTGTCGTGTCCACGGCTCGACATGAGACCGTGCTTTCGGACGGGCTGTTCCGGGAAGCGGCGGCCCCCTGCTCTCCCCAGGCACACACAACCAGAGCGCTGGAGGCATCGACACCCCCACATACACATACAGTTAACAATTTGAACGATCTTAAATGAATTTATAAATTTATAAATTTAATATTTATAATTTTTGATGATCGCCAAGTATCCTTCTTCAAATTTATGTATAAGTGGAGCGTTGATAAAAATATCCTCCATTATTACCGCATCCAGTCATATTGTATCCATCATGAGAAACAATAGTGAGATATTGACAGCCTTACTCGTTTTGTCACATATACTGCGGGTATTCCATGGTAGGACAATTACGGGACACCACTAGCTGTGTACATTACTAGTTGCGTTGGAGAAGTCATTATACACCAATCATATGGTACGACCAGTGACCTCCAGCAGGACATGTAGTAGATGAGTTTGGATTCACTCACTCGGGTCTCAAAAAATGCCTGAGTTCATTGACAGCGTCCTCCATGTCACATGAGCCCCGAGATCGAGCAAACTCCTTGGAGACAAAAACCACATCAGCTAGAGGAAGGAGCGCATCCAGTTCACGTCGATGTGGCTTCTCCAGTTCGACTGATATTCGAATGGCATGCTCAGTGTTCTCGGACAAACCGCGAACACGGTGGATCATTTTAAAGACGTTGGAAATGTTGCGGCCCTAACGATCAAATCGAAAATTTCATTGTGGGTTGGTGAAGGCAACTGAATAACATAGAAATATATATACAGTACATATTTATGTGACGCTGCTTGTTGACAAAGACCACGAGAGCCATAAATTCTTCATGAGCTGTCAGCTTCATTGGAAATTAAATTTATGTACTTTAAAATCATTGAATATTGAATCCACAACATCATTGTCAAGAACAGTACTTTGGATTTAAGCATTGTTCCAAAAATAAAACTATTTATAAATTTTTGATTGGCAAAAACAACAATGTACCGAATTTGTTTGACTTATATGAATATGACCATGGAGCAGATTGAATAGATGAGTGCAATCTTAATTGCACTATCTTCTTATATAACTCTGCTCATTCTCAGTCTGATAGCCAAACCAGACGCACCTCAAAATGAATCCACCTGTACGGGGATAGATCGAGACTATGAAAGTGATCGGCACTGATTTCAGGCAGTTTTTTATTGCTGTGCACGATGGTGCGAGTATGTGAAGCTTGACTGACGATCACGCAGGATGTCGGACAGTCGGCGTCGAATCGCTGACAACCGGCCACACCAATGCCGGACGCGGCAAAGTCATCCAGCAGAAAGCTGCGAGCACCGGGATCACACCAGTTGAGGATAGACGTATTCGACTATGTCATCGCCTAGCGCAAAAATGGCTCTCCAACCTCTTCAATCAGTCCTAGTCGTGCATCTCAGAATGAACCGTTGATTGCATCCTGATCATTAAGCTTCATTGTATGTATGAAATTACAACTCCTAAACGTTAAGTGATCAATCTCTTTACAAATTATGTAAGCATTAGCTCTCAATGACATTCATCAGTAATCTCAATGACATTTATTAATAATTTATCAGTATCATTAATCAGTGAAAAATGAATTTTTTACTGATAAATGACATGTTTAATGACATTTTTACCTTTCTATATGCAAAATATTTCGATTCACTCAACTCACTAGATTCAATACTCAAACTATATGAACCCCGGACATTTGAATGATTTTAGAAAAAGAACCCGGACAGGCCGAACAGCCCATAAAAAGGGAAAAAGATAACATATGATCACCCTACGAAG
Organism: Sacculina carcini; assembly: GCA_916048095.2. Classification (NCBI taxonomy): domain Eukaryota; kingdom Metazoa; phylum Arthropoda; class Thecostraca; family Sacculinidae; genus Sacculina; species Sacculina carcini. The sequence continues at coordinate 3,458,953 of OU696581.1, read as the reverse complement.
CATGAGGATGTACACTCGAAATGTTCATGGTAATTTTTTTGATGCGTCTCAGGTGGGCTTGACATGTTCAGAGAGGGCTGAAATCTCCCAAGCCCCCCTTGGAGCCACCAGAGCCGTAGCAGCCGCCCCCCGTAACCCGGCCGGGGGGGAGGCGAATGTTGAGGGGCCCCCGTTGCTTCACGTATGATATTAAAATTTATCATATTTATTATGTATAGCCTTTACCTTTTTGCTCAGATGTTTTCACCTGAGCTTGTATTATGTGATTATGTCTAATAAATACATTAATTATTTGGTGATATGTTTAATGGGGGCCCCAAATGTTGCTTTCGGGGGGGGGGGGCATAAGTCCTCGCAACGGCTCTGGGCGCCAACACTAATTACCAGCAATCTCAACGATATACTACGCTCTTATGCTGTAACATGTATGCTGTATAATTCCATGCTGTTTGATTAAGACTTGAAGATCAAGCAAAATCAACCAATAACACAGGAGCTAACAGGCTAGACGGCGAACGCACAGCCACAAATTTGCGATCGTTTTTTGTGTATGATAACGCGTTGAAAATGAACGATAGTCATAGGAAATACCCAACAATAATTGTTGATTGATGTCAAAGTAATGTAATACAAAATAGACCAGGCCCTCTTTCAATCTGACCTCACTGCGTTTGAAACCGCTACCAAGTGCTTGTCAGGGCATACCTCAACAAGGGACCATTAGGAAGCGAGCCAACAAACTCCACTGGACATTCGAGAGCCGCCAACACGGAAGCCGTATTCGCCGCGTTGCCACCTCTCTGCCATCGCTGGTCCGTGCATCTGGCAGCGCAGGACAGCATAAGGTCTATAACAGTTGATTTTTCGGCGTGGAAAAATATTATCCATGACTGTAGAGCCAGGTAATATACCTGTTTAGACCGTGGGACGTGGACGAAGCCGTGTTTGGGTTGGATCCCACGTCTGAGTCTTCCTCGGGATAGCGCAGACAGTAGTTGACAATGTCCACACACACATGGCCAACGACCAATACACCACCTGCCATGTCCTACAGAGAGGAGTCAGGCGAATTGAGTGGTTTTCAACACACAACAAACACAGCCAATCAGCGGTGAGATGACCACGTGTTCGCCGCCACGAAACAATCGCACATTGAAAACATATAGCGCGATATAGTGCGCAAGGCGTGACACAAGCACACAGACACACTCTCTCTCTCTCTCCAACACCCTAACAGTGTTTCTCAACGTGGGCCATATGGCCCCCTTGGACTCCATGGGGTCCTTTGGGGGGGGGGGCGTAAGACCGAAATTAAAATATGGGGGCCCCCATATTATCTCACCATCCACGAAAGATATGACAATCCATGTGCATATGGGGCCACAGGGATTTCTAGGGGAGCCAAGGACTGGTCACAAGAACTCCCATTGTGTTGAAGGGGCCATAGCAAGAAAAACGTTGAGAAACACTGCTCTAGTACATTCAAGCAATCTCTCAAAGGCCGTACACCATCGTGAAATAGTTGAAATGATGAAATGCACTAAATGTTTTTCTTTATCCAGTGTGAAAAAAAATATTCAAATAATAATATATTGCATAAATGTACATAAATTGTATCGTATGACATATAAATAACATAATACTCGGTACAAATATTATTTTACCTAGTCAAAAAACCTAACTAAAAAACTAAAAAAGTTTTCAACTAGAAAAGCTAGACATTTGAAATATACTCGTTAATCAATTATGTGGTCACATAGATAACATAGGATACATAAAAAAGTATGATATAGTTTATATGATGCATGGGATGTGTGAAACTTGTCAACTTGTATATTATGGACTATACGTCATTTACACTTGGTTCTATGGATTCCGAACATATCAAAGACCAACGGAATATCCTTACACTTATCACAATTAGAACGACCCACCTATTGTGCAGCAGCGAAGCCTCTTTCGCCGAGAACACGATATCCATAAGAAACGGGCCTTGAGAAGCACCAACCGCCCTACCACTCCGATGCACTCAAGGACATTAAATGTAAACTGTGTGAAACGAAATGGCATTTAAGAATTTCAAATTCAGCCAATGAGCGTGCGAGTGGCTTGCTAGAGGGGCTTGAAACACGCTTCGTCATTGGCTCGAGCGCACAATCTCGCTCGCGCTCATTGGCTGAATTCAAAGTTAAATGCCCGTCGCGGGATTTTAAACTCAACGGCCAGTTTACTTCGTGAGGTCGTGTTTGGTTGCTGTGGTTCTGGCTGCTTGTGTGTTTCCGATTAAAGTGCTGTATTCCTATAGGCATTGATTCGGAAGCTATAAACACGTTTATATTTTATGAAACACAGTTTTCAGTGTACTGTAACCAGGGTAAGTGGTATTTGTCTGTGTGTTTCCGTTGAGCTGTAATGTGTCTGTATCTGTAGCTGTAGATTTTCTTGGTTTACAGTTGGTGTTTATCCGTTTGGGAGAGTTCGATTTTCATAATCTCAATTCCAACTCTATTTAACCATTGACATTATCTGATTTACTTGATTAACCTAAACATGTGAGTGAAGCTAGTTTGAAATTTTGGTGTTTTCTCTATTTTCTTTAGTTAGAAGTCATTTACACTTCATATGTTGAATATTTGACGATAAACGGGTTTATATTTGTTTATAATCTGTGGTATGGTATGTTGTCATGATTGCTGCTTTATGATTTGTTCTTATCATTAGGAGTCAGTCGAGATAATATGGAGTTTTGTCCTATTTTCTTTGGTTTATACGTTGTGGCCGGTCTTTGATAATTGTTTATGTTTGGAAAGTAATTTATATGTAGTTTACGTCGTTGTTGTGTCGGTAGCGTTTGTCGGGATGCTTGTTGTCGCGATAGGCCGAGACCCAGCCTGATCCGTGCTTATTCACCTGTAAACACGAAGAGACGGACACATCTTATTATCAGTAAACCATAAATATTGATAAACCACAATGTGCATTTTTTAACGAATTTATAATCAACATTCATCTAAATTAAACCGCGCAACATTTCTAGGATTTGTATGTGTGTTTGTGTTTGTGTTTGTGTCAGCATGGAGAGCTTGTCTTTGTGGCCGGACGTTGATTCTGACCTGCTCAGTCTGCCACCGCCTCACTGCGAGCCTCTCGAAATTGACCGCCTCTCCCCCTCTCTCTCACTCACTTCCTCTTCCTCATCGGCACTGCATCTGGGCAGTTCCCAGTTGCTGTTCGACGACCTCTACTCGCTCGATTGTTCACCGAGTTCGCTCGCTTTGCCCGCCTCCACCGCTCACCTGTCGTTGACTGAACATGGCGGTGCGCAGTCCCCGCTGTTGTGCCATCAGCCACAGCTGCAACATCAACAACAGCAACAAACTCACTCGCACGACGGACTCAGCGTGTGCGAGTTCAGTACGGCCACTTGTCCGATGAATCCCTACGGCCACGACCCGATCATTGGCGAGCCGCTGCTGCACGCCACGCCTGGCACGGTGGCGGCGCTGCGCAGTGCTGTCGCTCGCGGCGCAGACGTCACGCCGTCTCGCACGGCCGGCCGCCGGCAGCCGCCGACTCTGCCGCCGCCGCCGCCGTATCCGGGCGCGTCGCGTCAGTTCTCGCCGCAGCGGCGCTACTACGACGAGCTGCTGCCGTCTGGCGGAGGCGCCGGGCGGTCTGCTACGGGCGCCGCTGCCGGCGGATCTCCGCTGCGTTCCGTGCAACAGCCGCGTCTCAAAGTGGCGCGCCGCTTGACGTCCAGTGGCGGCGGAGGGCGCTCGCTCTTGTCCATGCATCGACACAACATCCAGCAGCAGCAACATGCAACCAATGGTGTGCTGTCGCCGGGATACGCGACCTCGGCGCAACTGCGGTCGCCGGCCGGCGGCGGAGCGATGGTCACTGCGACAGGAGGAGACGCAGAATGCCGGCACACCAAACCCAGCCTGTCCTATGTGAATCTGATCACGCTGGCGCTGCTCAACAGTCCCAGCGGCTCGCTGCGCTGCAATGAGATCTACGACTTTCTGCAGTCAGTCACTCTGCCCGCACACGCACACACACATACAGACACGCACACGCATACACACACACATATATATATATATATATATATATATATATATATATATATATATATATATATATATATATATATATATATATATAGGGTGGCATCATAGTTGATTATTTTATGCGTGTATATTCATCGACGTGTGTGAATGTGCATGTATGTGTGTCGTACAGGCGAGTGTTTCCCTACTTCCGCGAGGTCAGCTCGAAGACATGGAAGAATGACACGAGACACGCACTCAGCTCGAATCAGTCGTCGAGCAACTTCTGCAAGGCTCCCGAGACCAAGGCAGCGGCCGGTGAGTGCTAGCAATTACGCAATCTCCACTCCACTGGGCTGAAATGTACGCCAAGAGTCATGTGTTGTGTGACAGTGATCGTCATGGTTCGATTCCCGGGCGACGTGAAATTTTTCTAGCGGACCTTTGATATGTCAATGAGGGCCGCGAGATGTTTTTGTAATGCTGATTTCACGCGAGTGTAGTTTCATTCACTGTCTTCAATTATAACTACACATTTGAACACAACACAGTATAAAGCTATGTCCGTGTGCTATTTTACGAGGGGCAAAGCCTCACGGCCCCGGCTGGCAGACCGCAGCGAGCACTGTTGCACCTGTTCTGCTGTGTAGATGCTATCATTTGCCAGTGTGAGAGTGACTCTTCGTATTATATATACATGTGTGTGTGTATGTGTGTGTTTATAGCTGGCGGCAACAGGGGCGCCCTCTGGATGGCCAAGCCGGAAAAGATGGAGTTTCTGCATGAACACCTCACCAAGACGTACTACAAATTCGCCGATAACATCAGAGAGGCAATGCAGAGTGCAGGTGGGTGTGTATGCGCGTGTGCATGTGTGTTTGTATTCTACAGTTGTTTCAGTTATTGCGTTCGGCAATGGCGAAATTGGGTCAATGTTTTAGCTCGCTATGATGCATTTGATTGTCTTAAGTTGAAGCGGTGTTGTCATCTATAAGCATTTAAATACACACACACACATATATACTTAGGATGACTCGCTTGTTTTCCTAATGGCAATATGTGTGTGTGTGTGTGTGTGTAGAGTTGTACGACGAATTGTTGATGGTGGTTCGTCAGGGATGTTCAGGCAGCACGTTTCTTGTGCTGGATGTTGTTTCGCCGTGCGCCCAGTCGCCCACAGTCGGCAGCACCACAGACTCGCCCGATGGACTTTAGCTCAGTGCTCCACGATACTCCTTCATTCCGCTCCGCCCCCTTCTTGACAGCTTGCCCCCTCCCCACTTCCCCGTCTCATTGTTGGTTGGCCTCATGTTGCTAGTCGGGTCTCATTTACCGTTTCATTGTCTGATTGGGGGCCTATGAGTATGTTTGTGTGTGTGCGTGTGCGGATAATCGTTGTTTGATCATGTTTTGTTCGTGGAATGTTATCTGTGTTCGTAAGCCGGTTGCTGGGCTGGTTTGTGTGATGGTTGTGAGGTCGGTTGTTTCCACACCTAACAATGCACATAACAATGCACCGACATGCTGGTCACTTGATTTGTAGCGTTTTATCTAGCTCAACGTGGTATCCATGCATATGTATTTTGGACAGTCGCTCTGTTTAGTGTTTCAACGTACCCTGTGAGTGAGTGTGTGTGTGTGTGTCTATGTGTGTTTATGACACGCATTGCCATGATATTGTGGCATGATCCAAATGGGTTTTCCAACAGTATTTCCCGTTTCATATCAGGTATTTTTGACGTCTGTTTTTCGCAGTAGTTCGGCGTAGTGTTTTTGATGGTATATGCAGATCAAGTTAGTGTGTGTGTTTGTGTGTTATTTTTCGCTGCGTTGGACGCTGGCTAGTCACACTTCTTCATAGCCTTTCTTGTCTTGTTTTCTCGTCATCATTTGCTGGCTAGCTAGATCACCGACCGGCCAGCATTTGTGCTTCCTGGAAGACGTGCTCTGTCGCTATCAATGTTCACTGTACCACATTATATCGCAACACTTCACAATCGTTCATTCAAATCATTGTACATTTTTGTCGCCGGTCGGGCATTGCACACGCACAAGTTGCATTGTTGCAGTGGAATGTTGGCGCCCGGCGGGTTGATTCGTTGTTTGTTTGGATTGAATCCAGGCTGTGAAAAGGCTCTTGTTTGACGGTGTGTTGCTGCATGCCAAGTGCCATGTTTTCGTTGCGCCGGTAGGGCTGGCTTGCTTCGCCCTAGCCTCTCCTGACAACAAACTGGAGCCGATTGCCATTTGCATTGAGCGTGTGTGTGTGTGTGTGTGTGTGTGTTTGCGTGGAGGTTTCAATTTTTCAGCAATGTAATGCGCCCGTTTTTTGTTCTCATCAAGCTGAAGTACAAAGCGACAATTCTCAGAGAACTTCTGGTTCCGTCCTGTTTGTGTTTAGTGGTTTTGTTAGCGCGTTTTTGATATGCAATAATTTTTCCCATTTGGTGATGTGTGATCATGATTTCAGTCGGCTGCCTCGACTCATTCTCATTGTTGTGTTTCATAATTTTGCGAATGTGATTTTTGTTGTGATTTGTGTTCTTCTCGTGGTTCTTTGATCAACTTTTTATGTCATTTCATGATTGATAGTGTCAGTCAACACAATACAATGCACTGACAGTTTTATAAAATGGCTGGTTTTGCAATGTATCATGGCATATCCATCGTTTCAGTGTGGCTGTGCAAAGTGTCATTTTGTGATTCAATGTTATGTACTCGCCCATGGTACAGGCAATGCCACCTAGGCACCTAGTCTAGGTGGCGTTGGTACAGGTAGGATTACTTCAATTTTTTCCTCCATTTACCCTTTACTCCCTCTTGCTGAAGCAAACAAAAGCGAGAACATTATATTATTGCTGCCATATTCTCCATAAAGTCTCGAAGAAATTAGTATCCTTGATAATATTTTAAAACGTCTTGAACGAAGCAGGAAAATTTGAATTTCCAAAGACTGC
>OU696581.1:3151944-3446944 GCA_916048095.2 Sacculina carcini | reverse complement strand
ATTTTAACCGCTTTGAGCTAGTTCTAATGATTAATATTTATAAAAAAATTACACACAGTGTATTTTTAGAGCTAACGGAAACAAAATCCCTTCTGCGCTCATTGAATTTGAAACATTTCGTAAAATATGTGTCACCCTAGTGCCTGTCTGGGGTATGTATGTGTGTGTATTTATGAGTGTGTATGTGTATATATGCGTGTGTGTGTGTATGTGTGTTAGTTGAGTGAGGGTAGTGGTTGTAGTGTGAAGATCAGTGATGGTGGCGAGCACACAGCTGCCACTACACCACCCTCATCTTCATCATCACCACTTGTATCTTCACGCTCCACCTCTCAACCGTCCGTCCAACCGACCAGCATCGCCGGTGATCACTGCGCTCATAATGACGAGCAAGTTCTCGACATGTTCGGTGACGACCTGGACAAATCGACACCAGCAGGCGCCCGTGATGGTGCGTCTCTCCTCTTATTTTCTCTTACCTTGTATCTTCTCTCCTCTTCTTTTCTCTTACCTTGGATCTTCTCGTCTCTCCTCTTCGCTTCTTCTCATCTCTTCTTCTCGTCTCTTCTCTCGTCTCTTGTCTTGTCTCTCCTCTTCTTTTCTTCTCGTCTTTTCCTGCCTCTTCTCTTTCAGTCTCTTCTCTTCTCGCCTCTTGTCTCTTCTCTTGTCTTCTCGTCTCTTGTCTTTTTTCGTGTCTTTTTTATCTTCTATTCTATTCTCGTCTCTTCTTTTCTCGTTTTTTCTCGTTTCTTCTCTTCTGATATCTTTTCTTGTCTTGTGTCTGGCACTCTTCTCATGTCACTGGACGTATTACTTCTAATAATTAAGTAGACGTGCAGCTTTGTCTGGCCACAAACCAGATCGAAAGATGCATACCCCCAATTCGGCCTTGATATCCTAAACCAACTACACATTATGGACAGATTACATCCGCGGGATGAGGCCGGCGGGGGGAGATGAATGTCTCTTTTTAATTTCTTTTGGTTCTTCCTTCTTCGAAGATTTCTTTTGAAGATTGTTGTGAATGCGAGATGCGAGCTGCCGCCGACAAAACAAAAATCGACGGCGGCAGCGTTTGGCGGAAAACGGGAACGACGAAAAATCCATCGACAAACAAACAAAAAAAAGTCCTTAAAAAGACACAAATAACCTCAATGACCTTGAAAATGACCTCGGAGGTAAACAAAACCTAGCCTATAACCTTCTTGCATCCATTTTACTCCTAGGGACCAAGTTTCATCAAAATCGGTCCAGTGGTTTAGGAGGAGATAGGGCACAAACAGACATTTAGACAATTTGCAATCAGTGCAGTGCAAAAAAATTACCATCAATTCGGCCCTTCGGGCCGAATTGGATAATAGAAATAATACTGGCAATAAGGTCGGTGTGGATGTTGTTGTAATTTGTCCAGCTTGTAGTCGAGCCCTGGAGACTTCATCAACAACTTCGGCAACCACTGGCTCCCATTCTGAAGATGACACTCAGCAACCGAACAAGAAGAGGCGGATGGAGCAGGAATGTGATGTTCTCGAGGAAACACAGAAGTCGGACGGTGGTGATGTTGAAGAAGGCGGCGGCGTGATGTGGCATCTTCGCTGGTCGCCTGACGTTGACGCGCAGCTGCACGGACCGTTCTCCTGCCGGCAGATGGCCGACTGGGCTGCCAGCGGCTACTTTGACAGCGGCCAGCAGGCTGAGGCGCGGCGGGTCGGCACCGAGCGCTTCTACAACGTGTCACGCATCGACTTTGAGCTGTACGTCGACTGACACGCAGACAGTGCAGGTCAGATGGCATGCGAGGGGGATAGAAGCAGAGGGGGTGTGATGTACGTTCAATTTTGCATTGATTAAACTATTCATATAGCGCAATTCACATGTCTCCAATGTGCATGACACACACACATACATACATACATACACGCACATTAGTTAACACAAATATGAGACACTCACACACACACACACACACACACACACACACACACACACACACACGCATACACATAATTAATGCACCCGCCAGTCGATGATGTATGGTCATTCTGATATGTTGTCGGAGTTTGTTTCTATGAGAAACTCCACAATAATACGCGAAATAGACGGAATATGATTACGAGGTGGTTTCTCTTGTGGTTCTTCTATGTGGGGTTTCCTTGTGTTTTCGTTTGCATATCTAGTAGTCAAGTGTGTGTGTGTGTGTGTGTGTTGGACTCTGTACAAGTGTAGTATACCACGTTGAATCACTTCATCACATAATTTTTGGAGTGTTTCGCATTTTCCCCAGATAAATTTGGTATTTAATTGACGATATATGGCCAGTTTGTTAAAATTCCGCACAGTTTCGACCGAAATTGCGCGTATGTTCGGTGGTTGGTAATTGTGTATGTTGGTGGTAATTGTGTCATTGTCTATCTGTGTGGTAATCTGACCGTATAGCCGTGGGAATCCTGGCTTACCGATCAAGCTTGGCTGCTGCAGTAGTAGGTACTTCTTAGTAAATCCGTTCTCAATAGAACAATTAATTATTTGTTCTTTGTGTGTTTTTGTATGGCTCAAATGTCGTTTATAAACGATTCTCTCTTTTGTCTATTTGTGGTCTTATCTCGATTTTTGCGAACACAATTTATCTGGGTGGAAGTTGGCATGCTTTTTGTGTGCCATTATATTTGGTTCATTGTTTCGTATTGTTTTTTATTGTTGTAATTTGTTATTGTGTTTGATTGTTTGATTGTGGCCAATTGTTGTCCTGTGTCATCTCAGTGTCATGTCAATTAAATGTCACCATTGTCACACTGTGTCATCTGAATGTCATATTGAAAGACAAAACCCTGGCTAATTATAATCTACTTCACCTGTCGCGGAAAATTCATTTTCACCCCAAATCGCTCTTATTTGTTCGCTGTTTTTTTGCCAAAGGGTTTGGTTTTGATACGTAAAGTTGTGTCTTGTGAAATAGGAGTAACTTTTTCGTGACGGGTTCTATGTTATTGCGGACGTGCGAATTGTGCGCATCGTAGGCGACACGGTGTGAGGTCATCAGTGGTATGGTTATTGAAGTTTAGAGTTGGTTTTTTAAACTGCTTTCCGTGGTGGACTGTTTCAGTGCGTTATAATCTGTAGTTTCTATTCTATTTTCAACCATTCGCCGGTTAGTTTATTAACGTTTTGACAGGAAAGAGAAAGAGAACCGGGAATGAGGCGAGACCAAACGTACCGTAGACGTAACATCTCTACCTCCGAAACTTATTGATCAACAGCTTTCCACTGACAAAAGTGAATAGATGTGGTCCTAAAGACTTGTGTTTGCATTCTTTGGACAATCCACCGTACTTTGTAGATATCAATGTGTGTGTTTGCGTGTGTGAAAATAGCATTTGTTGAGAAAACCCCAGTAATTTCGAATAGGTTGCAAATATATAGTCACGCCTTTATTCACGTTTGGACAATGCAATGAATAAGACAGCCTCATATCTAACCTATGTATTGTCGGTGCACCAAAACACCCGATTAGGAGTATTTTCATTTGGTCTTCATTCTACCCAGATCATAATTTCTCCCTGCGCGAGGGACGGGTAGGCAAGGAACCGCGATTTAATCGTCTGTGTGTTGCGTTCATTGTGTGAGGACGTATTTTGTGGTGCTCGTAATGTATCATACAGTTTCACTGAGTTTCAGTATATATTGAGCCGGTGCGACAATGCTGTATGCAGCGGAAATGATGGAGGTTATGAAAGAGTGATTATCGAATGATGAGCTACTCAATATGATCAGGCAGAAGATTGTCGAGTCTGCTGTTAAAACTGCAGACACTGAGACTGTGCAGACAAAGAACACGAGATCGCGGTACTCAAAAAAGATCTGAACTCTGCACTGGACTGAATCGAAAGTCTTCAGCAACACTAGTAGAAAATTGGTCTGCATCTCAGGCCTGATAGAGGAAAGATCGGAAGATGCCAACAAGATTCTTCAAGATTTTGCCAAAAGGATGAAGCTGGACACATGCATGAATGACGTTGAATCAGCACACGGAATTGGCAAATCTGTCACAGGCAACGAAACCAGACTACTCTTGATCTTGACTTGACTTCTTGAAAAAAAACTAAATTAGTTTTACAGGGCCATATTTTTGAAGACGCCGCTGGAAATTGCTCTGGACTCATATTTGTCAACGATGAAACAGAGAATGAAGTAATAACTTATGCATGACTTGAGAAAAATGTGAAGATCAGGAAAAATTCACGCGGCTTGCACTGGCATGGGATTGGTGAAAAATCCAGTCACTGAATACGCCCGTACTGTTACGGTGGCATCGATGGGTGATGTCTTTCATCAAACTGGACCAACCGGAGCAATGACCAAATATACAGGTTCCACTCAGTTGCACAGCTGAGTGAAAAATGTGAACCATAATGCTAAATTGGCGCCAAACAAAGTGAACCGACCCAACACAGGATTCAGCGAGTCCAACAGCAGGCAGTTCAACTAGCTACAACCCATATATCTCACCTCACACAGGTCACACCTATCACACAGTCAGTGTACACACTTGCCTTGCTGTCGTATTGTCGTGCAGTCTCTTTTGCGAGTTGTAATGCAAACCTAGTGTATCGTTGTTCCCTTAACTTTTTCGTATTTACTTGTAAATTTGTTTTTTCGCTTTATTTATCTAGTCGCCACTGACCGGTAGATTTTTTGTGCTCGCACATCGCAGTTCTTGTTTTCGTTCTAGTATTTTTCTAGTATTCGTTCTAGTTCAAGTAGTTCGTAGGTATTTTTTTCTTACATTTTCTTTATTTTGCCCATTATAATTCATTCATTAAAATTTCGCCCAAGTTTTATTTTTAGTACTTCAGGGTTAGATTTTGCGACCATTACTGTTTTTAATCTATGTTAATGACCTTCAAGTGTGTCACTTAATCGCGATTGTGTTTGCTGACGACACTGATGTTTCTATCCGAGCCTCTACACAGAATGAATTGGCATGTGAAGCTAATAATTTTTAAGCAGCATTTTGGAGTGCTTCTTAACAAATAGACTACGACTAAACACTTCTAAGACCACTTACCAAGTATATATGTATATATCATTTGGACTTCGTGGTGTAGTGGTAGCACACCCACCTCACAAGCGGAAGGTCCGTGGTTCGAAACCCGGCGGAGAAGAATTTCATTTGGCGAATATTGGAATTATATAATCCAACAGCCCCTGTCCACCCAGCAGTAAATGATGGTACCAGATGTCAGTCATGTGTTGTGCCATGCATTCTGGGTGGTGGCCTTCTCTAACACGTCTTACATCCTTGTGGCGTCATAGCGTGGAGAGGGTCGGTTCTGCGGTGGCAGCGAGCTGCACGGGGCACACCTGTGTGTTCATAAGCTTCGACTTCTTCCCGTGTAGCAGCTGTCACTTAGGCCTTTAACCTTTAACCTTTTTACCAAAAATGAGCTCAGCGATTTGGATTTATTCATTGACAATGGTGGAATTGATCACTCGCCGGTGGTGAAGTCCCTGGGGTGATGTTAAGTAATGATATGAAATTCCCTACTCACTCTAACTTCTATAAATCACAGACATTTTGTAAAGCTGGTAGGTTTTTAACCTCCTAACATGTGTTTGTATTATACAACGCTTTTACACATACTTTGTTTACCATGTTGTAATTTGGATTGAATATCGACATATTCTACGCATTACAATCCTTTAATTGCTGAGCAAAATATAATTATGAGGATTATCGAAATGTATCTTTATGGTGCGATTTCAACCCCAATTTACTATTTACCAATTTACAATTTTAATTTCAATCAAACTGGTATCAATGCATAGTTTCTTAACCAATTCGATTCCCCCATTTATGTCGTGCAATTTCATTTTAAGACAAAATAAAAGAAAATTGAGAGGAAGACTCCATTTTGAAGGGAAAAAAGTAAATAACAATTATGAAGAACATTGCATGTTCATCAAGGCACCCACATACTAGAATCAGACGGTTGTCAAAAATATTCCATCTATCATGAATGCTCCTCTTTCTGAACGTAGACTCAAGTTAGTCACGAAAAAGTTTACTATGGACGATTACTGATTAGTGACTCAGTGATCTGGTTGATGGTGACAATATCTCAAGGACGTATATTTGGCTCGACTCATGTCCCCATTCCTCTATTTTTATTAATTTTTGTGTTTATTTATCTGCAATTATCTACTTGTGTTTTGGTTGATGAAAATTGCAATGAATAATCTTTTGTAGTTTTTGGCCATTATTCATAGTTGCATATATTTGAAATTGTGTAAATATTTAATTCAATGGTTGAGACAGCAGTTTTCTCACATCCTGAAAATATGTTTTGCCATTGTTTTGTGCTTTATTGTATGTTCGTGTGAAATAGAAATAATAAATATATTGAGCAAATTGTTTTTGGATGTCCGTTTTTATATGGAATTTGTGTCTTACGGAACAACTATGAACTTTTGTATACGTCTGTAACGCGCATTTCATCTGGGTCTTTTGAAAAGATCATCTGAGTGGGACTTTTTCAAATTTTCACACGTCAGTCTTCAGATATTTGTATTGTTTTTCTTTGCTACTTCCACTACCCATTGGATCATCCTGTATCTAGGAATCAATGTTTTTCCTGTCAAAAATGAGCCTAGTAGTGTTTCAGGATCATTTTCTGCTTGACATTCTATTTCCAACGATTACGCATGTGACCGTTTACCTGCAATTATGTTCGCAACTTGGCATTACTTTGCAGCTGCATAAACTTTTCCCACAAAAATGTGGTCAGATATGGGCGATATATTCCCCCTAAGGGACAATTCATCTGTGTTCAGCATTTGTGTACTGTTGATTAAAGCATGTCGTACTTATTTACTTCTTTGCTTGGCCACGGCTTGAGCATTGATACGGTAGGATGTCAGTTTTCACGGTTGTATTGTATCAGCTAGTGCGGCCGAAAGTGCATTGTCATTGTCTCATATTGGCATCATTAAAATGAATAAATAAATAACACGCACTCACACGAACGAATTTCACACGCCGTCCACATGTCAGAGGTCCTTGGATTTCCTATTGGTCTTGCATTGCATCTTGCATTAACATCCAAGCGGACCATCAACATCGAAGCGAGCTGTGAGTCTTGAGCGCACCGTCATGGACCGACGGAGACGAGCGGCGTTTGGTGTTCTTCTTCTGAGCGTCATCTTGCGGACTGACGTGTCTAGCGCTGGAAGCCGCGTGCTGTATATTGGTGGCGTACTGCGCCAACTGAGGCCGGTTCCACGCCTGCTGCTGCGCCGTGCCGCACGCGCAAAACACGCTGTTGCCCAGCACAAACATGCCGGCTGCCAGTTGGAACACGAGCCGCCACTTGCCCAGTGTAGGCTGATGTCGGCCAGACACACACACAAACACACACACACACACACACACACACACACACACACACACACACACACACACGTCACCATAGACGCAGACTCAAGTACAAAACAGATGTAGGATTAAAAAAACAGCGCAAAAGAGGTCTTGTCTAAATTAGTTCTAATCTATTCAACTAGGCTTGATCTAGTCTGCATACAGCTAGTATGTGGTTCTTATTCCAATTTAAGTGCTCTTCAACTAGGAGATGAACGAGAATTATGACGATTATGGTTTTGTATTGAGGAATTAAAACCAATGACATGTAGCGTTTCCTTGTGGCCTGGTTCCGTGTCATCGAAGAGCCATGGGTAGACCAGACAATTTGAGCATACTGTATGCTAACATCGGACGAACATCGGACTCACCTCTCCGCTGATGATGTAGCCAGTGGCGAACGGTGCTATCACCCCTGCCAGAGTGGCGACACAGTTGGTGAGGCCCATTAGCGTCCCGGCGTAGTTGGGAGCCAGGTCCATATGGTTTATGTTGTACCCTGCCGCATGTCATATTCATGTACAGGCTCTTGCGGATTATCCGGTGAAGCAACGACTTGTCACCGATTCGCTTATCGCTTCTCTCTGTTGATCCCTTAAAGTTTTGTGATAGGTTTTTCCTTTATATCCTAGAATCACGTGTATTTGAAACTATGTTTTGATGTTGATCGAAATCATACGCTCTGAGGATTGACGTGGATCTTGTGTCATAAAAACAAATGTTTATTTCACTGTATAGCTCACCAGATAGTACTGCTCCATTGAAGGCCATGGTGGCTACAACCAGCGAAATGACTAGTTTGTCATCGCAGCCTGCGTAGGCAACTCCGAGCATGAGGACGGCTGGAATGTACATGCCTGACAGTAACAACATGCTTATCATATCACCTGGCTTCACTGTATGCATGAACCCTCTATCATGTTGTGGAACTGTGACTTGTTTCACTGCTGTTTCACTGATATTCGTTCCTGTATCTTACAGCAGTCAACTCTAGTTTCTTGGATTATATGTTTATTTCAACTAGTTAATCGAGCTTTTCGTGCTAATTGTGGTAGATCAAAGTATGCTTGTGAGGGCTGTTATACCCCTCATCATGATATTTGAGAGCTGATTCTGCTTGGACATATGGATCCCGTGTTCAATAGCACCACTCGCGAAAATGTGTTTTTAACAGCTGACAACTACATCTAGTTGATTCCCTTGATTTTAGACTTATTTTCCCTATCCTTTACATCTATCCCTTGGTATGTATCAGATGATGTAAGATTGAAAGCACCGCTCACCTATAGAGTTCCACAGTTTCCGACTGGCAGTTGGCTGAAGTCCGCGCTGTGCCAGCCAGTCGGACGCACACGATGCCGAAATCGCCAGAACTGTCTTCACCAGTTGCGGCAGCGATGACATCAGTGAATTCTGAAGATATACGCAAGTATATATTGGCGTGCCGACAAATTGTGCACTGACGCTGACTGGCTGGGAGGTCGAGGGACAACATGAAGGAATTGGATGAACGATATAACTGGTGATTGGCAATCAGCTATATGCATCTATCTAGTCTGTATCTACCTCCTACAAGTCAATTTTACAAAACGGAAAATCAACTTTACATTTGTGAAAATGAATTTTACAGAATTGAAAACCAAATTGACAAAATTGAATGATTAATTTACAATTGTGAAAATGTATTTAAAAAAGTGAAAATAAATAGTACAATTGTGAAAATCTGTTTTACAAAACATAT
Organism: Sacculina carcini; assembly: GCA_916048095.2. Classification (NCBI taxonomy): domain Eukaryota; kingdom Metazoa; phylum Arthropoda; class Thecostraca; family Sacculinidae; genus Sacculina; species Sacculina carcini. The sequence goes on along the minus strand of OU696581.1, from coordinate 3,437,789 downwards.
TATTGAAAATAGCTGTAACATATATCAAATTTGAAGTGAAACAATTTTCATGTTTATTCTGAATAGTTCACAGAAACGATTGATGAAGGTTTTGAATATATGTGAGAATAATATGTGAAGGTAATTTAGAAAAAAATGTGTATTTAACATCTGAAAGTATTTTTCATTGACTTTTTGTGAAACTTGTGTTATATTGGCGCTTCGAAAATACATCTCATATATTTATATAAATATTATTTTTATAATTACTCACAGTTTAAATATGGTTTGATTTGTGGTACTAGATTCAAAGTAGCATCCTAGTTTTATATACAAGTGTTGTATTGAAATTGTTATATGATTATCTGGTATTCATCGTACAACACAAAACATTAGACTATTGTCAAAACACGACACATGACACATACACTAAACAGTACAAATATAAGACAATATGTTTTCAAATGGAATCAACTGATTAAAACTTCATGGGGTCCTCTTTTCTAACAGCTCAATTCTACACTGATTGAGAATTACATGATCATTTATTGAGTGATCTTCTCCATTGCCATCAGAGCCGATTCTTCCTAAGTCTTCAGCCTCGTTTCCACTATTGTCAGGTCGTCTTTTCCGCGGTTTGCAGACGCTAATTATGACAGCAAACTACGTAGATGCTCCTTTTTCTGATGCTTTGATTGAATTCCACAGTAGTTCGATAGGGCTCAGGAGGTAGGAGTACGGTGCCAACCGCATACCTCTGACACCCCCGTCTTTATTTATCACATACTGTGGGCTTGTACACACCGTCCGCCATACACTGGTCGACAACTTGTCGAAACCAAGCATTTGCTTGAGCTGGCTTGAATTATCATCTTTGTGTTTCAAAGCGAATTATGATGTTATTGGTTTTGACTCGGATACAGTGAATATCGTTTCCTCTGCAAAAAGTTGCAACGACCTCAGTTGTTGTATAAATTTTTGATTGGCCCTCTGCGTTGACAAAACAAGTTGAAATTTGTTTCATCGATATATATTAGTGTACTCGTCTCTGAACGGTGCTGAAAAGTTCGTTCATTTAAACTTTTTTGCCTATATCTCAGGGCGATGTATATTACCGACGTGTGATCTGATGTTTTTCAGGATTATTGGTTCCCCGTCTAGCCAAATTTGTATTGCGTTAACACACACGCACACACACACACACACACACACACACACACACACACACATATATATATATATAGATACATTGTCTTGAAATTCCTCAATCAAGTGCTGATTCAGCTCTCTCAGCGTGATGAAAACTTTATTTATGTACTCGCAAGAAGAAATTCTACTTTCTCAGGAGAATTGCGACATGTTGAACCTCCTCTTGGATTCTGCTGAATCTAGACATTTTGCACTATGCCGTATTCCACTTGACTCCCAGGGAGAGCTACATCTCGTCAATTTCTTCGTTTTCTATGCGCATTAAGAACTCGAGCTCTGTCAGCTGCACTCACTTTATTGTAACGCATTTTGCTAGTAATTAAAGTAGCAATACGATTTGTTAACAACAGTCAAATATAAATACTGCTCGATACTGTTCAATAAGACTGTCAACGATCACCAGAATTACAATAATAGCTTTCAATTTGACTTGAAGCCAAAATTAATAGAATATTAAATATCATGAACTCTTCAATTGAATAAATATGACGAATTAAACAAACCACTTGCTTAATTATATTTTAACACGAAATTCACACGTCGCAAGAACTTCAGTTTTCTAAAATGTATTTTTACTTTTGTAAAATTGATTTCTGCAATTGTAAAGTTCATTATTACTGGTGTAAAATTGATTTTTACTTGTGTAAAATTGATTTTAACAATTGTAAAATTGATTTTAACAATTGTAAAATTGATTTTAACAATTGTAAAATTGATTTTCAGTTTTGTGACTTGTAAAAATGGTATAGAAAAGATCACCGTCAATTCAAAGCCTGACATCCCTGAAGTCATTTATCTGAGATATATCAAAGATTATCCGTGTCTTGTATATACGCGTTGTTCTGAATGCTTTTCTGTCAGCTGCGTGGATCTCACACATTCCGGACTGATATGTGGCTCAGGCAAACATTTGATAGTTAAGCGACGAGTCAGATGGAGTTGACATTGCCAGCACAAACCGGCGTTTTTAGATGACAGCATTTGTAGCGTAACGCGTGAATTTTGCTGACGAACACAACGTATGTGTTCCACTGACCATGCTTAGCGGGTAGTGAAACACACTGCTGATGTAGGTCGGCAATTCGGTCATGATCATGTAGTCGCCCCAGTTCTGGCAGAAGTGGACCACCACCAGAGACCAGACAGCTCGACTGCGCAGTACCCGGCCCCATGGGAATGCACGTCTTCCAGAGTCCGCTGCTGTCGTGTGCTGTACCTTTGTTTCAAATCCCCCGACACGCACACACACATGCTGATAATTACGGATGCACTACGAGTATTCAATAAGTAATTCCTCTCACCCACTTCCATTTGTCTGATCAAGATTATATTTTGCATGTATAATGAATGTAATGAGTGTAATAAATGATGTATAACTCTGGATTATGTATAAATTTTCTAATTATAAGTTTGGTTAACTAAACTAATTTTGTTTTAGTTACAGGCGTTTGAACTGAGTCAGGTGTGAAATGGAGCCTGTTGAGTGTCGCGCAGTGATCCAGCTTTTGTATTCAAAAGGACGCACACCACAGATTTGATTGAATGAAAGAACATTTGGTGATGATGCTCCATCATATGACCTTGTAAAACGCTGGCGTCGTGAACCCCAACATTACCGGAAGTCTGTAGAATCAGCTAACAGACCTGGTCGTCTCCTTACCACATTGATGAGGCACCTTTTCCTTAATTTGAGGCTGCCATTTCGGAAGATCGACACTTTACTAGTCGTCAAATAGCATATGAGATCATGATTATTACAGGGTCTGTGGAAACTATCATTCATATCCATTCACATATGCATAAGGTGTCGGCCAGATGGATCCCTTATTTACTCTGAATGTTCTAGAAACAAGAACGCTTGGAGTACTCGACGATGAATTTAGAGATGTGCCAAGATGACGAGTGAGTGTTCTTCATAACCAATTACACAGGATTAAACCTGGGTCTATCATTCTGATCCCAAGACCAAGTCAATGCAGTCAATGTAGGGGAAGCACTAACGCTCGCCACCTCCAAAGAAGGCAAAGGTGCAGCCCTCAGCTGGTAGGGTAATGCCCACAGTCTCCTGGGACCAGGTCGTAGTAGTTATGACAGATTTTCCGGCAAAGGGCACCACAATTACTGGATACTATTAGGCTTCACTTTTATGAAATTGAGGGAATCAAAATCAAGAGGCGGTGCATGATGATCAAAGTTATCTTCCTCCTGAAGCACAATGCTCCGGTCCATAACTCGCATGCCGCCAGGTCAGAAACACGGGCGTGTAGCTGTGAAATCGTATCCCATCCCGTCACTTTCCTGATCTCGCATCTTCTGGCATTCATCTATTCCCAGTCATTAAGTTGTTTTCGAAAGAGAGCGTTTATCAGACGATGAAGCCTTGATTTCTTCAAGTTCCGACGTGGATGAAGGAGCCGCTTGGAGTGTTCAACAAAAACGGTGTCCAGAGCTTCTTCAAATAATTACAGAAATGCATAAATGTGTGTGGTTCTTATGTAGAGAGGGACTAATAAATTTGCCAAGCTTCGTTAATCTAATGCTATGGGAAGTGGATCAGTGGATTTATTGAACCCTCGTATATGTATGGTGAATTCGCATGAGCGATATAATTGTGTATATTTGGTCACAAGTGACTGGCGGTGAATCCCGTCATAACAAATACCTGTGTGTGTGTCTATGTATGTATGTGAATACTTACACTGTCTGTGTCTGTCGGGCCGTTGCGTTTTTCGTAGTAAGTATCGATGTAGACTCTTTCTTCCGTACTAATGCGCGGGTGTCGGCTGGGCGTGTCGAACACATACACCAGCCAACCGCAGTACCACACCATGCCGAGCACTCCGCTCACGTAGAAGATGGTCTGCCATCCGCCCGCGCTGGCCAACGGTCCGGCCACTAGAACGGCAGCGGCGGTTCCCAGTTGTTTGCCTGAAAAACAGGATGCTTTCCTTTCAAATGTGTTTTTGCAGCACACTCGATACCACTGGTCCGTACCGTGATTTAGCCTGTATGAGAGAACTTTTTGCCGTTTCCTGGGAGCTCTCAGTTTCCCGGACATTTTCTTGTATTTCCTTAATACCTGGTTCCTAGGCTCCCAGATGTTTTAAAGCGAGTTTCCAAGAGTTTACATTCCAAGTTCTTCAAGTTGCCTGTTCATTCATTGTTGAATATACATCAGTTGTGAGTGCTAGTTTTTATCTCTGTTAAGACTCTTTCTCGCACTCCGGTGTCTTGCGTATCGGAGTGAAGGATCGGTGTGTGCGTCTACAATCGTTTTCTGCAATAGTGTGTTCAGGGCTCTTACCAACATAGACGAACGTGCTGATTCGACTTCTCTCCAACGGAGGTACCCAACGTGCCAGCATGAAGTGTATAGCTGGGCATGTCACCCCCTGGATACAAATGAGATTCCATTGATACGTACGATGCCGTATTTTTGTGTATAGTCCGCTATATAGCATGATATTGTACTTTTTTCACCGGAACAGCTTTGAGGCGATGAATATATGTAGGGTTTCCACCGTAATACGTAAGTATTCTTGCTCATAAAACATGCATCTACACGGGCAGTGACTAACAAGAGATGGCGATACATCATTGAGTCCACAATGAAAATTGGTCGTCTGCTTATATCTGTCTGGAAGCACCTGTGAGGTTATCTAATGAATTTGAAGCATGGCGTATGCGATTATTTATTCTTGTGATATAGAAGTGGATGACTTAGTGATTATATAGCTTCTAGAAATTCCTACGGCACGTGTCTTCTTATCTATCACAAACTTCGACCTTCTTACGGTGAATCATAATGTGACAGGCAGTGATCAATTTCCCTGTAGAGCTTCAGTGTGTGGTGTGACACTTTTTGCAAGGCACATCGTTACGTACACTGGTGACTCCCTGTATGATGCGAATGGCCACCAGAGCTTTTACGCTCCACACAGTACAGATAGGAGTGAGAAGATTGAGAAGCGACGTCACGAGAATTCCCAGACCAAAAGTTCGGGCCGCTCCAGCTCTCTCAGCCAGACGACCTCCGGGAATTTGTGACACCGTGTAGCCGACGAAGTACCTGCACAAATTGCATACAAATATAATACGTAGAAGAATGGAGGGACCTTCGAAAATTGTTAGCTGATTTATAAATTGATATTGTCATTGATTAATCGAAATCGATAAATCGATATTGGTTTGTAAATGTATTTTGCTCTCATAATCTGAAGTATTTATAAGCCACAACACGTGTGTACCACTGCTGCTATCAACGATATATATACCGAATGAATGAACAATTTATGAATTGTGGAAACGCAAACAGGGCGAACATCTGGTTGTCTACATAAAATTTCAGATGGTTTTCATATTGTTTCTCAAATGTGTTATTGTATCATAATTAGATCGTTTAATTAATTTAATAATCTAATTTAGAAATAATTTGATCGAGTACGATATTATACGTGGAATTTCATAGTGTTGAACAACTTACGAACTCAAGATTACTCCTTGTGTCATCTCATCCCATGCAAACGGGCCATCCTGGAAGCAAACCGAGGTCAAGTTCGAAAATTACGAAAACAGATCATTTCACAATAATGGTACATGTGTGCATCGTGTTATGTGCATTTGCTGGTTATTGCACTCGATACCAGGTGGCTCCCGAAATTGAATTTCTGAAGTAGGAGCTCTGGTTTGTAAATCATCACTTCAGAATCGTGAAAGTGGTCGTCACTTGTTATTGACGGTATTCAAAGTAGATTAATGGAGACAGAAATCACGCTTGTGTGTGTTCAAGTCTCTCGTTTATCACACATATTTGGTATGATAGAATAAACAGTATGTAATGCCATGACATTTTTATCCTTGTGGGGTTCCTTTGGTTATACTACTCAGATGGTTGTCAAAAATCATTGTTTTAATATATTTTCCTATAACTCTACTGCTTAGCGGACACTAGAATGCGTTTCAAAGTGGACACTTAGTATTTCGAAGAAGAGGGTGGCTCACCTCTGCCGTTGCGCTGGTGTCCTGAACTCCATATGACGGATCCTCACATACTCCGGGTCGGACATCCGTTGAATTGTCGGATGTCAAGTTTGAACCGACTCCGGTGTCAAATGAGATTCTCTTGAGAGACCGTGTTTGGTGGGCCCACATCTGGACTAACAGCGGGTCTGCATGCTGCTGTCTTGATCCTTGCGATGACGACGAAGGACGACCGCCAGAGGAAGCAAGAGCTGTGTGGTTGACCATGGCCACTATGGCCATTGACATGTTAACGCGCAGGAAGAACGATACGAAAAAACCGAGACAGCCCAGTACGGCCAATGTGTGACGCGCGCCCCAGCCTGGCAACCACATATGTCGTGTAAGTCATCATCGGAGTCAAAATACCGGGAGATCTACTGGGTCAAATGATTATCTTGAACTCCAATTATTTTCCCAAATATTTATGGCTTAATTGATCCTTTTTATTTGCCCGTATTCGCTTTTCAGCGTTATTCTGTATATGCATTCAGCAGTGTTATCATGATTATTTCGAGGGATCGAGTGCAGGCTTACCCTTGGGTTGTTGCAGTTGAAGGCGCTGAACTTGAATTCCTGGGACGCAGCCATAATTGGCTTCCAGTGTGTGTGGCGTCGTCGTTGGTAGCAACGGCGAAGTCTCCGAACTCTTGGCAGCCTTGGATTTTGGCGAGTCCGTAAAACCAACCGATGATTCTTTGGTCTCCTCTGTATTGCAGCTTTTACTGACATCAAAACCGGCACAATTACTTAGGATAGCATGTAAAAGCGTTGTTGAAGCTCAGTGCTCTTCTGGCAAGGGTATAACATACACAAGCCGCATCGTTTTTACGAAGTACATGTGATCATTAGCGTAGATCTTGGATATGGGGCGAGTTATACCCCCCGACAAATGAAGGTATGAATACGCAATCATACCTCCGATACTTCTGCAGATTCAAGTTCATTGGGTATATTGTCATCAGAATATCAAAAAATAAGAATGCAGGACAAATGTGTGTGTGTATGGAATTATCTTCATAGATATACAAGATATATGCAACATATGTATCATTGAGGTATGTGCATTGTAATTGACTAAGTATAAAACGATTGAGGATCCTATGCATGGATAATTGCTGTCATCTCCTCGAGCCTCGACATGAATCTACGCACTTTGCATGGAGTTACTTCCTACTTGACTTTCACTGGCGAAGGTGTTAAATATGCAAGCAAGTGATTTCAACAGGCATTGCTTCGAAATGCATGGAAATAAATATTTGAAAAAGAGGAAAGTCTCTGTTCTGATCCATCTTCTACATTCCTTCTTTACTATACCATATTTTTCATGCTTCAAATGCTGACTTATTATAAGAGAGTCGCAGAATAGGAGCATAAGCTTGAATTTTTAGGATGTTAGGGGATCTTAACCGGGGGCGCCAACTTGGTTTCAATGGGGTGCGAGGATTCCTGTGAAAATTTAAAGTAAAAATATGTGTTTAGGTCTGCTTTATACTTTTCTTGTATTGTTTGGGACTGTTAAAAGCTTTTATATTTATGCTGGTTGTTTGTTTGTGACATATTAAGACTACTTGCATTCTGTTGGGTGCAGTTGATTGTTGTTCACCATTTACCTGAGGCGACTCATACCGCCAGAGGCAGCACGTAGTAATCAGTAACTTGTTGGTAATTTACCTCTGGCAATATATAGCTCGTCAGAGGCTGTACGTATAAGTGCTGCTCTTGTTGCACATTTTTCTCAGACAGCTGAGATGTCCCCAGAGGCTGGTCGAAGTTGTTGAAGTGTTGGATGTTGTTGTTTATTCGGATGTGATCCGAAATTCACCTGAGGCTGATTTATAGACTGTTGTAGGCTGTTGTGACTCATTTCTACTGCAGAAAACATAGCTCGCCAGATTCTGCACGTAACTGTCGAGATGTTGGCTATCTGACTGTGCAGGCTCATATTACTCCAGGGGATACACGTAGCGGTTAAACTGCTGCTGGTAGCCCGCTTGTGGCAGCGTATATCCTGCCAGAATCTGTGAGTGGTAGTACCTTGTTGACTTGAATGTGGAGGGGAACAGCTCGTCTAGGGCTGCTCAAAGTGGATGAACTAGTCTTGCTGGATAGTTTTAGGCTGTATATCACCATATACATTTTGTTGCATGTTGTTGACCTGTTGTGTGTCATTGGTTTGTGGCGGCACATATCCCGCCATAGAATCCACTTGATAGCTGAGTGGGGATACATTTTCTTGAGGAGGTTCAAACGTCCGTAGAGGCTGCTTGAAGCGGTTGTCCGGATCTGAATTCCCAGCCTGTGGCGATACTGAACTTGTCAGTGGCTGTGTGTAGCTGTCGATATTTAGATCGTTTACATAATTCGCCACTGACTGACCGAAATGAAATAATTGTTTTTGGCTGTTGGTTTCTAGCAGTTCACTAGTCACAGGTAGTTTGTAAGTGACTTGTTCTGTGCCCTTGGTCTGTGGTGGTACATATCCCGCCAGAGTTTCCGTTCGGTTTTTGTTGAAAGTTAACATAATGTGGAGCTTAGTTGACCAGTGGATACACATATCAGTAGTACTGCTGCTCGTCGTTCTTCTGTGGAGGAGCATATCCACTAGGGTCATATCACTAGGAGCTGTACGTAATTCGTTACCAGTTGGTAATTTGCTTCTGGCAATATATAGCTTGTCAGAGGTTTTACGTAATAGTACAGCGGTCATTCGTAGTTTAACATTTGCAGGTAGCAATCTACTATTGGTGGCATGTAGCTCGGATGCGCATAGTAGTATGACATGGCGAAAGTTGGCGTTGATAGAGGTAACTTAACTATAAGGTTATTGTTGTTGCTGTTTATTGAATCATATTTATTTTTGTTGTTGTTTATTGAATCATATTTATTGTTGTTGCTGTTTATTGAATCATATTTATTGTTTTTGTTGTTTATTGAATCATATTTATTGTTGTTGCTGTTTATTGAATCATATTTATTGTTGTTGTTGCTTATTGAATCATATTTATTGGTGTTATTGTTTATTGAATCATATTTATTTGTGTTGTTGTTACTTATTGAATCATATTTATATTTATTGTTGGATGTTTCTTATTGAATCATATGTATTGTTCTTGATTGTTATTTATTACTTATTTATTAATATTTATTCTTATTTATTGATGGCTGTTATTTACTGAATCACAGATTTATTGTTGATTGTTATTATTTATTGAGGAACGTGGGCGGAGTGACATTATGGATTGTTATCAGATGATGGTTGATTATTTATTGTTATTTATTTATTATTTTCTTTCCAACGCTCTTTCTAGACTTTTTTCTCTTCGAACTCTCTTTCTCTCTGAATCTTTTGGGCGCTTCCGGTACATGGGGCCACCTTAGGGTGGTAATAGTGCTTGCACTCTTCCTGGATTACTTCACTGGATTTGCCTGTAATTAATAATAATAATAATAACAAAACTTGACGTGAAACATAAATGTTATCACATCAGTCAAATCCACAATAAAGAGATGAAAAGGTGTTCATTACATTGAAACAGTAGCTCACAAGGAAGCAAAGTAAGGCTAGCGGGGGAAATGTAAAGAAAGAAAACCGACATCGACATATATTGATAATTATATAGAAAAATACTGACAAAGACATGCATGCGCGTGGATCCTGGGGGTATGGGGGTATATATACCCCCCGACAAGTTGGCTGGGGTATGAAAATGCAATTATACCCCTCGAGATTTTTGCTGAGTTCAGTTTATTGGGTATATTATAAAAATTTGCTTGGGAAAAATTACAATGCACAAGAAATGCAAAACATATATATATGTGAAGTTATACTTCACGCAATGTACTTTTCATTGAGGTATGTGTGTTGTAATTGAATGCGCCGGAAATAGTTGAGGGGCCTATGCAATTGACCAACTGAATCATTTTTGGATGAAGGCTGTCATTCCCCGAGCCTCGACACAAATCTACGCCCCTGAAGAGAAATACAAATGCGGACACACATCGGACACAAGCACAGCTAATTAAAATGTAAGGAGAAGATCAGAGGCGTTGAGCTAAAGCAAATGCACAAAACAAGGCAAAATAACACTCAACGTCCTAATAGTATTAGTAAGAGTATATACATGGCGGGAAAATGGAAGGATATACAGAAGTAGAAAATCAATGGAATCTGAAGAGGGATATAGCGGTGATGGAATTTAAAGCAGATACTTACGCAGCGAAAAGTAAAAGGAAGAGTATGAGTTATGGCGAAGGAAATGAGGAGGAAAAGAATTGTATAATCGGGGGCAGATAAGTAGAAAGACTTCGCGGAACAATTAGAGAAACTGTAGGAGTGAGAACAAACAGGACATACAGGACGACAGCTCAAGGTAAGAACAGTGGTGGTAAGAAGTGAGGTCAAGTACGAGGAAGGGGAAGATGTATGGAGGAGCTTATCTACAGTACAGCACAGCTTATGTTTTATCCTTGAGAGGGCTGGTAGCCAGCCGAGTTCTCGGATATGGGCGGAGGTAAGTGACTCGGGAGGAAGTTGAAGAACGAAACGACAAGAAAGGTTAATGATAGATTGAAGAGAGCAGATGGATCTTTGGGAAGGTGAAAAATAATGTATTGTAATAGTCAAAACCAGAAAAAATATACGACATCACTAGGAGGAGAATAGAGGCATTATTAATGAGAGCGGATCGGGTAGGATTGGCACAAGGTGAAACGACAGTGTCGGATATTTTTGACAGATGCTGAGAGAATGTTAGAGAGAGATAGAAGTCAACTCCGAGATTACGGAACTGAGATTACAGATACAAATTTATACAGCAAGGATAAATTGAGGAAAAAAAGGATTATTGGAGGGTGAAATAAGATATGTTCAGTTTTCTCAGGGTTCAAGAGGAGGTTTCCTGAGCACGCCCAGGCAGCGGTGTGCGAGAGAAGTTGAGAAATGAGACCAAATTTTCAGATGGAAAAGGAAAGTATATCTGTAAACGATATGGGGTAAGCATCTGAAACGATATGTGGTAAGTGCGGAAGATGGGGTCGAGGGCAGAAGCATACAGATTTAACAGAAGAGGGCCGAGAAGTGAACCTTGAGGAACACTGGACTCGAGTGGAAAATAAGAAAACTTCGAATTGTAGTGCATCGTATAAGAGCGATCAGAAAGATAGGAAAATAAAAGAGATAGAGCTGAAGAAGATACATAAATATGGGCTAGACTTTTTCGAAGAATCTTATTATGAACTAGATCAAAGACGAAGGAAAATTCTAGGGAAATAAATATCACGGAGTTACCTGAAGAAAAAGAAGCAAAATGTCGTTCAATAAAGACAGAAGAAGAGTCTCAGTAAAGTGATTAGAAACGAAGCCGGATTGATAGGGATCAAGGACATAATAAATACAAGGGCGGACGTGAATAAGGATAGCGGTCTCTAGAAGCTAGGAAGTAGTTGTCTACAACTACTCAGAATACTAGCATTTAGGGAAGGTTTTTTAGAATAGGGTGGACAATAGCATGGTTGGAAGCCAGGAATGTACCGTGAAGGAAGGAATTATTCACCAGGTGAGTGGGAAATAGAGCAAAGGTATGATAAAGCCGGAAAGTACCCAGGAAATTATTGGGTCGGATGGACACCTGGTAAGGAAAGTAAAGAACTGAAGATATCGCCGACGCCGCCATCAGATTGTATGAAAACATTCAAAGGGGAGCGACAGACGTGAAAAAAACTGGAAGATTGACTGAAAACTTTGAAAGATCAGTTTGAATAAGTGAGGTTTCCCTGAATAAGAGAATTGTGTGCGAGGATCTAGATATAGGTGTGTTTAAATATCGGAGATATATGTAGTTTTATTACGGGCCGGTCGGATGTTGGTCAACGGAGATTGAATGAGAGGTAGGTTATGGTGCAATTTGGTGAGCAAATCAATATATAGATATATATATATATATATATATATTTACGCATTTGAACACAGCAGTAGAGAAGGCTGTGTTCGCGTGTAATTTTCCGGGGCACGGCCCCGGCTGGCACACCGCAGGTCCGGCCGCCACACACGAGTTATCGCAGTCACGGCCAGCACAGAAAACTGCACGGCTGCGCGCACACGAAACCCGCCTTGCGGCAATTCAATAGAGGGTGGAAGGTGAGGCTGGGTCAGTGGGCGACAACGGAAGGCAACCATCTAGTCATAGCTTAATGGGTGAGGGATTGGTGGGTGAGAAAATAGGGGGGGGGGAATGCGAAGTGGAGAGAGCGCTGTAGTGGCAGGTGGAGCTGGGTGGCGGAGGGCGGGGAAAAAGAGGCGACAATGGTGCGCGCAGGGAGTGACTCGCGAACTGCAATGAAAAGGGGAAATCAGCCGAAAAGGATGAATGGTTGGAGGGGCGGCAATAAGGGACGCATTTCGCTCTGCCGCGAGCTTAAAAATCCTCAGAACGATGAGCACCCTGACAGTGGCCGCATGCCACTTTGTTTTCGTGACAGCGGTCAGCTGGGTGATCCAAACTCGCGCAACGGTGACAACGAATCGTCCAGAAGCGGTCATAAACCGCGCAGCAGCGTAGGCTGATGAACGGACGGTCGCTGACTGCTTTGATGACACATTGAACATCCGGTGAGACGGCAAGAACGGCATGTGACAGTCCCGATTTTGCTGTGTATTTCAACAACTGTTTTTCTTGAGTTGGGTTGAGTTTGAGTTGAGATGGAAGGCCGTCTGAAACAATGTGGTTTTTCAGACACTAAGACGAGATGAATGCATCGAGGGATAAACCTGCGGGAATATTGGCGAGAGATATTTTCGGCGAAATTGTTGGCGTGGGTTTGTGGTCAGCCAATTCGACATTGCCCAGTCTGTCACCAGCTTCCTGGCAGTGTCATTGGCAGACGCTTCGTAGTGGCATGTGAGAACGACGCCCACGTCGAGGTTTGGTGTGCCTGAGTCACCGACATAGTGTCAAGGACCTTCTCGACGGTATCTGTCTTCACCGGTGAGTTGGATCTGTTCCTCACCACCAGGGCGTATGAGTGCCTAGCATTCGTCTTGATGTTAGGGGTGAAGTAACAACTTAGGTTGGTTCAAGAGAGAAGCTATTTTTCGCTTGATGGCGAGAAGCTCCTTCTCGTTCTCGCGAGAAGCTTGATATCGGTGAGAAGCTCTTCTTTCAACTGGATGAGCTTCGTTTTCAGATTGCACGAGAGCTCCATGAGAAATGTGCGACTGCAGTCGGAAACTCAGGCACATTCAGGGCACACCCAAAATAGTTTATGTTTTCTCATGGGAGAGTGCGCCACCGAAGATAGACAGGCACATAATTATGTACCTGACAGGCAGACATATTATTAAATTGTCTCACACTACCAGATTACCTTACCGGCATGGTCAAATTGCGCGAGTTCAAGTTACGTGAGAGGTAAGAACGCAAAAACACGACTGCACATGACAAGACTGAAGACAACAATGGATAATATGTAGTAACAATGATAAAATAAGTAATCGTTTATACAATATCCTTCTGATTTGCTGATGCATTAGATACAGTGTATCGCGCATGTAAGAGATCCGGATATAAGATATTCCCGGCTATATGAGAGTATTTTTTCTGGTCCGTCTTCTATATTTAACGTGTACTTTTTCCGGGATATAAGAAAAAATGTATCCGCTCCCGACAGCTCTCTTGTATCCGAGGTACACTGTGCTTCCTGAGTATCGAGTGTGAAATCGCTAGTATGCATCAACGTGCTGGTCATCCTGGAATCCGTCGCAATATGTTCTTTACGTCGGCCGAATTATCGGCGGATCTGACCAGCCGGACTTAGTAACTTAGTAACTTTAGTAACTTTAGGAACTTTAGGAACTTAGTAACTTTAGCATCAAGTTCTACCGTCTGCTGTACGATACTTTTTCGATGAAGTATTGACATCTAGCAGTGCGCTTCAGTTCGAAGGCGCGCACGACCACTTAATACATCATTAATTCATCTATATATAGTGGCTGAGTCAGTGCATAACTAGATGAAACGCATATTCTAGTATATGATCATGTTGATGTCTGCGCTTCTAGCTCCGCCATATTTTGTGAGCCACATGATGTGGCATGATGTACAAATATCCACATCAGCTGTGTGCACTTCGATGAGCTTGTTTAGTTGGTGAAAGGTCATCACTGGTCTCACCTTAACTTTATTTTTCTGCGTCACCGCCATAAGCGGTATTAACCCCTTCACCGGTCCATACACCGATTCATCGTATTAAACGAGCCATCCAGAGTCAATCCACCACCGCAGTTCTGACTGGTACTCGCTCCTGGCGTGTAGAGCAATGGTTTCCTCTACCATCCGGTTTGTCAGTACACTGGGATGTTTTGACCATTTCAAGGTTTCTTTAGTTTCAAAGGTTTGCAACCATATTTAGGAGATTTTCCTGGAATGAGCTGACGAAATTTTACTCTTCTTCTGAAAGGGGCTATTGTTTCGTCAATGACTACATCAGATCCAGGTTTGTATGTTATCTGATCCAAGTTACTGATCCAAGGATCCGGAAGAAACTGCACTCCATCCATCCGGGATGTTTGAAATGCATTTGTATCATATAAATGAAGCATGAGCATAAGCAACTGAAAAGGCTTTCTGTTATGTTCCAGTCAGCACAATGAAAACGCCCTTCACACAATTCTGTTCTACGCACACACACAATCACCACACAATACGATCACACTATGACTTAACAGGCCCGCAACACGAATCACACTGACTAGCACGCATGCATACATGAACGCACACACTAGTGCCTGTGACCTTGACAGGTCACGCAATAGTATACAAGTATCTGGTTTCATGGCGCTCATACACTCACACACACAACACTTTGCATAGAGTCTGGTATCAGCTTTCCTTGATAAAGCATGCTTTTTGACCAAAATTTTGAAATTTCATGCAAATATTGTATGCCCATCAATATCGCAATAACTAGGAATTTTCTCATTTTTCTCTGTAAGTTGAACGCCAAATATTAATTTTAGATTTTCGTGATCGTTGACGAAGCAAGGACTTGATCGCCAAATCTGTTTGCATCTTCCACAATCAAATCCAGAACTTCATCAGTAACGACCAGCTCATACATGGCAATTGGCCATACTTTGCCTGTATTTGCAGGCGGCGCACAAAGCTCTTCTTTTCCAGTGCAAGAAAATGCACGTGAGGTAGCAGAATCAATATAATTCCATTCGCAGTCAGTTTGTGTCTGCCCAGAATTTTGACCTGCTTGCATTTCAATTCCTTCCATAAATTCACCGTCCTGATTTTCATTTATTTTTCCCACTATCATCTGAGTTGATATGAGAATCGTTATCTGATGCAGAACTCTCCTCATATGATAAATAATTGGAATCATTAGGAGGATGGCGGCTTTCAACACACTCACTGTGACTATCATGTCTATTTTGTCGTTTGGAATTTCCATAGAATGTAATACTATCCATTTTCTGGAAGAAATCACTTCAAATTAGTTATGCGTATGGAAAAAATCATAACAGAGATTGTTTTGTTTACAAATGCGGATTTTGACGTTTGATCACTGGTGGGTCGCATTGCTGTTTATAAATGAAATCCTGTTCGTACTGCAATATGATTCACCAGTCGTCTAACAGCCGTATGAACACTGGTGGGTCATACAGTAGAGTACCAATACAATTCAGCCATATTTACAATACGAACCACCCGTCCACAAACTTGTTTGTCATTTCAACTTCAACTTAGAAAGCCCTGTAGAGACACTACATACACAACCTCTCGCGTCGACTCGAAGCGCTAAATGGAATCTATAAAGAAAATGGGGTATTACACAGTAGGGTAACTCTACCATCCGGCAATAAGCGTGTTGAAGATGCACATTTTACATGAGTCCACGGGTAACACAAACTGCAACCGATCAATTTCAACACACACTTTTCAACACTCACTCATTCCGTGTAGTGTGAATCAAAAAATGAATAGTACAATCCATTGAGCAAATATCCCAATGAACAGAGTACAATATAGAGGACACAGCGGAGCGCACAAAGCACGCCCTTCCGCGTCGGTGCCACCAGGCGAATATACAGCTTCTAGGCTACGGCAAACTTAGGGATTTTATTTTATTTTATTGGGGATTTATTTATTTAGTTGTCCACATGTGAGCAATGACAACAGGGACTACGGCATTCAGGGGATGATAATTATCATCTTTATGTTTGATCTTATGAAGTATGAACTACTAACATTTTGTCGATGACTTAAGTGCAGAGTCAATTTGCCACCACATAGACACCTTTCCGGTATGATGACTGTTCAACAAGCGCAGATAGTCATTTTCAGCAGTAGGCCACACTGGGGCGCAGTAATCTGGTACTGGAATCACGAGGGAACGCACACAACTAGAGGAAATTTATATTTCCCCTAAGATTGTAAATTTTGCGAAAAATGTCTTCAAGAGGCTTTCTAACCACCCGGCCTACGTCTTTCTCGAGGGTCAGCTTTGAGTCTAACCTAGCACCTAAGATATTTACTTCACTATACTCAATAAGTCTATCTCCGTCAGCCGAGAGAGAATCATGAGGAGGATTCGGTGTATGTCATCTAGAAACAAGCACTCACTTGGGCTTTTTGACATTTAATTGAATGTTTACGCGCTTATAGATTTGAGAAATGAGACAAGGTTCTACATCTAATGATTTACACACACTTGGACATGGTTTTCCGAAAATTAACAGTTTATAAAAGCTGAAGTTCTGGTTGAGTCGTGACAAATTCAGTCACATAATCATGTCTGAACGAAACCCATCCACGCTGATTGCTGTCCAGGTCGATATAACTAGGAAATAGTGATTTTCTTGCTGTTGGATGTTATAATTGTAGCTATTATTTTATTCCATAGTTTGATTTAGTTTGACATATTAGCATAATACAAGCAATCTGAGGTTCAATATGTATCTGAAACCTCAATAGTATACGTAGGTATATATGTGATCTCGTTTAGAGCGGTTATCGAGCAAGTTTGCACCCGTACTATCGCGCAAAGTATCAGGTAAACCAAATTTATTTAAATCTATTTACATTTAATTCACTAGTTTAATTTTAATTTAATTAATAAATTATTTAAATTGTATTCAAATTTTTGTTGTTTTATGATTGCGGACTTTGTTTATATTATTAATTTTCAAATTACCGCTGCACAACTGGGAAAATATGGACTGTCAAGTCTGAAATATCATTTTTTCACAATTCAGTTGAATATTTGACGTATTTCGCTCACCCTCTGGATATCTGCTCGTAGTTAGCCATGATGTCGTGCTGACGTCCTCTGGCAAGCGAACACGCGACAAATCACCGATGACAGATCAGACAAGTAAATTGACACCAACACAGCTGAGTGTCTGTGTTTTGTCCGTGGCTGCCGGGAGTATGTTGTACAGAGGGACGAGCGAATCAGCTAGAGACGTGATTCTTGCGCGTTATTACGCCAAGTCCACACACAAGACAACACACTAATGCGACTGATAAACAGTGAGTACAGCGACAGCGGAGACGGGGCCAGTTCGGAGTGGACTGTGGTCGCACAGACGGCAACTATATTTATACACGTCTGGTGCTCGCTATAAACTGCCCACCCTTGAAATCATCTCTCGGCTCGTTTTCCAGCGTATTCGATAATAAACAAACACGAAGTCATATGCGAGTGTGTGTCCATGATCCTGGTCTCATTAGGAAGTGTTCAAGTGTTGTTCCGACTTAGTCCTGAGCGGTGGAGCGTATAAATATTGAGCGTAAGGGCACACAAAAAAGTGTTTCCGTATTCGGGCGAAAGCCAACTCACAGGTCAGTTCTGGTAAAGTTCAAGGGAAGGAGGGAGGGTAGAGTGCATGCATATATACAGTGGGATATACGAGTTTATTTCGATCCATAAACGTCGCTCAAATCGATACGTTCGTAACTCCAGTAAACTTCTCCCATTGAATTCAACACATTTATTCACGGTTCTTCCTGATCTGCTCTGAGTAGCTCTGTTTCTTCAGAGTTGTCTGAGACAATTTTTGAAAATTCAGTATGGATTTGAAATTCCGAAGCAAATTTGCTCATATCTCGAATGAATCGAAATGTTCTGCCCTAGCCTTGTATAATGCTACGTTATTGAGACAGGCATTGCATATGGAATAATGGGATTGCATAAAGGCTGTACGTGCGAAGTAGCAAAATTACAGCACTACACAATGATAAGGAATTGCGAGAAGTCCGCTCCATAAATCATGTCACTCAACGTACATATATCGTGGAAGCCTGGTGTGTCTCGGATTCAACAATTCGGTTTCATAACCGTTTCTTGGTATTGTTTGCAGTGTTTGAAAACTTAAATAATGTGACTGAAGCAAGACATGCAGATGTTTGCTTGCTCTAGTTAGCTATCATGCAGGCTGCTAGCTGAGCATACTACGGGCGTGCGTACTCGATGTAGCCAAGTATAGTGACAAACAGATCGCAAAGCAGACACTCAGCAACAGCAACATTAATAATAGTCTGGTGCGTATACAGGATGTTTACAGGAGAGGTGAACACCCAACTACGCATTTGATTTACGACACACACGCACACACACACGCTTCTTCGTGTGCACGGGCGTATCTGCGGATATATTTGGACGGAAGTGAGTCATGGCCATGCTAGAAAAAGTTCACGGAACGATCCATAGCGCTATGCAGCAGAATGTGTAGTGATGGACAATGACGGAGCGTTTTGATGCCAGTTTGTGTTTGGTATTGAAGCAGAATGAATTCCACCTCTATTTCACTCTAACATATCGAGTGTAATTGAATCAACTCTGCAACCCTGCGGTCAGGGGATAAGAATACTGCCACCGTACCCGCTGTGTGTTGTAAAAGACGACTAAAAGCGGACCCTCTGCTTCTTCCCTCCCTGTACTGCCACACCAAGGGGGAGCGATAATTCAGCAGAGTTGGCACCCCACTTGGTCTACTGCCGCTCTCTTCTGTTGTATCCCTCTACTCGGAACCAAAAACAGTGTAATTCAAATTGTATTGAAATTCTATAAATTGTATTACATTTGGTGGAAAATACAACTAATAGAACATTGAACATACATAACATTGAACAAAGAAACATATATTTGCATAAAAGTCAATCAATTGAAATTGTATTGTAAATTCACATATAAGCATTAGCTTTTCATGTGCATGAAAAAATATATAGAAATGCGCAAATATACAATTTAATGGAAATATGAATTCAACACTGGTAACACCAACAGTAATTCTCCAATTAGGCACTTACTCTACAGACTATAACGACATGAAATACGCACACAATGTTCGCATGTACACATGCTCACAATATATCTACACATGATCACAATATATCTACAAATACTCACAATATATCTACAAATACTCACAATATATCTACAAATACTCACAATATATCTACAAATACTCACAATATATTTACTCATGATCACAATATATCTACACATGATCACAATATATCTACACATGATCACAATATATCTACAAATGCTCACAATATATCTACATAGTTTACACGCACACAATGTACCCATGCATACATACTATATCTATACTATACAAGTATCCATTTTAGTCTCTTATCGACTCTATTCCATATGCCTGCCCCTACATTGTGAAAACAAAATTGTCTGTAACTTGTTCTATAAGATTATATCAAAAATGTATCCGGATGTCGACTATTGATCTGCAATTAACATGGAAGATTGCTTGGGAGTTTTTTGTGAGAAGCCTGATAAGAGGTAGGTTGGTTAATGATGATATAGGTTATAGATGTAGGTTAATATTTGATTTGTTCTTGTTATAATTTAACCTGAATGATAATCTCACAAGCAAGTTAATTATCTCATTTCAAATATATTGTTTGCACTATGAATTGATGTAATTAATTGGTTGTATTTTAAAGTGATTACTCACCGTATGTCTTATCAAATATTTATCATATTTATTGTTCTGTATTGTATTGAATTGCATAGGAGAGCATTTCGTTCACAACAATGGTCAATTTTCGTATAAACGATTATCAAGTGAAATGGCTGAATGTCGCATCAATCGACAATACCAATGTGTATTGCTAAACAAAGCGAATCGACAGATTGCTTAATCACCACAAATCACTGGTCAAATGTACACTGTGTTGCGTCAATAGGCGTGACGTCATAAATCAATCGCAATCAACGCAAGACAGTGGCGTGTCTAGAAGGGGTGTTTGCTGCCCTCTCATTTGTTTTAAGTTTTTATTTTATATTTAACTTTATATTTTTAACTGATTTAATCATATATTTTGTATCTTCTTTGTAGTCATTCTAACTGTTGAGGTGTGTTATTTTACCAAGTGTAATTTGATATATACTTTTGAAAGGTTAATTCTTTACATTTCTAGAATATTTCATTCTAGAAATATTTTACGTATGAAAATGTAACGATAAGGGTTTGACTATTAGGCGAATAGGCATTTCATAACCATGTTATTATCATATCATATATGCTGTTACAAAGTTCGAGGGTTCGTCAAGTGGTGCGCGAGGTAGAGAAAAAGGTAGACTAAGAGAAAACGCGACACTATATTATTTACATATAATATCGTTCCAACGCGGGATAACCAACAACAAAAACAATTATTATAGTCATTGTTTTTGGTCGTGGTTCAATAATTGGTTAAATGGTTGGTAGACAAATAATTATTTGTCCACCAACACAAACACTTGTAGGGACGCCTACAAAAGTAAAATAATGGCAAACGGCCTCAGCGATCAAAACCCGTGCGTACGGTAAGACTCGTGTGTGTATTGCTTGCGCCACCGATGCATAATAAACAATTTAACATGTAGCAGATCGAGCACATACATATTTATATATAACATGATAATGCGATATAATGTGATGATCAAATGAATACATAATAATAGCAATGACAATAAAATAAAGATAAAATGCACTGAGTGTGGCGCATCGGCTACAGCTCTCCCCCAGGTACTTCACAGTACTGATTCACAAGAACCGACCAGGAGGGCGAACGGGTCTAGAGCGGCGTGACCATACGATACGCGGCGGCTGGACAGGCGAACTCTGGCCGTCGGTGGAGGCGTCTGGCGCAGTTTGAGGGGCTGATTGACTGGCATCACGATCATCTGTAGAGATCGGGGGAGAGTCCACACCAGACTGATTGTCGCGCACCAGAAACGCCGGCTTGGGGCGGTCTACGGCGACAGTGTCGGTCTTGCCACCGTAGTCGAGCACAAACGCTTTGTCACCTCGCTCCAGCACAGGGAACGGACCGCGATACGGCGGTGTCAATGGCGGCCGATGAGCATCCACGCGTACAAAGACGTGTGTAGCGGTGGCCAGTGACTGTGACACGAACGGGGAGGTGTCGTATCGGCGGTGCCACGCCGTTGGAGTCGGACGAAGTCGCTGGAAGGCAGTGGCCAGTTGAGACGCCACCTCACAGGCCGGGCGAACCTCGTTGGTCTGCGAAAAGAACTGACCAGGCAACCGCATTTTCTCGCCCAACACCATCTCCGCCGGCGTGGAGTCTATGTCAGGCTTGTGGGCGGCACGAAGACCCATCAAGACAACAGGCAGTGCAGTGAGCCAGTCGTTGTTGTCCATCAGTGCGGCGGTAAGCGACGCTTTTAGCTGCCGGTGTACACGTTCCACCAGGCCGTTTTGTTGCGGCATGTACGCGCACGTTGTGGACAATCTGACTCCTAGGAGTGACCAAAACTCTCGCCAAAGGTCCGAAACGAATTGCCTGCCACGATCAGACGTCACACAGAGGCACAAACCAAATCGCGCTACCCAGTCAAGCAGAGCCCTCGCACAAGAAGCTGCGGTAGCGTCAAGCATCGGCACGGCCTCCGGATACCTCGTGAAGCGGTCGACGATGGTGAAAATGTACTGATAACCATTGACAGCTGGTAGAGGACCGACGACATCGACGTGGAGTGCTTCAAACCGTCCGCTAGGTGTCGGCGGTCTACGCAGGGCAGTGTGTTGGTGACGAGCGATCTTACATTGTTGACAGCGAACGCACGTCTTCGCCCACGATGACACCTTGGCCCAAATGCGCTTGAAGACGTATCGTTCAGAGACGAGGCGCTTTGTGACACGGGCACTTGGGTGATGCAGATTATGTATCGCGCGATACACTTCGTGCTGCAGTGACTCAGGCAGCAGCGGCCGATCAACACCAGTGGAAACGTCCACCAGCAGTCCAGACGGAACACCCTCGACTGGACGTACTTCCACGCGAAGCGAAGGACAAGAGGCAAGCTCGGCGACATCTGCGGCACTGTGTTGAGAGAGCGCGAGGCGCCTGACATCGAGCGAGTGTTGAGCGTCCACTGCAAGCTGAGAGACGTTTCGTGTTGCTTCTGACGGAGGCCTACTGAGACAGTCCGAGACAGCGTTTTCGGACCCTTTGATATGTCGTATGTCCGTGGAAAACTCACTCAGATAAGCGAGCTGTCTTTGGACACGAGCCGAACGTTCGGTGGTGCTGGTGAAGGCATGCACCAATGGCTTATGGTCGGTCCACAGCTGCAATGCGGGCCGGCCTTCAAGTAGATGCCGGAACCTTTTGACCGCACTGAACAATGCATACAGCTCCTTGTCACCAGTGGACCATCGTAAGGCAGCGCCTGTGAGTTTGCGGGAGTGGTACGCCAACGGTACCCAATGACCATTCTGGAACTGTAGCACAACAGCTTCCACAGCCAAGTCAGATGCGTCTGCCACTAGCTTCGTCGGAGCATCCGCCTGTGGAAATGCCAAACATGAAGCGGCAGCCAGCGCTGATTTTGTCTTCTCGAAGGCGGAGACTTGAAGAGGTCCCCACACGAAACTTCGTTTGTTGTTCGCCACCTCATGAAGGGGCTGGAGAGTTTGAGCCAGCCTGGGAATGAACCGGTGGAAAAAGTTAATCATGCCTAGGTACCTCCTGCACTCAGTGGAACTGGTGGGCGGCGGCATGCTCACGAGATCAGCAATTTTGTCTGGTAAGGGCTCGATGCCACGTGCAGATACTTTGAATCCAACGAACCGCACAATACGCTGGCCAAAGACGCACTTTTCTGGCTTGATGGCCAGGCCGGCCGCTCCGAGACGGCGAAAAAGTCCTCTCAGATCTCGGCGGTGAGTCTCGACATCTGGAGAGAAGACGAGGACATCGTCGAGGTAGCAAAATACGCGTGGCATGCCCCGCAGCACTGTGTCCATGAGGCGCTGGAAAGTTTGGGCAGCATTACACAACCCGAAAGGCATACGCGTATACTGAAAAAGACCAAATGGAGTTGTGATCGCAGATTTTTCCTGATCGTCTGGATGCAGAGGAACTTGAGCAAAAGCACGCGGGAGATCAATTGTGCTGAAATAATTCGCACCACTGAGCTGATCGGCGAATGATTGAATGTCGGGAACGGGATACCTGTCGGGCACCGTGATGGAGTTCAGTCGCTCGTAGCACCCGACCAGTCTGAAAGCCGTGCCACCATCCTTTTCAACGAGGTGGATGGGACTGGACCAGCACGATGACGAGGGAACCAGAATGCCCAGATCCACTAACTCTGATAACTCTTTTCTGGCAGCGGACAGTTTGGCTGGCATTAATCGACGTGGGCGGGCGAACACTGGATTGCCTCGTGTGATGATGCGATGCTGGACACCAGGCACCTTCACAACGGGAAACCCGTCAGGTGGGGCGACGAGCTGCGCGAAGTCGGCTGAAGGGCGCACACCGGCGAACTCCGGTCCGTCACATGGTCGCTGTACAGCACTGATGTGAGTCATCACAGGGTGTGTTGTGACGACCGACGCGTTGCTGCTGGTGGACAAGAATGTGGCGCTGTCGATCAGCTTGTGCCGTTTCATGTCCACCACAAGACCAAATTCGCGGAGGAAATCCGCTCCGATTATTGCGTGTGGAACTGCTGCTGAAATAAATCCGAACGAATAAGTGCGCCCGAGTCCCAGATCGACAGTCAAGCGATGGTTGACCTCAAAGACTTGGATGGATGTACCGTTGGCGGCACGTAACTTCGGCTCGTCGAGGGCCGCCGCTGATGCCGTTGAACGAGCTGGCAGCAGAGAAACCTCGGAACCGCTGTCAACCATGAATTTGCGGCCGGACATGTCTGTGACGAATAACAGGCGGTGATTTTCACGGCAGCCGGACGTGGCCATTACCGCCGGCTGCCGTGCCCGTTTCCCGCCATGTCGGACGTGAATGAACACGAGCCGAGACAACGCCGCGCTGCCGGACCGTACTTGCGATGGAGGCGGCACCAGCGCGCGACGAAATCTTTCGGCTGCTCGTCTTTCGGTTGCTGTTGTCGTCTGGGTGTCGACTGAGCGGGCGAGCGAAAACTTCTCGTGGCCGCCACTAGAGGCTCCTCGTCTGTCTCTGTGGCTGTGTATGCGTCGCCGGTCACCTGTGCCGCAAGCGAAACGGTCGCCGCTGGCTGGTAGTGAGCGTCTGCGCGCAGTGCAGTGTCCCGCAAATTGTTGGAGACCAGCCACTCGCGACAGAGCAGTCGGAGGTCTGACGGCATTCGACACAGAAACACCTCTTGGATGATTTCGTGTTCTGTGTCGTTGGGGTACAGTGCCGCGAGGTCGCCGTACAATTCCGACGGTTTCCGAGAGCCCAGTTGTCGCGGAAGATTCTCCAGACGCTGTAGTTTCTCAGCCGGAGTGAGCTCTAGTCGCTTTCGCAGTCTGGCTTTGAGCAAATCGTAGCAGTTGCTAGCGAGTGGGTTCTGGGTTGCAAGATCTTTGACCATCCTGAAATTGGTTCTCGGTAGCATCGCCAAAACTTTGCGAAACATGGTGGTCTGACATTCTATGCCACTATCGGCCATCAAATTATCGCACATTGCGATCCAGGTGTCCACATCCAGTGGGTCGAAAACCGGGAGGTCGACCTTCACCGAACCCATGGAATGAGAGTGATTACTACGAGGCATACTATATACGAATCCGCAATACGACTGAAAAGTATTGGCAAAAAAAGAAATATACCGGGGTCACCACTTGTAGGGACGCCTACAAAAGTAAAATAATGGCAAACGGCCTCAGCGATCAAAACCCGTGCTTGTTGTTGTTGTTGTTGTCTTCTTCTTCAGGCAAAACCCGTGCGTACGGTAAGACTCGTGTGTGTATTGCTTGCGCCACCGATGCATAATAAACAATTTAACATGTAGCAGATCGAGCACATACATATTTATATATAACATGATAATGCGATATAATGTGATGATCAAATGAATACATAATAATAGCAATGACAATAAAATAAAGATAAAATGCACTGAGTGTGGCGCATCGGCTACACACTCATTACACCAACCTCACTGCCAAAAGGAGAAAAAAACGTCGCACTGTGGTGGACACTCTTGTATATTATTTACGGAGTATGCATATTTTAATATTCCAATATTGTATATTTGTTATCATGTTATATTGTTTGTATTTTAATATTTATTAATATGACGTCATAATACTGTGTACATATGCACAGCACATGTGTATCTTATTTTGTCTTGTTTTGCCTGGTCGCATCGGTGAGGTCATCTTTGGTGTATTTGATGTAAGTATAAATTGAATTGTATAAATTAAATTAAATTAAAGTTTATTTATTGTTTTGATGATATAAATGTTTCCTCAGTTAACTTTATTGGGTATTTAACATGTGTGACCTGTGACGTGGCATGATCATGTGCCAACAATTGCTGACGTATCCCTAGGTCACCAATTCACGTACATGTCAATTGTGCTCTGACTGTCTTTGTGGCAACATCTCGCGTGGTTTACTGTAACCCGCCACAACTGGTGACCCTGATCGGTACGTTAATTTTGCTTGTTCCTACCTGGTTTTCATCATTATTTCTTATATTCATTTATTCATATTTATGAAAAAGTTCCAATTGCTTTCGGGTTTTCATTCATTAATTTCATTGTGATTTTTTCAACTTTTTCCTTTTGTTTCTGTCTCACTATACACACTATATTCAGTTCTTTGATTTCCTATATTTAAATTGCATTGTATCATTCCATTTCATTCATACACTGTATCATCCATCGTTTGTCAATGCATTACATGTCATTATATTCACTTCGTTCCGCAATATGGTCATTGAGGACAAAGCTGAGGTGTTGTGTGGTGATGCAACTGTCAGCCGAGTATCTATCAAACCGCCTGTCTATCATGAAGCTTATGGAGAGTGCGGTTGGCGGCTGGTTCATAGTCACGGAGGCCCAGTTCAGCCTAAACAAAATAACTTGTGAAACCACCCAATTTTACCACGTGCTGTCGATACTACCACCCACGGTGGTCGACCAATTGTCACATGGTACTGTAGCATCGCAGAGCTTCACGACTTTATAACGTGAGGTTCTTCAGCTCTACGAGAGAACGCGACCGGAGCGGTTCGAGGAAATTATATCGAAGAAGTTTATGACGGGTCGCCCATCGGCCTTCATGAGCGAGCTGCAATGGGTCGCACGTAAGGTGGGCGTATCGGACGATCTGGTCCGACACAAGTTTAACAAAGCTCTGCCGGAATCACTTCGACCGGTGCTGGCTGCGAGGAAGGAGATGTCACTACCTCAGCTGACCAAACTTGCCGACGAACTGATGCTTCTCATCCAGTCAGCGACGTAATGACCTTCTCTGCGCCTGCCGCCGACGCCCGACACCTCACAGAGATAAATAATAAATTATGTGTAAATAATGTGATCGCCAATGCAGCACCTCCGGACGAGTGGCGAGTCGCGTGTATAGTGCCGATCCCCAAGAAGACAAACACCACATCAA
The DNA here is from genome assembly GCA_916048095.2 of Sacculina carcini. Classification (NCBI taxonomy): domain Eukaryota; kingdom Metazoa; phylum Arthropoda; class Thecostraca; family Sacculinidae; genus Sacculina; species Sacculina carcini. The sequence continues at coordinate 3,410,700 of OU696581.1, read as the reverse complement.
TGTCTGACTATCGGGGATATCGCTCCTGTCAGCAGCAGCCAAATTGTGCAACAGAGTGCTGCTGCTCAGACTGAGGCAGCGCATGGAATGTCTGCTGCTGGCGCTTCAATCAGATTTCCGCCCGCGCCGCAGCACAACTGAGCAAATTGTCGCACTCCGAGTGTACATCGACACTTGTCTGGCTAGAAGTATAGCCCTCTGTATCGTTTTTATCGATTTCTCCAAGGCTTCCGATAGTGTCGATCGTGGAGCTATGCAAAACATCCTGCTGTGCTACGGCGTCGAGCAGTCAATTGTCAGTGCTATAATTTCGTTGTATACTGACTCGCAGGGGTTCGTACGCACAGTGCACGGCGACACAGACACATTCACCACACACTCGGGAGTGCTACAGGACGACACACTGGCACCATATCTCTTTGCCGTGTGTGGACTATGTGTTGCGGTGCAGTATGAACGACATTGATGCCTACACGGTGAGACGCCGACTTTGCCGCCGAAAATCCGCCGTCAAACTGTCTGCGCTCGCCCATGCCGACGACGTTGCCCTGCTAGCCGACACAGCGGAGTCAGCGCAGTCACAGCTGAACAGGTTTGAGTGAGTCGCCGGCACAGTGGGCCTCAAGTTGAACCGCACCAAGTCGGAGGTGATGCACATCAGAGACGGCAGTGGGACCAGCAGTGTGAGCACGCTCGACGGCGCAGAACTGGATGTGTTCACTAACTTTAAATACTTGGGATGCCAAATTATCAGTTCCAAAAGTGCATACCGGCACAGACGGTGGCTTGCGTGGGTGACAGCACGTCGTCTCAACACATTCTGGGTGAGTGAAGCGGCACCAGCAGTGAAAGTGCAGCTGTTCAAGGCGTGCGTGCAGAGCGTGCTGCTGTACAGCGGTGAGTCATGAACACTGACTCAGTCCCTCGCTGATGAGGTCGACGCTGGTCACCGAGCACTGCTGCGGTATGCTCTAGGTGTCCGCTATCCTTAGACCATGCCAAACGACTATGTGTATACCATCTCACAGTGCCGACCTGCCACTCACACCCTTCGTGCCAGCAGGCTGAGACTGTTCGGTCACACTGCCCGGCAACCTGAAACTCCTCTGGCTCTGGTGCTGCACCCACAACATCAACCAACGGAGCCTTTCAGACGCGGCGGCGCCCTGAGGCGGACATTCGTGACTCAACTGGTGGATGACATCACGAACAGCATCAACATGTCTGTCGACAACGCCTTGAAGATGGCTCAAGATAGACATCAGTGAGCAAAAGCCATTCGGGATATGTCATAGTCTAGTGCAGCGGTTCTTAACCTTTTGGCCTCCATTTCCCCCTCTCAGGTCAGCCCTAAGAACCATTTCCCCCTTCATTTTCAATTCCTCAACCCCCTCCTCCCAACTGCCAAAATGTAGTAATTCTTACTATAAAACACCAAATTTTATTCGCAGCCAGAAATTCAACAGAACAAAAGAAGCTCTACAGATCAATAGCCGCCAGTTTAGTTATCACCCTAGCAGTTAATCAGTGGGAAACTTGCGCCTGTTTCTTCCTCGTCAGCTTTTCGATGTCGGGTTTGTTATTGCTTAGCGCACAGCGGAGACTCGCTTCTACTTGGATTTTGTTTCGAGCCCTCGTTTTCACGCTCACCAGCGCAGAGAAGCCGACTTCACAGAGGTAGGTTGTGGAGAACTGTACCAGAACATCTCGGGCAATCTTCGCAGCCTTTTCGTACGGTGAAGACATCCAGAAGGCTTCGAGATCCAACGCATTGAACGTCTTGAACGCATCTTTGGCACATCCACCTGCTTGAAGACACAAGAGCTCCTCCTGATACCCGTCGTCCACAGTCTCAGCATTACACGTGAATGGGTTCCGAATCATTTCATGAAGAGGTATCACATCTTCCCTTACGTGAGGAAAGTACCGGAGGAAGTCCGTCTTCAAATTTGAGAGGTGGGACTTGATGTCCTGAACCACATCTCCAGGAAGGTTCCCATCTCCAAGGCAAGCTGAGGCTTCCATCTCCAAGGCAAGCAAGCTCGCACTGAAGGAGGCCAAGTTTCCCCGTTGAATGCGTCCTTTCCAGAGGTCCAGTTTGGCCACGAAGCCTCTGATCTTGTCGTCTTGAACCAAAATGTTCATGTTCTTCCCATGCATTTTGATGTTCAACTCATTGAGGGACCCAAAGATGTCGGTGAGGTACGCCAGGCGAAGGTGGAAATTATCCGCCTTCAACTGATTCAGGAGAACGACTTTACCTTGTTCTTCGAGGAAGAGAGGGATCTCGTCGAACAAGTCGAAGACTCACTGAAGCATGTTGCCCTTCGACGTTTCATTTTTAATCATTTGTCTGCATCACAGGGTATTTATCAAGTCCAAATCGCTTCGGTCAGTTAAAATTGCAGGACGACGCCCAGACAGACCAGCCAAGCATAGACCGTTACATCGAGCTACCATTTCCCCCCGGGAAGTGCCAAATTTCCCCCTGGGGGAAATTTCCCCCCGATTAAGAACCGCTGGTCTAGTGCAATATAAATGTATTCCTTGTGTGTGTGTGCGTGTGTGTGTGACAGATAGTGCGTGTGCGTTTCAGTGATGTTTATTAAATGAAAAAGTATGTCGTATAGGAATTGGAATTGACGTGAGTGTATGTGTATACCGAATTAATGCCTGTTTTTTCTCTCCAGAATGTGCAATATGTCTTGCGTGTATGTGCGCTGTGTTACTGTGTGGTGATGACTCGCCGGTCTTACTTTTACCATGTTTGATCGACATGCGAATATATATATATATATATATATATATATATATATATATATATATATATATATATATATATATATATATATATATATATATACCTCACAGAGCGGAGACAGCCGCGCTTGGCTGCTGCAAACATAACACTGGTGCCGCACTTCCCAGGTCAAAGTCCGTAAGTTTGTAGAGCTCACATTTTTCATGGATTCCGAGTTAGGACGTGCAAACGGTGGTGTAAGTGGCCCAACAAGGCTACAAATCTCACGATTGAGCCATCTTCGAGACCGTCATCTCGCACAGCCTCACCGGAAAGACAGGCGGAAAACTAGTGGGGCAGGTTGTGGTCTGTGCGACACCCAACCTGCCACTTCTACGAGTCGCAGCCAGGGTGGGAGCCGAGGCGATGAGGTTCGTCATCGACACTTCATCGAATGCTTCAGTAGTCACCTCCGCCATTTGCTCTTTCAATGGCACCACTTCTAATTACGTCGCGAACAAATCCACTATCACCAGTATATATCGGAATCCTTCATCACTCCATGACAAAGTGGCCACGTCCATTGCAATGGCTTGCCGCGGCGGACTCACCCCAATAGTAGGTGTGGTAAGTGTTACCTTGCGCTGAAAAGAACGTTTGTTTTCTGCGCAAACGCAACATGTCTGACAGACTTCCTTCACTACCTGATCCATGGCTTCAAAATAATATCGCCGCCTGACACATTCCAACGTTTTCTGTACACCAAAATTGCCCGACCTGTGCACATCACCTACTACTTTGCGCTGCCACATTTTCGGCTCAATTATACACCTATTTTTGATGACCGTTAATCAACGTGATGTCGTTAAGTCGGTTCATAGGACCATTGTTCAAATTCCCACTCAGTTATATTTGTCTTGTGGCGTTTAATATCACTTCGTCTTCCTTTTGTCTGTTGACCCACTCGGAATGGCCACCACCGACCTCAGCAATGGGGTAAACATGTCTATCAAGATGTTCTTGTTCGTCATTGACCTTCAAGTTGACTTCTGTCGGGAGTCTGCTCAAAAAATCTGCTGCCGCATTCTCTGACCCTTTCTTATGGACGATTTCATAACTAGCCAGAGCCCCTAATTCCATCAATCACCTGGCAAATCTTTTCGCGGATCTTTTTGTCGGCGCATCCAGTCCAGCGGATTGTGGTCAGTCAATATATACACTTTGGAATCTCCCCGTAGGATGTACCACCATTTTCCTACTGCAGCCACTAATGCCCAGGCCTTCATTTCACCTACTGTGTACCGTGCCCGCGCCTGTGTGAGGCCTGACGAATAGAAGGCCAGCGGCCGCAGATATCCAGTGACGTCTTTCTGCGAAATAATGCCACCAATCCCGTTTTGACTAGCATCTGTGCTAATATAAACTGGCTCCTTCCATTTTGGAAAAGACAGTGTAGGACATTGTTTGATCTTTCTTTTTACCTAGTTATGGCTGTTTTGATACTCTTCCGTCCACTTCCATTCGACACCCTTTCGAGTTAGTCGTTACACATACACTGCTCATATTCTCCACGAAGTGCCGATAAAAGTTCACGAAACCGAAAAATCTTATCAACGCCTCCACACCTGTAGGAGCATGAAACACATCTAAGGCGATTTTAGATGTCGAACTCCGTCACAGGAAATCGCGTGTCCAACGAACTCACCTTAGCGACAGCCAAACTTAAATTTGTCCAGCCTCAACTGCAGGCTTGCCGTACTAAAAGCCTGAAGCGTGGAGCGCGAATGCACAACATGATCATGCGCGTTTTTCGAGAACACACATGTATCGTCAACATAAGCCACAGTGTTTTCAATATCCCGGAGAGCATCATCTACCGTTCTTTGGTATGTACTCTGGCTATTGCATAGCCCAAAAGACATGACATTCATCTCATATTGTCCCCCAGGCACTGAAAAGGTAGTTTTTTCCTCTTCGCGCAACGGAATGGACCAATAAGCGCTCGCCCCATCCAAAAACTAAAATATCCTGGCTCCATCCATGCGCTCCAACAAACGCCACCAATCTGCCACTGGGTAGGCATATTTCTTGGTGTGCGCATTCAAATCCCTGTAATCCACCACAAATCGGAGCGTACCGTCCTTTTTACGCACCAACAACACTCCACTACTCCACGGCGACGTGGACCGTCTACACACACCGTTTTCGAGCATTTCAGCTATCTGTCGATTGATATCAGTCTCGGTTTCAGGGTTGAAGCGCGCCGGACCTTGTTTGATCGGCGGCGCACGGTCAGTTTCGATAGCGTGGCAAACCTTGCTTGAAGTCCGTGCACATTTGGGATTATCAGCAAAGACGTACATCTACATATGTACATCTTCAACTACGTTGGTATTCCATCAACAAGGACAGTAACCGGTGACGATCATCTTCTGGCAGACTTACATCTATCCGTTTTTCCAACGCTGCCTTCACGTTGCCATCTTGAATGAGATTCACTCTTTGCTCATGTTGTCCTCCATGCTTCACTGGGAACCCAGTCTCACTCGGCGCCTTTCCCAATCAAACTAGGTAGAGGAAAATTGCGGCAGATAGTCCCGTCCGAGCAGCACGAATTTATTAGGCGCACTTATCACACTGAACCGGTGATCCACCATTTGCCCTCCTCCCGCATCGATGTTCACCGGCAGTTGACCAATCACGACCGCCTTCCCGCCTATTCCTGACAAACAAGTGCTCACATCATCAGTAAATTTGATTTTCCCCGCCATACCTAGCCGATTGAAAGTAGCTTCATCTATAACCGAAGTTGAGGCTCCGGAATCCAGCATTGCCGTGACCTTCTCACAATTTATGGTCACATGTATTGTCACAGTATCGCCAGAATTCAATATCGCGGGTGCGTCTTTCGACTGCGCCGTGTTTTGCACCGCTAAAACTTTATTTTACCTTGAACAGTCCGACATGGAGTGGCCTTTCTCGCCGCAGCGGAGACAGTGCCGGGATAGACACATTATCATGAAATGTCCCAATTTGCCACAAAGATAACATCCCTTGTTGGAGTATTTACGATCTTCACCCCATGTCTTCAAAGGCCCTGTTTTCTGTGACACAGCTAACAGGTTTAGTGTATCCATCGTGTTCGGTGTAGCCATTTGGTCTTTTTGACACTCGGATTGATCGACAACATGTATTGCTTGTACATCTTTATTGAGCGGCAGACCCCTTTCGGTCATCCAAACTTTCACTCGAATCAATAATTTTCTCCCGTCAGTTTCGCTTTCGAGATAATTCTCGGCTATCCATGTTTTTACCCTGGATTGTATGTCGCGGGGCAATTGATTGGCAAACAACGTGCGAACAAACGCTATATCCGAACCCGCGTCTTTGGCCAATCTCTTCAACGTAAAAAAATAGGCATCAATCATGACACCAGGCATCCACTCACATTTACATAGTCTCTGTAATGCTTCATAACTGTCGACCGGGTTATCCAGCGTTCTGATGAGAATGTCAAAAGCTTCGTCCAGGGATTCCACTTCAGCGACCACCTCCTTCACCAACTCTCGTTCCGCCGGCCTGCGATTCAAGTACGCTGGGAGCATCCCGATTGCCAGTTTATCCGCAGCTGCACCTCGACAAAGTAGACCGCTCACGGCTGCTACACTCGGCTGCTACACTGCTACTACTACACTGCTACAACGGCTTCCACTCCGCGATCCGTTCGTTCGATTTGAGCGTAGACACTGGAAGGACCACTGGATTATGTCCAACATCAAGACTCGTTGGTGCTGACCCAGAATTCATTTCGGTCTTCATCTGGAGCCTCCGCGTCTTTATCCATATGCCATGACCACTTATCAAGTATTGTTTTAATGTAAGATGATGTATTGAAAATCCAGTTAAAAGAAAACAATACTTTGATAATAATATCTGAAACGAAAGAAACATTTGTAAACACGAAGAACAAATATATATATATATATATATATATATATATATATATATATATATATATATATATATGCGGTAACAATGCGACACACATGAGATATAACCGGAAATAAACACTACTTATTCACTCGTCTCCCTAATCCAAACTGCCACGTTTCCCAAACAAGGAATAACGCATTATATCACCCGCAATTGCCACATCCTGACCTTACACCAGGACTTACCTTGATCACCCAGCTTGACCTGAAAGTCAGCCGGGGCTTTCAGGGCTTTCTTTCACAAAGCTTGTGATGTTTTTCCAGTGTATTCTCCGCAAATGTAGCATAAAATGTTGTAACACGCAGCTTGCAATGGATGAACTTGATTATATTTCCACACAACCGACAACACTCACAAGAACACACCAAACACTCCCACTCGCACAACACACATCTCTCGACTCCCCTTCACTTCATGATAAAGTACACCAAACTACCTCAGGTGTCATCTTGTACGCACACACTCAACAACTTTCATACTCATACACACACGCTCTGCATATCACTGATATCTCTCACCGACAGCGTAACACGAGCTGCATCATCATTCCAGGACCCGTTGCAAAAGCACTGCTTCAGTCTTGCACACGCGCACATACATACATACACTCACATGCATACACACATACATATATATACACAGCATATAACAAGTTATATACGAACAATACAACTACAGCCCCCCTTGATCTCAAGATCAGTTTACAATATAATCTCGAAACCGTGTCGGGTCCTTCCTCACGCGACTCGACCTTCTCGGAGGAACGGTTTCTTCGCTTTCTTGTTCGGACCGCTCAGTAACTGGCGCTTCATCTTCGGACTCTTCTGAGAAGACGCGAGTGGATTGCTGAATTGCTTCATCAGGAACGCACATTCTTCCCGGACGATTTCTTCCGTTGTCTCTTCGCTTGAGCAGTCGAACATCCCTCACGCGTCTCGGCACTCCCCCGACTTCTACCTCATGACCTGAAACTATACCAGTGACCGTACCCTCTTTCCATCGAGTAGTACACCTTGCAACTCCCGGTTTCGTCGCAACCAAGTCACCAACTTGAAACTCTGATATAATCGGACTGTCTCTGCCATGTCTGACACACGCAGGATGACGCTACTCGTACGTATGCAGAGCTGCCGACGGAGCCGTGGCTTTGTGGCGGCCATCTTTTTGCAGCAAGATTATACCAGAAAACCATCCTCAACGGGTCGCTCCTAGACCTGGCTGCCATGCGCTTGACAGTGCGATGCACCCTCTCGACAATGCCGTTTCCTGATGGTCTATGGGCTGCACGGAATCTGCGGCGGACACCTCAGCTCTCACAATGCCTCGCAAGTTTTTCTGATCTGAAAGAAGACCCATTGTCCATCAAATGTTCGTCTGGCGGGCCTCTTTCCATGAATATTTGCTCAACCTGACTGCTCACCTCAGTAGCATCTTCTGCCCTTATCTTGCGCCAAATCGCGAATCTGCTGGGCCCACAATCAATCACAGTTAGCTAGCATTCACCATTGTAATGAGTAGAGTTGGGAATTTTATGTGATAATTTTTGGCGTTTTATGTTTTTATTATGTGACGAAAAATGCCAAAATATGTTGTCAAAAGTCCCAAAATATGTTATTAATTTTCCATGTAATATGTGAACTTTGGACTCTTTCATAGATTATTTGCATTCTATGCGTGTATCCAGCGACATTCCATTGGAGAGCCACCATTAGAGAGGCGAAATTTTCATGCTACGTGGCAAAAGTTTCACCTTGATAGGACCCTCCGATAAGGTAGAGGTGCAGTGGCGGCACCAGAGTTCTTCCGGGGGGAGGTGGGGAAAGGAAAATATGTGGGGGCCTTGCGAAACATGAGAAACCACACTCGAAATGTCCATGGAAGAAGTGGCACTGTAGTGGTGTAATTTTTGGACTTTTGCTTCGAGGCGCAATGATCCCATGATTCGATTCTGCATGTATAGTTGATATGATCTCGGGACTGATCTGGGGTACGACGTCTGCCGGCAAGGCCGGATACAGCATGAAAGAATCTGGTGTATCCTGCCTTTATCTTGGCTAGCTTGAATTGTGCATCCATCATTGCCAGCCAACCGTTGACTGATTTCGGCATGAATGCCGGTGGCTTAACCCACTAACGCCGAGTGGCAACAAGTGTTGCCAGTGAGAAAATGCGTCCTGGGCAGTGGCGGCGCCAGGATTTTTCCGATGGGGGACTGAGGGGGCTAAGGAAAAAGTTGAGGGGGCTTGGATAAGCATGAAGAACTACACTCGAACGCTGACTACATAATATTATAATAAGGGACTGGGGCACACTGATTCATTCTTGTAATTTGAAGCAGAATTTCAGGGTTTCATTCACAGAGGTAAGAAATTTTAATGTCCATGATTATAATTTTTGGGGGGGCTTAGGGGGGGGGGCTTGGCATATTTTTAGGGGGCTTCATTCCCCCCATGCCTCCCCCCTTGGCGCCGCCACTGGTCCTGGGTATGTGTATGTTGTTGACTTGTGAGTCGAGTGCATTCTGTGTGTACATGTGTGGGGCCAGTTATTCAGTGTGTACCGTTGACCGCACAGTCAGCTCCATTTGAGTGCGTGAAATTCAGTTATTGGATGGATGGAAGTTATTGGATGCTCTCTATTAATATAGACAAGGAGTTCAGAAATGTCTGAGTGTTGAAAGCAATCAACAAAAGCACAACTGGTGACCCCGTCGTTAACATAGTTCCAAATCTATTGTCGTTATATTTCATCATGGCCGACGAGCAGGTACCGGAAAACATACCTCACGCTGTGGAGTTGGTTGCAGAATCTGTTATGTATATTTACGTGTATTTGTGTCTCGAACTGCTTATGAGCGTGTAAGTGTGTGTGTGTGTGTGTGTGTGTGTGTGTGTGTGTGTGTGTGTGTGTGTGTGTGTGTGTGTGTGTGTGTGTGTGTGTGTGTGTTTGTGTGTGCACGGTGTAACCTTGACGGTAGGTCATGGATTGATCGGTGAAGGCAGTTGTGTGTGTGACCGGAGCGAGGGATGTGTTATCGAGTGGTGTGGTGGATATACGCGAGGTGATATTGGAGTCGTCTTGAACTTCGTTTGGTGTTCTGATTTTGTGGCACATTATTGCCTGGAAAATTGTGCATAGTTCATATGATTATCATATCCTAATATAATCGCTTGTTACTGGTGTCCCACGTTGAGGAATGGAGCGACAGAATCCAACCCTTTTCTGTCAGCGCTTTGGCAACGCTAGGATGCACCCAAACAGACATACACATTATAAACGCAAAGCTACAACCAACACAAACACGTGCATATACCTTGCACAAACAGTCAAACACACACACACACACACACACACACACACGCCTAGGACGAACGCAAGAACATTCGAACATGCGCTTACATACACACAACTAGCGCTTACACACAAGTTAACAGAACGCTACAAGGATCCATTCTTGTTAACAAATGTTCGAAATGGTATTATGCCACAGTTTCAACAGCAGCTTGCATTGGAATATTCAATTATGATTTTCAATAAAATTACCTGAAAAAGTGTTCATCACCCTTCGTCTATGCTTTGTTAGTGTGTGTGTTTGGGTGTATGTATCGTTGCTTAGCATACTGTGTGTGTGTGTGTGTGTGTGTGTATATATATGTGGGTGTGGGTGTATGAACGGTCGCTTGGTGGTTGGCCACATGCCGGTCATATGCCGGTCATAAGTCGGTGTCTTTGTTCGCCTTTCCGCCTGTGGCGATTGTCCGCCGTTCAACACATCAGCCCCATCCCAGCGTCCTTCCTCATAGGAAGTCTTCTTGACACTGGTTGGAGGAATCATTTCACTCTCGTAAAGTGAGTCAGTAATAGCAGTGGATTTTGATGTTCGTCAGTATCATCTTCAGTTCGACAGTCACATCAGTCACATCAGTCAGTATCTTCAGTGTTCATACTTAATTCAGCTTTCCTCACTTTCGTGGAGTTATTCGGTCACCCTTCGCGTGCATTTATTCAAGGCATTGTCAATTCATACTGTGGACTCATCTGTGACCGCATTATCAAGTCATATTGTCGACTCATTCATATTGTGAAGTTATTTGGTGGATAATTCTGCATACACGTGGATTCACTCGACATTCAACAGGAGACCGGTATGAGAAACATGTGTCGTTCTATCCTGCAGGCGAAACTTGCAAGCCTAGTGATAAATACATTTTGACAAATTCAGGGTTTTTACATTACATATTACATTTTTTAAAGGTTCTAATTAATATGTTGGAGGTGCCGTTCAAATAGTTATTTCAAGTTTTTAATTGTTGGTGCCATTCAAATAAACAACAACAACAACAACAACATGTATTTGTTATAGCGCACCGAAGGGCTCGGGCGCGACACGATTATAACAGTTGGGAACACGGAATACAAATAACAGGACAGATGCAAAAGAAGTAAACTACAAATATGCAATAAATGACAATAAATATAGAGACAAAATATGGGCAAAACATACAAAGCAGACGGACATGACGGACAAGACAACACGACTGAAACATAATGACAACACAACACAGCAAACACAACTCGGGAGAGTATAGTCATAGCGTAGATAAAGTAAGCATGCAAATGAGAGAAGGAATACGAGTAAGAACAGGCTAAAGTAACATGTTATAGTGATGCAAAAGGTGTGAGAGTGTGGGAGACTGGGTCAAAAGAGAGGTCAAAAAAGTGTTTGGAGAGCTTAGAGCGGAAAGAATTGTAGGAAAGAGAAGTAGTATGTGAAGTGGGATGGAATTGTAAAGGCGAGGGGCGGAAAAAAAGAATGTCACGGTAATTACCTATAGTATAGGTGATTACTAGGGCCGTCAAAAAAGTAACCTAAAAATCAGAAAAAAGTAACTTTATTTACGAGAAAAGTAACCCAAAAAAGTAACCTAAAATAACATATAATCCCTCAAAAAGATCAATTAATTTTTGTAGTTCTGAAGGAAGAAAATACAGCAGTCCTCTTTACCATCCTCTCTCCGATTTGGTACCATTTTTCACCCACTCTCAGACCTGGTACTATTTTTCAACAGACCACCAAAAGTGAATTAACATAATTTGGCTAGTATTGCAAAAAGGAGCATAACCATCAAAACGTAATTTAAAAGTTGAAAGCTAATACAAAGGTGAAATACACTACTTGATAATGTAATTAGGTTTACTAATGGTCGCAATAATGTTATTTATATTGTTTCAGTGATACTTTTTTTGAGCAGACCCTATCAAATAAGCACGTACTACAGCTTGTATATTTGTGTGAGCGTAAACACTGCATGTGTCAATGCCCCCGTCCTCATGTAAGCACCCTGTACTCAGTCCTATGATAAGGGGCACTGTTTCGTCGCTTAAGCTCAAACGTGGGAAAGTGGCACTAGTTCACGCCCTGCAACTCACGTGCTACTTCTTGTTCAAGTAAATGCGTACTGTCAAGTGTTACAGTGCAGTATCTGATATATAGAGTTCACACATACCCCGCCCCAAACATCTCACGGCATATAGAGATGTGACCTAAAAAGAACAATTTTTTGCCAAAAAAACCTCGACCAAAAAAACACCTTTTCAAGAGTCATGCAAAGAATTCAAATGATTGAAATGATATATTTGAGATGTTAAATGAATGATTTTTATCAACACAAGCATGAGTTATTCATGCTATTAGTGACCCTATCGAATTGAATTATCAGTAAATATGCACAATAAAATTGTTATAATGTGTCGGAAAGCCCTAATATCATTGCTTGCACAGTACTGTGCGGCACTTCTATGTACAGTACATTTTTTGCATTCAATTATTGAGTTAATCATTGTGTGAGAAAGCAGGGCTTGAGAACCGTTTTATGCTAAAATCTGAAACTGTTTTAAAAAACAACAGGTGGCATAATTTTTTCTATATCTCCATATTACCCTTTTCCTACCAGAAATGAACTACGTTGTTTATAATAACTTTCATCATTTCATTCAACAGGTCAATTATTTGCAAATATAAATGTACAAACACTGCAAATATTTACAAAAAGACTACAAATATACACACAAACATAGTGTCCCTAATGAGACTAAGAATATGCGGGTCGCATTATTCAGAGTGCCAATCCTGACCAGAAAAACGGGCTATATTTTCGTGTAGGAAAAAATCGACTGAAGAAATATATTTAATGTACAAAAAGATATTTGAACGCAAATAACTACATCAAAGAAACCATCATTCATAAAACCGTTTCTAAAGACAGGTTACTAATAAAAAACCAATTAATTTGGCTCAACTTTCCTTGATCTGCGGCCAATTTTTTTCAAAATCTGTACATCTACCAATACCGTTCTTAAAAAAAAATGATTTTGAAAAAAAAACATGGGTTAAAAAACAGTTTAGATCAAGTGGTTTCACCAGCCGCTTATACCAGCAGGCTACTAAGTAGCCTGTCTACTTGCTATACAAAAGGTATTTGAACGCACATCAATCAAATCTATCTTCCATAGAGACTGTTCAAGAAAGCATTGTTTCATTAAAAAGCGTTAGCTTAAATAAACGTATGTCAAAAAACAATTGACCAACCAATTCACTTGTATTGTTCTGCTGTCAACATTTTCTGAATCTGTACATTTATAAAACACATTTAAAACGATTTTTAATAACATCATTGCATTTTTAATAAAAAACAGGTTTTCTAAAAAAAACTATTAATCCAAATATCAAATACAATTCAAATTATTTCAAATATCCACATCATTAATACCATCCTTAAAATAATGGGTTTTCTCAATGAAAAAACCTAAACCACCGAACCCAAATGCACTTTCAAATAGTCTCCTGGGATATTTATTGATAAGTATTATTGTTTTTATAGTATTTTCAAATTATCTATAGTATAGGTAATTACCGTATTACCTATAATATACCATCTGGAATATACCTATAGTATTTCATAGTGCATTCGTAATTCTAGATTTGTAGATTCTGTAATATCTATAGGTGGCGTCAATAAACGGACTGATCTGCTGTTGCAGATTTTCAAGACATGCTAAACTCTTTCGGGGAATTTTTGCAGCGAAATTTTAGCACGAAACACGCAAACTCAATCTCTCTTCTAATTTATACACACAAAAAAGTGAAAGCTCCAAACTGCGCAGTTTTCGCTGCATTGCGTTAGATGGATTTCACCGTTGCTAGCTTCTCACAAACAGCTGATCCAAACAAAGCGTGCATATCACAGGCGTACTGTGTGTGTGTGTGTGTAGTGCGCGTGCGTTGCTATCTGTTGAACTGTCGTTGTTGTGCTGTGTTGACTAAATGAGGCTTAGTTTGGAATGTTATCACTGGTAAGGTATTCATTATTTCTAAAATCATTATATTCATCTTGCGTTTTCGGCGTAGTTCTTTACGAAAGAATTTGCCATGCAAGTGGGGATTCTTGTTTAGGGCATTTAGGATGTTTGTTTAACTTAAGGTCATTTGAGATGTTTGTTTAACCATATTTTTAGTCATTTTTGCGTGTTGTAATCTGGGTTTCATCTGGGATTCGCCCTAATGGGACATGATTTTCTGCCTATTCCCATGCCATATTTCCACTGTGTTTTGAACTTTCTTGTATTCCTCATGTATTGATATTGTTTTTTTCTGGTAAGCCCGCCATCAAATTCACTCAATGCTCTTTTTTGTCTTTAATCCCTGTCTCTTCTTGTCTTTTTCTTTGTTCCAGTTTTCCCCGGTTACATTTTGCTCCTGCTTAGCGCTGGCTGAATTAGGTGTAGGATAGCTGGGTTCATTTGTGTCTGTTTTCTAAAAAAGACTGGTTTACGGCTTTCTGGTTTCGCCTTCATTATCAGAAAGTCGATGGTCCATTGGTAAATTGTGCAATTTTGTGTTTGTAAAGCTCATCCACTGAAACAATTTGTTCTTGTAAATTTTTTATCTTGTTTTTGCTGGGGCTGCTGACAGGTTTTGTTGTTTGTATATGTAACAAAACCAGAAACTAAAAATCTAAATTATATTACAGACAGGCGCGCGTGGGCATCAGAGCCCCACGCGCGCCTACAAGACGTCACACCACAATCGCACCACGAACAAGACTCCCCGCTCACACCGTGTCACACGGGAGTACACACGGACACACACATACGCGCACACAGTCCTCACCCGCCGCAACAGCCAATCAGCGGCGAGCCGGTCATTCAGTCGCCGCTGCGGGGCATGGACAATTCACAAACGCATACACACACACACACACCGAAACAACTGCACACACACACCGAAACAACTAGACACACTCGCTCACACACTCTCGCACGCAATATACAATTCAACTATACACGATCACACATAGACACACTAACACGTTCACGCACTCTCAATCTTTCACACACACTCTCTCTCTCACTACACACGATTACACCACACCTCCACCTGTTTTTAAAGAAACATAAATCAACAAAAAACCGCGAACCAAGCAAACCAGGAAAAATGAACCAATAACCAAAATCTAATTAGACGACGGCCTCCACCAGATGCACACACCTTGGCTGCGGCGAAACACAACACGTCAGGCCCCAGCGTCCACCGCGCTCCCGCCTCCGCCCGTGCTCTTCAGTGCTTCGCCGCAGCCTGCTGTCCTCTTCATCACCGGCTGCCGCGACAGGGCACAACACTTCGACCCCAGCACCCACTATGCTCCCGTCGACTCTAGTGCTCTTCAGCACCCTGCCGCAAACAGCCGGGACGTCGCCGCTCACACAGGCCACGCCGTCGCCGTCGTTCGTCATGTTTTCTTCCGGCTTCAGCAGCCCCTCTCTGTCAACTGCCGTCCAGCACCAGCATCCTCCACGAGCGATCGTCGCCTCCACCGACAATGCTGTAGTTGCCCGGCGACGTGCCTTACACCAGTGCAGGCGAGACGACCAGCATCCCTCGGCCACAGCTCCTCAGCTGCCTCCCGCCGGCATCATGCTGCACTGCCGTCCCCCTGCACACCAACCTGACACGCCACCGAGCACCTCCACCGCTGTTCTCCGCTGGTAGGCCGCTACTGATGCTGGAAGGCACCATCTCCGCTGCTGAAGCCGAGTCGCAGACAAAAATAATTCCAAAACAAAAAGGCCGAAATAGCTTGTAGCAAAAACAAAAATATATTACAGACAGGCGCGCGTGGGCATCAGAGCCCCACGCGCGCCTACAAGACGTCACGCCACAACCGCAGCTCAAACAAGACTCCCCGCTCACACCGTGTCACACGGGAGTACACACGGACACACACATACGCGCACACAGTCCTCACCCGCCGCAACAGCCAATCAGCGGCGAGCCGGTCATTCAGTCGCCGCTGCGGGGCATGGACAATTCACAAACGCATACACACACACACACACCGAAACAACTGCACACACACACCGAAACAACTAGACACACTCGCTCACACACTCTCGCACGCAATATACAATTCAACTATACACGATCACACATAGACACACTAACACGTTCACGCACTCACAATCTTTCACACACACTCTCTCTCTCACTACACACGATTACACCACAGTATACTTATATGATCACATTGTTCTTGTTGCATTTCCTTGTGTGTGTATTTGGCAATGATGATTGCGAATATGTTTGTGCCTGTCTTAGCGACACAGTGGCATTTGAACAAAATGCTCTATGATCTCCGGCCTTTCAGCGTGAGTTGACACGGCCGTTTGTCTCAGTCCAGCCCAGCTTAACTGCACTTGTCGGCCGGCCGCCCGCCGTGGTTGAACACGCGGCGGGGCGCAGACGCACACGCGCGTGTGTGTGTGTGTGTGTGTCTACCATGGTTAAGAGAATGAAGACATTCCAGGCGTATTTGTCCAGTTGTCAGCGTACGTACTCGTGCGTGCACTGTCGCGCACACCTGGCCACACATGCAGAACTCATCTCGAAGGTGCGTAGGAAAATGGAGATGTGGAGTTTAGTTAGGGGAAGGCGTGAATGCGTGTGGGACTGTTTGGCTATACTTCGATGGGGATTGTTTGACAAGCTGCAAGCGTTGTATCTGCCTGCAACCGCGGTCCGCAGCATGTGGAGTCTCGCTGGTTGAAAATGGGGGGGGGGGTCTACCAAGTGGGGAGTTAAAGGTCGCACAGAAGGACAAATGTATGTTTTTATCTATCCGCTTATTTGTTGATTTCCGTTTCTAGTGACTTTTTGACGTTGAAATCGGCGGAACAACTATGTGCAGTTTTGTATTTTTGTGCGGCTTTTTTGCAACAAGGAATTGTGGTTTCATACCCGCCGCCATCATTGCAAGAACTTTAGAGCTAAATGGTGGCGTTTTTGTTCGCGTGCCGGTAGTTTTATGTGTATCCCTGATTGATTGAATGTCACCAAATCATGTATGTTAACAAAGTATTGCCACTAAAGAAGTATACTAACTGACGGTCGATCTGAGTACAGTAATACTTCAGCATCCGAAGACCAATCCAAACATTTGTATGTGTGTGTGTGTTTCTGCTGGTGTTTCTGTTTGTCTGATTTGTTTGTCATGTTTTGTCTTGTCGTGTGTGTTTGTTGCAGTCTTTCCAAGGGAGTCAGGGCCGTGCCTACCTCTTCAACTCAGTGTGAGTACACACACACGCACGCACACACACACACACACACTCTTTGTTTGACATTGGTCACGCCAACTTGTGTTCCGTTGTTACAGCATTCAGTGGTTTTCAAAGTGCTTAGTGTTAGTGATTTCACGGCGTATCCCAGGCAGTGATTTCACAACGTGGTTCATCCAATATGACAGCTGTCTCCAAGAGAGGCAGAGTGTCATCTGCAGGTGACACCGATCAAGATGACTTCACGCTGATCATTACACGTACTGACACTCAAGAAGGAGATATATCGAGTCTTCCTACTCAAGCTACATCTGCTCTCAGGGGCTCGCCACTCGGCGTGTACATCAAAGAGCTGCGTCCTCTCGGTAAAGTATCAGCGCTCGTACAGGTGAAACACACCGCTCTACAAGATCCAAAATGTGCCCCCATCATCAATGGAGAACAATTTGTGGTCACTACCCCACGCATGGTCAAATGGACCTTAACAGCAAGGCGCTCGTACGCCTACGAAACTGATATCAATCACGGTAGATTTGGTCCCTTGAGGAAATGTGAGACAGATATCGAGGACGTCAAGAGAGACATTAGGCTGAATAATGGGTCAGAACTTGTGCAAATTGTATGGGAACCCAACCGACCAGGACAAAACAGTAAATACGTGTGCATCAAACTATCTGTAAGAGGTCCACTGCCCACAAAAGTATATTTCGACTATATCAGCTTCCCCGTTCACACGTATCACCCTCCCATATTGAGGTGTACAAACTGTTTGGAATTAGGACACAGCAAATACTCGTGTTCAAACAAAGTAAGATGTTCCCGTTGTAGCGGCACGCATAGGAACACACAACAACAAGAAATGAATGACGCTGACGCAACACCAGAAAAATGTCAAGAAAACAGCTACTGTTTTCAATGCGGTGAGTCCCACCGACCTATAGCTGCCAGCTGTAAGATAAACCAACACGCACAAGAGCTATACAATGAAGGGCTTGCAGCTCGTAGACCACTACCCGAAATAAATAAGGACATCAGAGAGTACTTCCACTCAGTCAAACGCAAGCCTCTATCAAACATGAACACACAGACTTCGGCAGACTCAAACAAACAACGTGAAGTTATCCGACCATTGCTGCCAACACCATCCAAATCCACGCCACGCACTTTTTCAGCAGCTCTAACCAACCGGTTTGACATCCTCAATAATGACTCCAATACAGGAAACTGGAATGATAAGGTTGCAATGCAAAACGAAGTAACATCTCAAGAACACGTTGTTATACCCCAATGTAGCCAACAGGGGCAAACATCCAGAAAGAAAAGACATACTAGAAAGTTCACTCGTACAATCCATCGAACAAGAAATGTCAGTTCGACAGAAACAGCGGACTCTGGGAGTGAGTCACTGGTTGAGACTAGGAGAGTTGTTCCCAAACCCCTTAGGATTCATAATGGCAAGGAACAAGCACAAGGGGGAAAACAAAATTACCCCAGATACACCTCTTTGGGAATGACATCAAGAAAATCAGCACACATGCCCATTGATCAGACTTCAAACAAAAAAAACGAGTCCGACACCTTGAAACAGGTTGCACCACTATTCATGGAAATCATTCATCTTTACCTGCAAGGCAGAGAGCTTAAAGCAATACTCATAGAAATTTTACCAAAGGTTCTTCAACTCTGCCTAAACTGCCAGAATGAATCTTAAAATAGCACTCTGGAACGCAAGATCAATTAAATATAAACAAGAAGAAATACAATTATTTGCAGAAGATAACGAAATCCATATACTAGGCATCACCGAGACTTGGTTAGATCAAGCGGGTACCTGCATAATTAATGACTTTAGTATTATTAGGAAAGATAGAGACACAAGAGGTGGAGGAGCATTACTAGCAATAAGAAGCTCATTAACATTTTCGCCAATACCTATTGTACACCAACCATTCAACACAATAGATGTTGTGGCTGCTCAAGTCACTATCAGTAATAAAGTCATTTCCATAGCCGCAATGTATGCTCCCCCAAACCAGCTGACTCTTGCGGCTCTGGATCATTATTTATCCCAATTATCCTCACCAGTAATGATTATTGGAGATTTCAATGCCCATCATATTATGTGGAACCCAATGCTAACTCCAGCTCTTCAGAATGCAGCCGGGCATGAACTGTTCTCATTCCTGACGCAACACAGCCACTTGGATCTCCTTTCACCCCCAGGATTGCCCACGAGAACAAATCCCACAAATGGTGCATTAACTACACTAGACCTGTTCATTGGCGACCAGTTGTTCCAGAATGGAACATTTGAACAAGGCTACCACCTCCCCAGCGATCACATACCGATCATAGGATCCTTTTTTGAGTTGACAGCCAGTATGAGAGTGGGTTGTTTACCCCGTTGGAAGATTATTGAACAAAATTGGCCACATTATAGAATCAGAGTTAGTCAACAGATGCAAGCACAGCAACACACTACACTGAAAATTGAAGAAATAACAAGCATAATGAAACAGGCTGCTTCTGAGGTGTTCCATTGCGCAAAAACTAAATCTACACACAAAGCAGGAGTACCTTGGTGGACAGAGGCATGCAAAATTTCAATAAACGAGCGAAGAAGAGCATACCGAAAATGGAGATCGAACCCGACTTCAACAAACCGAACACTCTACAATAAGTTGAATGCAACAAGTCGCAAGATAATACTGCATGCCAAAAGATCAGCCTGGAAGACACATTGTTCACAACTTAAACATACATCAAGTATCAGCTCAACTTGGAGATTCCTCAATTCCATGAATAATAAAGGCCGAAAATCAATATTTCCACTCAAATACCTTGGACATTTATTCAGCAATGATCAAGAAAAAACGGAATACTTTTCAAAGCACCTAACAGCGCGATTAGGTGCCATTACCCCCCAAAACCATTCTTATAGAGATGAACTAACGGATCAATGCGCCTATATTGGAGTCAACCAGGATCTTGCGCTTCCATTCAATCACAATGAATTTCAGGCACAGCTCAAGGTACTCCCACGGAGATCAGCCCCAGGCCCAGATGGAATTATCTACCCATTCATTAGACAGCTCCCTGCGGACTGCCAATATCAACTTTTAAATTCCTTTAACCATAGTTGGCAAAGTGGAATTTTCCCCGGCATTTGGAAATCTGCCTACATAGTCCCACTGCCTAAGGAAGGAAAAGACCTTTCTTCTCCAGAATCATATCGTCCTATATCAATGTTATCATGTATTGGGAAGACATTAGAAAGAATGGTTGCACACAGGCTTTCGTGGTGGATTGAAACACGGCAGATTCTAAAGGAACATCAAATGGGATTCCGACCCCAAAGGAGTGCAATAGATGCCATATCCCATTTTAATGACAACATAATTAGCACATATGAGTCCAAACAGGTCATGGTTAGTATTTATCTAGATGTGCATGGCGCTTTTGATCATGTACCCAGGAAAGTCATGACATCTACATTGGCGAAGTGCGGAGTAGTAGGGTCTCCTCTGAAATGGTTCCAATCGTTTTTGGAAGGACGCTCCTTCCAGGTATCAGTGAATGGTCATTTGTCCCGACAGAAGAGAATCACACAAGGACTCCCACAAGGATCCCCGTTGAGCCCAGTTTTATTTAACATACTTATGGCGACGATGCCGAGCCCCCAACATTCTCAGATGATCATCTACGCGGATGACATGACGCTTTTCAGCCGAGCACCAACAATAGAGTCTGCCATTACAAATGTGTCATTCGACCTAGAAGTGATAGGGAGTTGGCTAACCAACATTGGTCTCACCATCAACATTGAAAAAAGTTGTTGGATGTATTTTACCAAACAAAGAATTACCAACATACTCCCCAGCATAACACTATTCAACCAACAAATTGCATTCACAACACATCATCGTTTCCTAGGGATGGAATTGAACGGTCCAGCCTTGAATTGGCAACATCATATTGAGAAACTTCGAGTGGATGGAAACAAGCGCTTGGCAATAATGAGAAGTTTAACTGGCAGAAGCTGGGGTACTTCAGCACATGTTTTAAAAATATTCTACAGATCTGCAATTCTTTCGAGACTGAGTTATGGAAGCTCACTATATGGAAAAGCATCCGCCTCTTCGCTGAAAAAACTACAAGTTCTGGTCAATAATGCAGCTAGAATAATCACTGGAGCCCTTCCTTCAACCCCCATAAACATATTGCTAGCTGAAACCAGCCTACTTGATATATCAACATCTACGACACTTGAACACTTCAGAGTCACCGTGAAAGCACAAGCACGGACACGCATCGAATATACACCAGTCATAAACCCTCATCCCCTGTACCGAGTGGCCAACATCCACATATCAAGAAACAACGTATCAGTACCAGCAGCTGAAACGGAGAACACAATTTACGTCCATGATTCAGTTTCACCCATTCCACCGTGGTCAAATTCATTAGATCATATATTCACACATATGTACACACCAGATTGTCCAACTAAACCAAATTATACAGATTTCGAACTAGAACAGGCTTTCAACTGCATGAACGATACAATGTACCGTAGCCATTTTAAAATTTTCACAGACGGCTCACATGATCCTAAACGCAAGCTAACATCAGCAGCTCTTTTCGCCCAAACCATTAACTATACTGATACTTGGAAACTTCCTGGAGGATCATCGATAGCCCATGCGGAAATTTTCGCTATATACCAAGCAATCAAACTCATACATATTCAAAATTCACAATACGACCGATTTGTCATATATACAGACTGCAAGAGTGGCCTATATCTCATAAAAAATAGAGACCCAAGATATTTACGAGGTTTGATATTCCACATCCATGACCTTCTCCACACAATAAATAACAGTGACCGACAAATAGTTCTCCAATACGTCCCAGCTCATAAAGGTATAGCCGGAAACGAAATGGTTGATAGAGCCGCCAAACGAGCATTGACAGCAGCACAAAATATTTCCACGATCACCACATGGGAGAGCATACACGATGAATATAGGAGAAGACTGACAACGGCCTGCTATCAGCGCAACCTTCAATCACTACCAGAACTGCTGCAGAACATTTATCGCGTCCGATCAACCGAGACCATCTGGTCGCTCACCAGCAACAGAGAGCTGGCCGTCAGTTTATTCCGACTTCGCTCGGGACACACACGCCTCAACCAACACATGGCTAGACTGGGACTCTCAGCAACATCCTCGTGTCCACATTGCGATGGCGTCGATGAAACGGTCCACCACGCTCTCTTTGATTGCTGGAAATACAGAGATCAAAGAAGACGACTTCTTCAACGACTACAGCATCGCTCCATCGAAACGGTGGACACAGCAACACTACTCGGAGGGGCGACACAGACGCAAGAAGCTCATTTCATCATGCGACAAATATTCATCTATTTGAGAACGACAGGCCTCGACAAACGTATATAAATAACATTCATCATTGAAGAATATTTCGAGGGCCGATCGAATTCCGCTGAGAATTTGTGTGTCCTTAATGAAAACCAAACCAAACACACACACACACACACACACACACACACACACACAGAGAGAGACACACACACACACACACACACACACACACACACACACACACACACACACACACACACACACACACACACACACACACACACACACACACACACACACAGAGACACACACACACACACTGGGTTTGTTAGGTTAGTTCATTTGGAAATACAGTCGTCCCTCCAAATAGCGGACTCGAAGGGACCGATAAAAAATTTCGCTATTAGGAGGGTTTCGCTATTTGGAGGTGAGCAAAGCTTCTCAACCTTTTCACTCTGAATGGGTAATTTTTCACGAAATATTCACTTATTACTTACCATTTTCATTCTTATGTGATTCTACCAAAAAGTTTCCTTACCCCACAAAAGAATTTAGCCGTGCGGCTTTTTCCTCTCGACGCCATGTTTTTTATATGCTGCAGTTTGCAGGAGCGACCCGTTTCTTCAATGTTGAACACATCGTTGGTCTCTAATGCAATAGTAATTGGAATTGTCAATGTTATACCAAGGTCTAAATACATGTATGATTTCTGTCAAACTAGGCGGTCGCCTAGTTTGTCAATGTCAAATAATCTTCCTGTGTTTTTATAAGTTACATTGTGTCCACGATCGGATAACAAATAGAAGAGTGAAAAGTTCTTTCAACGTCTACAAACATGATTGGAGCATATTTAAAATGGGTAGGAATATTTGCACTTGAATAAGACACAGCTCCTACGTTGTCCCCATCAATGGCATTTTCAATTAACCTTATAATTTTATTAGTTGTACAAAATCTTCATTTCCCTCGAGTGTGACAAAATCTTGTACAAAATCTTCATTTCCCTCGAAAGCTTCGCTTGTACATTACGCCCATGTTCACCAGGAACTGGATTTATGCTGTGTATAGTGTGTGTAGTGGACTCCAACTCTGAATGTGGTCTCCAATCATTTCTTTTCTGCTATTTATCAATTCACGTGGGGTAATATCGAAAGGTATGCGCTTGTAAACACAAAGTGTAAAGATGCCTAAGTCCAACTCCACAACGTACACAGAAACATATATTGAAAGACAGGCGCGCGTGGGACGGCGATGTCCCACACGCGCCTACAAGACCACACCACCCATTGAACACATCTGACTACACAAAGCATTGCTGCATTGATTTGATCGGATGGGATTTCATCATTTCGAAGATGCTGAACGTTTTTCTAGCCCGTTCGTTCACACTAGCTTCGCTCATGTACGAACCTTTCAATAACAGACACAGCTATTCAATATACAAACCTCAAACAGACAACCACAAGATAACTAAGTCGGGCTGTGGATTATACTAGCAAGTATAATCCACATGTATGAAGAATTAGACGTACACATATGTACACAACATACGCACGTACAACTAAAACACCGAATTCAACAACGGTGTACGCAGGAACTCATCGAGAGTGCATTGCTATACACACAATAACTGTCTCTGTCGACACATGATCCATAGTTTTCAACTCAGCGGAAGTAACGTTAACTGTTCTCTGAGTGCGATCAAACATACAAACAAACTAGATATACATCCGAGAAGCGTACCGGAGATAAACGTCAATGTAGAATAGCCAATATATGCTATGCAACCCTGTTGCAGTCATGTGAATGCGAAACCAAGCCTAGCGGTATCACCTCTGTATACTTTTATCTGTAAACTCATTTACTTGAAAGCCTTCGATTTGTGAGTTTTAGATACAAAAGGCAATAATTTGGACAAACTAGCAAAATAGGCATTTATCTGGAAAAACCCAAAATAGGCAAATATGGGCATTTATGGCATTTTGCCTGAACACCCGGTCTTTATTAATAAGTCACTCGTTCGCACCAATCCGCTTGAAACAGTGAACTGTTGTCAGTCGACAAGCTGCAGTCAATATATTACATACATCTTCTATTTAAGAATCACTCAGAACCCTCGTTTTACGCTATTTGAAGGTGTGCTGTATGAGTGAGGACCAATATATTGTTCCACTGTTTGGAGGTGTAATTCACACGTAATCGATAAGCTTTTGAACGAGACCATGAAATCATTCCGCTATTTCGATGGTCCACTGTACATAAGTTCTTTGAAGGAAGTCGCCAGCAAAACCGGTGTATTGTCAGTGAACTTGGATTATGTATTGTCAGTGACCTTGAATCATGTATGGATGTATTCAGCTAATTGTATGCTTGCAAGAAATGAACTGATCTCGGACTGTCCTGCCTCGTATTGCCATCTTATCCAGCCTATTTTTTATATCATTATGTTGTTTGACATCACAATTTACTCAGGCAGAATATTCCAACGATCTACACATCTAACACGGAACCTGTATTAAGACCTGTGTCTTAAACAGCGTGGTTTCCTCAATGTTTGTTCGTGTCCTCTTCTACTTCCCTGCTGGTGCACTAGACCGACATCTGTGGTCATTAGGGCTGTCAAAAGTTAATAAAGTTACCCTTTCACCTAAAGGTTACTTTTTCATAAGCTACCTAAAACTTCATGAAAAAGTTGTGTACACTAATTATTAAACAAGTTATTTGATTTCCAAAAGTTACTTTTTAATCTTTAGGTTACTTTTTTGCCTTTGGGTTACTTTTTATCGTCAGGTTACCTTTTATTATTTTTCTTCTTATTAGGTCAGTTTACCACGGAATTTGTTAACTTTGCATATAAGAGGCACAAACACGGTATAAATCAGGATGAAATAGGAAAACAGCTAGAATAGCAGGTATGAAGATAAATAAATGTCCAAATTTTGGCTGTTACGACTTAGCAATTGATCTTCACCTTAATATATGTGCTATTCGATATTTATACGTTTTTGAGTGCGCAGGATAATTTCATTCCATTTTAGGAAATGTCCACGAACCGGAGCGTGTCGTGAGATGTTTGGAGCGTGGGATAGTACGAGTTATGAGTTCTCTATACCAGGCACTGCACTGTAGCACTTGTCAAAAAGCATTTACTCGTACTCACGTACTTCCTGTACGTGAGTACGAGTATTTGTACGTGAGTTTATCAACGTGATAGAGCTCCACTTTTGAAATAAAACGACGAAACAGTGCCATCTTATAAGACTGAGTATGCAGGGTGCTTACGTGAGGACGGGGGCATTCACACATGCAGCGTTTACGCTCACACCAAGGACTACTAAATACTATATTTAGTAGTCCTTGACTGACACAAATATACAATCTGTAGCACGTGCTTATTTGATAGGGTCGCCTCAAAAAAGTCCCACTGAAACAGTATGAAGAACATTATTGTATATTTACATAAGCAAGTAGTGTATTTCACCTTTGTATTAGCTTTCCACTTTTAAATTTCATTTTAATGGTTATGCTCCTCTTTGCGATGTTAACCAAATAATGTTGAGTAAGTTTTGGTGGTTTGTTGTAAAAATGGTACCATATCGGAGAGGATGAAAAATGGTACCAAAACGGGGAGAGGACGGAGAAGAGCGACTGGTGTGTTTTCTTCCTTCAGAACTGTGAAAATAAATTGACTTTTTTGAGGGATCATATGTAATTTTAGGTTACCTTTTCTCGAAAATAAAGTTACTTCTTCTGATTTTTAGGTTACTTTTTTGACAGCCCTTGTGGTCGTCTTTTCCATCATACACCTACATCATACACGTACATCATAGACATTGACGAGATCTCCTCGTTCTCTTCTCTCGGCCAGTCTTGTCAGGTTCAGTCTGCAAAACAACAACAACATGTATTTAATATAGCGCACTTTCGAGGACAAAGGCGCGAGCAGGAGCAGAGTAATAAAGTGTAGACACAGAGCGGTATGGGGACAAAAATATGGAGCACAAATCGACAGAAAGTACATGGGTGCTTGCAAAATTGAACACATACGTACACACAAACACATACACACAAACACATACACACAAACACATACACACAAACACATACACAAAAACACATACACAAAAACACATACACAAAAACACATGCACACGAACACACACACACACACACGCACATAAATACACATACACATTCATACACATATACATATATGAATAATGTAATAGAGCAGATAATGGAAAGAGAGAAAATATATAATGGGAATATAGAATAAAAAAGCATAGGATATAAAATAATAAAAATAAATGCTAGATGGCCGTTGGCTAGCGAGTAGCTCTTCCGCCCTTGGACAGGTTTTATTTTTAGTCCTGCTGGGTGTCAAGCCACCCTCCTCACTAGTGGGAACCAGTGGGGGAGCCGGTTCAGTCGCCGACCACTCGACTATGAGACTGGTTGTACTGGGCTACACAGTACCAGTAGAAGGAATTCTCCTGACCAGACAATCTACCAGACCGAAGTGAGTCAACCAGTCAAACACAGTAGATCACAATGAGGATAAGAGTTGGAAGATAACGGAAACAGATTACAGGGTAGGTTAGATCAAGCAGATTCAAGTAGGTGTTTGTGCAAGGCGACAGAGAAAGATTTGAGAGACGTATTTTCAAGGATGTGTGAGGGAAGCGAGTTATATATACGAGGAGCATAAAATGTATAAGATTTGGACGACCAGGGAGATAAATTGATAGCGGGAGGACTAACTAAAGGCTTACGATGGCGACTATCAGAGCGAACGCTGGGTATTAGAAGAGAACGAAGATACAATGGTGAAGATTGAGAATGAATCAATTTGAATGTCAAACAGCAAATTTTGAATGGAATCCGTGAAAGAGCAGGAAGCTAGCCAAGCTGCCGGAGATGGGATGATGTAGGAGTTTTAGGAGGAAGTCGCAAAACAAATCGACATGCTAAATTAATCACAGATTGAAGTTGGCGGACAGATTTAAAAGGAAGATGATCTAATTAGATCTCAGGTCTAATTAATACATCTTCCTACGTCAAGTCTTTCAGACTATTGGTCAATTTTGTTTTAAGTTTTTGCAACGTTTTGTACCTCATGAGGGTTCCAGACCACAGCGGCATACTCCAGCATGGGCCTAATTATTGTTACTATGATCTTATTTAGCATGTCTTCGCCCATATAATAGAATACGCGTATCATCTTTGTCGACAGGCTGTATGATTTTGAATACACGTCATTGATGTGTGCATTGTGTGCTCCTGGTGATGAATTGCCCTGTATGATTACTCCCAGATCTCGTTGTTTATCAACTTGTCTCGGAAGGTGATTCCCACTCTGTACACAACCCATGGTGTGCATTTACTTGATGTAAAGTTCATATCTCCCTGTGGTCAGGAGATAAGAATACTGCCGCCGTACCCGCTGCGTGTCGTAAGAGGCGACTAAAAAGCGACTCCCTGTACTGCCACACCCAGGGGGAGCGATAATTCAGCAGATTTGACCCCCCTTGCATTAATGCAGCTTTCTTCTGTTGTATCCCTCTACTCGGAATTAAACAGCAAATTTCATGACGTGACACTTGGCTGGATTGAATTTCATTTGCCATTGTCGACTCCGTTTGAAAATGGACCCTACTACTCCATCGTGTGGGTGTGTGTGGGAGAGAGAGTGAGTGAGTTATCGCTTGGTTTTACATTGGCACAATAAGAGGGCTTGGCAGAATATTGTCCCATTGTAGCCTGCAGCTGAATTTACCACTGTGTTACCTTGTGTCGTATCTGTTCCACGCAACACACACACAGCGGTGTTTGTTTGGAATCAGCGCGTGTTTCTCTCACGGCTTGTGTTTGTGTCGCAGTGTAAACATCAGTTGTGGACAGCCTGAGGAGCGGCTGTTGTTGACTGGCCTGCATGCCGTCGCTGATATATTTTGCGAGTGCTGCAAAACCACGCTCGGCTGGAAATATGTGAGTGTTGTGCTTGCACACACACATACACATACACACGCGCAAGGCTAATCAAATACCGTATATATCAGTGGTTGTCAACGTTTCTTGGCAGCGACCCAAAATTTTGCACAAATCAAGCGGCCCTATCCAAATCGAAAGATATATAAATTGGTTTTATATGTAATGATTATGTGTTTAATAATCATTCAATTTAGTCATGTTCTGCTTCGATTGAATCGATTAATTCGATTAAATCGATAATACAATTTCAGAAGGGAAGGCATAGGCATTGTGTATTTTAACTATTACTGTGTCTAATTACGATATATAATTCAGTGATAAAATAATTATTTCCCGCGAGCTTCTGGTGTGTGCAGCGTAATTCCCAGTGTCACACCATGGTGCGTTGCGAAACAACCCCATTTTCCATTTCATTTTCGTGTGCGTGCAGAAAGCGCATCGTATTTGGTCCAGCTTAATTACGGATAGATAAAGACATAATCAGGTTCCCTCTGAGGCTTAGTGCTACCCGTGTTGGTCTGCGGTTCGAATCTGGTTGCGGGTTGAAATTTCACCAGCGGCATTCAATTTCGTGTGTTGATCGGTAATTTGTCAGTGTTTAGTGTTATTGCAACTTGCGTGCTGTGGAGCATCTCAGCTCACATATATATGTGTGTGTGTGTGTTAACACGTTAGGAGCATGCGTTCGAGTCGAGTCAGAAGTACAAGGAGGGTAAGTTTATAATCGAGCTGGCACACATGATTAAGGACAATGGCTGGGAATGATACGATCGTCTCTCCATTCACACACACACACACACATGCATCTATATAGACCCATCTGTGTGTGTGTGTGTGTGTGTGTGTGTCGTGAGGTCCCAGTTCTAGTGGTAGTAGGTTGGGCTAGACAAAGAGCGTTCACTGCCGATTTGAGACATCACTGTCATCGATTCACCGGCTGCCCCTTCTAATTTGACCCCAATACCGAGTGGCTGTGTGTGTGTGTGTATGGATTTGTATGCGCGCGTGTGTGTGCAGTGTATTACTTGATGGCGTGTGTGTGTGTGTGTTTAGTGTTAGTAGTAGTGTGTATGTTTGCCTAGTCTTTCTTGTGCGTGCGCTTTTATCGACGGTGTTCGTTCGTTCACGCATACATCATCATAGACATGCACACACACACGCGCGCACGTATACGCTCGTGCTCGCAATATATGTACATTTGGCTCGGGCGAATCGCTCATAGACGCTAACGTAAAGCAGTGTGTGCATGGAATGTGTGTGTGTGTGTGTGTGTATTTTTATCAACAGGCGTGGTGTACTTTGGCGATGTACTGAGCTGTATGTGTGTGTGTGTGTAAATGATAGCCGTTCATGTGTCATAGAGTGTTAGTGGTATCTTCCTCAAACACACCCATCTACACACACTTGCACTCGCGCCTAGTTTATCAGCTGAGTATTCAAAGGAGTGGTTGTGTGTGTGTGTGTGTGTGTGTGTGTGTGTGTGTGTGTGTGTGTGTGTGTGTGTGTGTCTCATGCAATCATACGGTTTGCGTTTTATCGTTGTTCGTGTGTTCTGTCTTGGTGGGTAGGGATGGGAGTAGTCATGGGGCGGAGGGGGTTCTCGCTTGCTTGATGTCATATCAAGCGAGCGGTAGTGTCAGCAAAACACGCATGCACACACACACATACACACATATTACATTACATTGATACATTTATATCGCCCGAGGGTCTTAAAAGCTCTCTCACATACACACACACACATACACTCAAGCACAAGAGTCATACACATTCACAATCACGAGCACACACACTCTCTCTCACACACACACACACACACACATACACACACACACACACACACACACACACACACACACACAAAACAGACAAGTACATATACGCACAAACACAAACATACACTCACGTTTACATACTCAAAAACACAAATACACACGCACATACACATACATATTGAATAAGATAGCACAGAAGACAACACAACATACAACACATTAAGACAACACATCAGGCATACAACGGCATACACTCAGATTGACAAATCACAACACAATTGGCACACAAATACAAACCAGAAAACACAACATAACAGACACACAAAGACATACCTTCAAACAAATAGACAGATAACAACACAACAGACACACAAACATAGATAACAGAGCTCAACACACATACAGCATACAATGGAGAAACATACAGACACAAGAATGGAAAACACACGCATGAAGCACATACACATAGAAGACAGAATTAGGAAACAATCAGACCTTATATTCAGTACTAATATATACAATATTATTAAGACAGTAATAAGGCTTAGTGAGAAAGAAATTTTTAGTATGTTTTTTGAAAAGAGATAAAGATTTGATTGAGCGTATTGAGGGAGAAAGCCTATTGTAGATACGAGGTCCTGAGATAGAGAAACAACGATTGTAGTGAAAATGCCTAGAAGGAAAGGAAGGTTCAACTAGTAGAAAAGGATCGTTAGAAGACCTAAGTGAAAGAGATGAGGTTTTATAAGACAGAAGGTCAAACAGATACGCAGGCTTACGAAGATGAAGAGCTGAATTAATAATTAAACAAATACGATACTCAACAAGAGCCTTAATGGGAAGTAACCCAAGTTTTTGTAAAGGAGAATAAACAATAGAACCCGAAGGAAGATGAAATATCATACGACAAGCTTTATTAATAATAGATTGAAGTTTCCTAAGCTGGCGGTGGTTGAGATATAGAAGAAAAAAACAACAAAAAAACACACACACACAATCGTCTTGCCCATATCTCGCCCTGCAGTCACACGGGATATTAGCGGAATGCATTCGTCTGATGTGTATATGTGTATGTGTTCTCAACTCATCGTGTAATTGTTTTATAAACCGTGTTCCGTGTGCGTGCAGTCGGTTGTGTCATTGATCGTACGCCATCAGTGAATTGGGGCTGATTAGAAGCTGCAATTTCCGCTCAAATCACGGGTCAAGAGCGAATCTGGGGATTATGGTTTACAATATAATGTTGCGTTATTATTAGCATTATTGAGTAATATTAATGATAATAATTGTCAAAAAACACACACAAAGAAACGGCAAAATATATGTCCAAAAAGAGTGAACACACTGCCCCGTAACAAGGCGACAAACTCGGGAACACTTTCACTAAACATGTGCAACGAAAATTAGTCTCGACTTAAAGGAACAGTTTCAATTTAACCATATTGAACACAGTGCTGGATGTAAAGCGTTCTGCATTGTGCTAGACACACACACACACAGATATATATAGATATGTGTGTGCGTATGTTTGCTGCATAGCACACGCATGCAAGTGCAGTGAAAGAAATATTTCATAGCGACCAGTTTTTTTAAACGGCGAATCTTTTTTCGCCCGGTCGCCAAACAATGAATCGATCAAACAATCGCTTTTCGTACACGACACACACACACACACACATACACACATGCACAGAGCCTAGGAAGCGTCGAATAACCCATTTGTGTTGGCGAGAGGTAGTTGCTGACGAGAAGTTCACGCTGCGCCTGCTTGCTCGCTGATTGCAGCGTGTTGGACACATGGTGAGTAGCAGCGGCAGTGCAGATATCAAACAGCTAGCAGTGATGCCAGCGAGGCTGTCTCACAGCGAGGCGTGCACACGGAAGCCGACAACAGTCTGGTGGCCCTCCACTGGAAGCCGTCGTCACTGCTGGCCGGCACGCACTCAAACACAACCTCCTCGCCTAACACACACACACACATCAAGACATTCACAACGCGCTCCTCACCCGAACGTCTCTAGAGCGCTAACACGCACAGACACTTATGAATGGTAACTAGAAACACACCACATACAATACAAACACATGAATTCACAACACAAGAATAAGGAAGTGAACACACACACACCCACACATACACACACACACACACGCCGACACTGACCTTCCCGGAAGACAGCACTGACATCTTGGTCGCGCAGACAGTCGCCCTCGTGCCAGCAACACGCGCGCTCAAACATCACCAGCTGATCGTCGATGTTTGAGGCGGCGTCGTGCCCCGGCGTCGAGACCGACGAGGTCCACTTGGCCAGGCCGCATGTCGCGTCGACGAACGCCAAAATAATGCCACGTCCTAGCCACACACACACACAGTTAAATTGGCGTACAGCGGTCTGGGCTCGACAGAATGCACTGCATGTTGTTGTTTTTCGAGTAATGACCGAGGTGCTTTGGAATTACAGCCATACGATTGAGAGCGCGTCCCATTTCACCTTGTTCATCGATTCTATCAGTGATGCTAAACGTTTGTGCGTGACAGATATATACGACCTACGAATCCTACTATCAACCTTACAATTCTAGCCTCGAAAATGCGGCATGCCAGTGATTGTCCAGTGTCTAGCAAGTATCGACCATAATTAGCTGGGCGAGTAGAGAACGAATTTCTAGTCTCTCGAATCTAGGAATGAAATGTGCTCTGTTTGAAGACACGCACACACACCGTGATATTTGCGGTCGCCGTCGGTCGAGCCAGTGGAAGCGTGGTGTGCAAGATCTTGCGACGTTTCTGGGACTTTCTGCGAAAGCGGGCCAACATTATCGAGATCTCCACGCTTGTCATCACCGCTTCCAGCAAGAGGCACGCTATCGCTGTCTCCAGCATTTTCGTGTTCAACACCGCCACATGGGACGTCCAGAGTGTCGGCGCCAAGCGACAAGGGATCTCGGTCGCAACAACGGTCGCTGACAGACGTGCACTTTTCACTGGCCTTTCCCACCAAGCAAACGTTGGTGGACGGCGACGGCGCGCTTTGTGTGCAGTCCTGCCCGGCGTCGCCGTGTCCACATTGACCAAGCATCTGGTGCTGGTGTTGTTCTTCTGGTTTCTGGCCGTCGTGTTGATCTCTCTCAACCACTTGTTGACTTTTTCGTGCGACTTGCTCTTCTGCTGAATCCTCCCGTTCCTCTGGTCGTCCTTGTTCATCGTGTTCTTCTTGTCCGTCTTCCTCATGTGCTTCCTGTCCTTCCTGTTGCCGCTCCACTTCTTGCTGCTCCTCTTTCTCCTGTTCCACTAGCACTTTCTGTTGCTCACTTGTCAGCTTGTTCTGAACGCCAGTTGCCGACAATGACTCATCACCATAATCCGGCTGATGCGGCTCGTTCGTCTGCTGCTGTTGCTGTTGATACATCTGCAGTTGAAGTTGCAGCTGTCTGATCTGTTCTTGCATCTGCCGCTGCTGTTGATGCCACATATCCATCGTAGTTGCCGACGAGCGCTCACTCTCCACCGATCTGGCCACACTGGACGATACCGCTTGTAATGCACTCGCTCCGGCGCCGCTAATGGCCGCTTCGGCATCGTCCGTCCGTCCGTCTGCCGTGTCGGCAATATCGCGCGCACTGCCGATGCTGGCAGCCGACGGCGATGCCGCACCGCTCGTCCATCCGTCGGCCGACGACGCTCCGTCGCAGCTGTCGCCGCCACTGCCGTCGCCGTCGTCCAGCCACACGCCGTCACACAGCGCCGCCATCACCCAGTGGTCGTGGCCGGCGGCCGCCGCCTCCGACAACGAACGATCGCTGCCGGATCGCTGCAGTGGCTGAGTGAGCGACGGTGTCGCACGCTCGCTGTGCGACCCCGGCAGCGAGGCTTGACGTGCGCGCACCTGCCGCTGTCCCGCCGGCACAGCTTGTCGGTCAAACGACTGCTGCCGTGTGACAGGTGGCGGCGGTGGCATCAGCGTGCGATCCTCTTGCTGCCAACGTTCACCAACTGCGGCAGCGGCAGACGATGATAGCGACGCGCCCGGCACAATGCCGAAGTCGTCCAACTGATCGGCCCGACGGCCCACGTTGACCGAGCCAGCAGTCGCCGTCACCGTCGACTGTTTGTCGTGACTTGTGACCGGGCGTTCGCCACGCCACACCAGCACACACCGCCAATCAGCAGTGAGCACGGGCCGACTGGCCTGCTGTGCGTACATCACGGCGTCGAAATTGACCAGCGTGTCCACCTGTCCAATGTCAAATCACCAATCGACCAATCACAACCAACAAACAAACAAGACTCAATTGAACGTCGAACAAATTCACTGCATGGATGAGGCGGGAATTGATAGCCCGTCACAGAAGACAAACGCACACATACATACATAAAAGAGCGCGCGTCTCACCTCAATAAAGCGTTTCAGCTTGCCGTCGCAAGGCTGGCCGTCCACGTAGATATCACCGCGTGCAAAGTAGGCGAAACATCGGCGTGCGTTGACGGCGAACTGCACCAGTCCGCCATGCCGGTACAACTCACACACCTTGCCGCTCTTGGCCGTCAGCTGGCGGTTCGAAGCCGCCGACGCCGACGGCTGCGACTGACTGGCCGCTCGACTGCTCAGCTGGCCGCTCGCTGATATCAGCTGCTGCAGCTGCCGAACGCGTCGACGCAGCGGCAGATCGGCGCCAGCGGCCAGCTGAGCCGGCGTGACACGCTCGGCGGCCACAGCCAGCCAGTCGCACGCGTCGCCGGCCGTCGCAAGCTGGGCGGTGGCCGAGCGGCGGTCGTAAGGATGGCAGGTGAACTGCACCCAGTTGCCGACGCGCAGCACGCAAGTCAGGTCGCGCACAATGCCCGTGCCGGCGCCCGTGTGGCCGTACTTGGTGCTCCACAGTAACGCGCGAGACACCGTCCAGCCGCTGTGCTCGTTGTTGCTGTTGCCCGGCTCGTCCTGGCTGAACACCAGCACGGCCTTGTTGCTCGTCACCGACTCGACGCAGCCGACACGATCGACAAACACTCGCTGCTGCCAGCCGCCACCGCCGCCGCCGCTGCAGGTGGACGCGCGCTCGCTCGAACTGGCAACACTGGCCGAGCGAGGCGCGGCGGCCGCACGCAACAAATGAACCTGCCAGACGAACACATGGCAAATAAATAGATTATTTTACGCATTTGAACACAGCAGTGGAAAGGCTAATGTTCGTGTAATTTTGCGGGGGCAAAGTCTCACGGCCCCGGCTGGCACACCGCAGGTCCGGCCGCCACACACAGGTTATAGCAGTCACGGCCAGCACAGAAACTGCACGGCTGCGCGCACACGAAACCCGCCTTGCGGCAAGCGGACTATCACTTTAAGAAACGAACCCAACCGTTTCACCTCGCCAGGGAATCGAACCCTGGATCTGTCGTGCACAGGGCGTGCGTCTTAGCCACTCGGATACGAGGCGGACATGCCAAAAATCAGTTGATAAGGCGAAAATTGCAATCGAGCCTCACAAAATTCACCCAGCAACACACGCCCCTTGTAAACATTGTGTGTGTATGTGTGTGTGTGTGTATGTGTGTACTTTGTCAGCAAGCCAGTGAGAGCGCTTGCCACGCTTGGGCTGCGCCGAGTCTAACACCACCGGCTGGCCAACAAACAGACAGCGGGTCAGGTCGACGGCACGGGTCGTGTCCGCACTGCGAACTGCAGACGCAGCGCCGGTGGCGGATTCTTGTGACGGCTGGACAACTGTGTGTCCCGCCTGCACGACGCACAACTCGCGACTGGTGCCGGCCACAAACGCCACCAGACCGCTGGACGCTGTCACATTCCACACCAGACCGGCCACCTGCGATATTGGCGACCGCCTGCCAACACACACACGTGTTTACACTTAAGTACACACATATATTTTACAATTAACCCAGTCCAAATGTTCAGTTAGGCTGCGAAATTGGGCAATGAAATGATACATGAGCCGCCCACTAATCGAATGAAGTCAATGATAAATACATGTGTCGCTGATATTGGCATTCTAGGCGTGTCAGTCAGTGCGAACTATATGGCGCACCCGCTGTGGGCCCATCTATATGTGATAACGCCAGATAGACCCAAGCAGGTGTTGAGGTGGCACGGTTAGAACCCGGGCCGGGATTCGAACAGTGAGCCTCACAAACACGCGAATTCAGCGCTTAAACCGCCTAGTGTGGCACAAGTGCAGTTTGCCGGCCCACAACACCGACCTGGGCGGAGGCTGAACGATTCCCAGCCACGCAACAATAACCGTCCAGCAAGTGCTACGCTCTCCCTCGCCGTTTTGGTTCATCAGCAAATCTGCGTTCACCTGCACACCACACACAGCCACGTGTTATGTGAAAAAAAAACCTTCACAGATCTTGAGATATTGTGGAAAATCCCTATGCAGAATAGCAACGGAAAGCGTTTTTACTTCAATAAAAGGTTACATTTGCAACCAATCACCGTACATCAATTATCGCACAACAAGAACCGAACAGTCGGTGAAAACAAATGCTCCTGAACCTACAAACGAAGGGATTGTGTGTGTGAGATGGAGGAAGGAGAGAGTGTATGAAAGACAAACTCGCCTGGTCGCCGACGCTCAAATGCGGACGAGTAGCGGCCGATGCGTTGGTATCTGTGGCGGCCGATGCGTTGGTATCTGTGGCGGCGGATGTCAAAAGACGCGACCACTTGAGCAGCGCCCTCTGTCGGATGCTGCCGTGAACAAATGTGAGCACGCCGGCCGTATCACCGCTGCCGCCAGTCAGCTCAGCGACGTGGCAGACGCGGGCTTCCAGACGCTTGCGCTTGGACGGCTGACCAACGCATTAAAAATGACAAAAACAACGAAGCATTAGCAAAATTAACGGAGACCATAGCAGATAATTGAAACGTGCCAACAATTGCAATACAATTGCAAAACCCGGGCGTACGCTATAATGGAATGCAGCAAGAAGTACGTTTGTACAATTCTAGCTAAGACACAGCCAAATGCTTTCTCGATTAAGCTTTATTGGAGAAGCGAACTTCAGAGAGGCAGAATAATTACAACACGCAAAAATTAACGTTCAATTGGATAAATGAAAACTGTCGTGCAGAACTAAAAGCAGTGTTATAGGGACTTTTGAAGCATTTAAGGCCTAGACCGACAACAATGCATGAATTCGCGGTAAGTCACGTGCAACAGCGTCACGCCCCACATCCTGGAACTTGCCAGCACACGCGCAGTGTTCACTGCCTTGCATTGTGTGTGTCATTGGATCAATCCTATGCATCTACAAGCACGGTGAATCCGTGGGCATGTATATGCCAGTGTCGCATATCGCAATACAAAGTCGGTGCAGAGAACTCGTCTTGTCAACACGTGTGGTTTCGTGGCGACCCAATCGTCACAAATTCGAGCTCAAAATCCAACAACGCGAACAGAAAATGTTGTTCCCTTTACGTATATTTTTGTTCGGACATTTATAACTACTATTCGCTACAATATAAATATACCCACCATTTTCGCAGTACGACGAAACAACCAAACTGAAAGCCGTTTTAACCCAAGGGTTTCAAATTACGCGTGTTTGCGTATGAAATGTAGTTGAGTGGCATCGCTATCCGATGTTACGCTAAAAGAAATATAGGTAGTCAAAGTCGGTTGTAGGTTTGGTTGGAGTTGTTATTGCATGGCTGCGTGATTATCATTGTTTTTACTTATTACTTTCATCCTATGCTTATGCATGTATCTTCACAATGAGCACCTTTTATGGTGCACCGCGTGCCCTCACGTGCTAAGGGTGAATTTTTGCTGTTTTTCGGGGATAGCAATTCTTGTCCTAAGTACTATCTTCAAAAATTTCATCTTCTAAAAGATGATTAGCTTTATCGCAGTCCTGTAAATTACTCATCAGTATGTCACCAGTGTATGTGTGCGTATTTTTACAGAAATGGACTCGGTTGTCGCCAAGTTTTTTGCGAATTGTCCTCGAGATGAAATCATCGCCGATGTAAGTCTCTTGCCGACCAAAGTGTCACGGCAGTGATTGACCGTCATCTGGCGGATGTAACCTTCTGTTTTTATCATTAAAGCACGAGCCAATGTTCTGGCATAGACGCCTGAAACGTGTGAATGACACAAAAACGTGTCGCTCAAGTATATTTTCCACGAATAATACGTGTGTGTGTGTGTGTGTGTGTGTGTGTGTGTGTTTATATCAGTTATGCGCGGTTTTGTCTCCGTTCGTCGTGGACGAGACTCAATGGCAGACTGGCTTGTTGCAGTGCGTTTATCGAATGTTTCTCTCGCAGTCGGCTGTCAAATTGGCGCCCGCGCTACGCTATCGGCATCGCCTCCTATCTGACCTCATCAAATCGGCACGTATTGCAGCCATAGGTAGCTGTGTGTGTGTGTGTGTGTGTGTGTGTGTGTGTGTGTGTGTTTGTGTGTGTATTGGTGTGTGTTTGTGTGCGTGTGCTTGTGTGTTTAGTTGTGTATGTGTGTGTATGTGCGTGTGTGTGTTTGTGTGTGTGTGTTTGTGTTATGTGTATTGTGTTGTGTTATGTGTAATTGTGTTTTGTATGTGTATTTGTATGTGTTGTGTTGTATGTATTTGCTTGTATGCGTTTGTGTATGTGTCTGTGTTTGTATGTTTGCGTGTGTGTGTGTGCGTGTGTGTGTGCGTGTGTGCGCTATTTCACAACGCCATCTGTGTGGAGATAGCAGCAACTAATTGCTTGAGTCAATCAGACTGACAGGGTATTATTCTAATTTATTGTGTGTTCACCCGCCCAGCTGATCCGAATCGCTTTTGAATTTAGTCTCCATTTTGTTGTGTTTTTGATGTGTTTATCGGTGTTTCTGTGTGTGCGTTTCTGATTGTTGTGGTGTACTTTTGTGTTTTATATTGTTTTATTTTGATTTGTTCACTGTCAGATCAGTTAAGCGGGCTAGTTTCAGCCAGAAATAACTTGTGTGTGTACTTGATTGAATCGTGTACATTAATCCTATTGGAAATTCGATATTGGCTCAATTTAAGAAATGTTCCGTCTTTTATAAAATCAATCCAACTCATTTTTTTCACGACCGAATCTAATGAGCGTTGGCATTTGGCTGCAGCTGGAGGGCGGCCAGTTAGAGTTGCCAGACGTGATTTACGCGCTGCACGGCCGTCTGGCAACACTGGCCGGCGCGGCCGACTCATCTGGCAACCCTGAACACGCCACTCTCGGCCACGTCACCTATCAACTGCCTTGTGTGGCTGCCAGCGTGGTTATTTTGGAAGATCGCTATATGCTATCTGGCAACACTACTGGCGTTCGCTCGTGGCAGGCGAGTGTTGCCAAATGGCTGGAACAATGGCAATGCCGGTGTTGCAAGGCTAAATTTAAATTTTGCATTAGTAGGTATTTTGAATTCAAAATGTGCAATTTTTGTTATCTTAAAATTTTGATTCTATATAGAATGGTAGTTGTAATGTTGAAACACAATACGAGCACTCACACACCGCATTAGAGATGTCCGACTAAACTACACTAACAACTATACCTTTTACAATTTCATTTGTCCCAACTGAAATCAAAGTTGTCCCAACTGAAATCAAAATTGTCCCAACTGAAATCAAAATTGTCCCAACTGAAATCAAAATTGTCCCAACTGAAATCAAAGTTGTCCCAACTGAAATCAAAATTGTCCCAACTGAAATCAAAATTGTCCCAGCTAGAACAACAATGTATGTTATTGATTTTACATTTAATATCAAACTTAATTGTTATCAGTACATTTTATTGTATTTCACATGAAAAATTTAGCATTAGTCGAAAAACATAGATATGTACTACTTACTATGTACAATACAATTATGTGCTATGGTATGTACTACAATACTATACTCTACTATACTATACAAATACTATACAATACTGTATGGTATTTACTACAATTACAATGCAGATATGTACCGTAATTACTTACTTTATGAGGAATTCTATCAGCCAATATAGCAATGTCAGCGTATATACCACCAGCGCGTGCACTTAAATTCTAGCAAAAAGCAAGATATCACAACTCAACACAATCACAACGCAGCATGGCCCACTAAAACACCTTCACTAACAAACACGCACGTTCTGCGCAAACAACTGTCCTATGGCGCGCACTCTATCAGCCTCAATATCAGGGTCAGCGTATAGAGTCACTGTTCTCGGAGAGCACTCGCGAGCAAATCGTGCACACACACACACACACACATACACACACACACACATCTACATAAACATCACACTTTCAGAGACGGTACATTCCGTCTTATGACAAGTGTTCAGGCATCACGTGCGAATAACGCTTGTCGTTGCTAGCCATCTGTACTATGTTAATATTGTACGGTATATATATTTGTGTATGGTGTCTATTTGTGTGTGAGAGGTAGTGTGAGTGTATGTATGTTGTATGCACGTGCTATGAGCGAGCAGGGGGATACAGGGGGTGGGCAGTGCGCGCCATAGGGCAGTTGTTTGCGCAGAACGTCTGTGCGTGTTTGTTAGTGAAGGTGTTTTAGTGGGCCATGTAGCGTTGTGATTGTGTTGAGTTGTGATATCTTGCTTTGTTCCTAGAATTTAAGTACACGCGCTGGTGGTATATACGCTGACATTGATATATTGGCTGATAGAGTTCCTCATAAAGTAAGTACATACGGTACATATCTGCATTGTAATTGTAGTACATACCATAGCACATAATTGTATAGTACATAGTAATTAGTACATATCTATGTTTTACGACTAATGCTAAATTTTTCATCTGAAATACAATAAAATGTACTGATAACAATTAAGTTTGATATTAAATATAAAATCAATCACATACATTGTTGTTCTAGCTGGGACAATTTTGATTTCAGTTGGGACAATTTTGATTTCAGTTGGGACAATTTTGATTTCAGTTGGGACAATTTTGATTTCAGTTGGGACAAATGAAATGGTAAAAGGTATAGTCACTAACAACTATGTTTGCGTGTCTGCGTGTCTGCATGTATGTGTGTACATATTACACTAATACACACGCATGCGTACCTACTCTTATGTATGTCCGTGTGTCCGTGTATGTGTATGTGTTAGGCTGGCAAAGCGTTGCTGGACTGGTATTTGTGTCGGACCGAGTTGATTCGCGGTCGTCGCGTTTTAGAGCTGGGCGCCGGCCTGGGACTGACAGGTATCATGCGTATCGCCCATCACTATCCTAGTATTCGGTATTTGCCGCGGTGTTGTGCTGTATTCTTGTGTTTCTTTCGTGGTTTACGTGTGATTTTTTCGATTCATCAATAATTCATTAGTGGTGGGTGAAAATAGAGCTTACGCGTTTTCTGTACTACATGATTTTATTGTAATTGATAAAAATAAAAAATTAATCACTAAATGATTTCGTCTAGTTCAGTGGTTCTTAGCCTGAAGAGTTCTTAGCCAAGTGGGAACCTAAAAGTCGGACAGTAAACATATGTTTAATTTTATCAATTCAAATTCGTCTATTTTTGTCTCTAATAACCTCTTGACATTTACTTTGATATAACAACTGAATTTATTTAATATATCAGCGCTGTTGTGTGGAAAATGATGAAATGGCTCGTTAAGAAGTGGGGAATCAGTGAGAGAAAAGGTCAAGAACCACGGGTCTAGTTTGTGTGCGTGTGTATGTGTGTGTGTGTGTATGTGTGTGTGTGTGTGTGTGTGTTTGGCTGTGAGGTTTGGCGATTTGTCGCAACTGTCAGCCTGAGGCATACACGCTAACTGATTGTCATCCGCTTGTGTTGCAGGTAGGTGGCTTTCTTGTTGAGTCACTCTCATACAAACAGACACCACTTCGTAGTTTTTTCTGCTTGTTTCGAACGAATTGCTGTCGGGGTTTGTGGAGAAAATGGCCAATGAAATCGTATTTTACTGTATCATACTTGAAATATCTCCGGTAGCCGGGTGATGTGGGCTGGCCGTCTCAGAGAACTTGAATATAAACTTGATAGTTGTGTGTGTGTGTGTGTGTGTGTGTGTGTGTGTGTGTGTGTGTGTGTGTGTGTGTGTGTGTGTGCATGTTTATGGCGATGTGTATATTTTTGCGTGTGTGTGTTTGCGTGTATTCGCATGCAAACGTGTGTATGTGTGTGCGTGTATGTTCATGTGTATATGTTCATGTGTGTATGTTCATGTGTGTGTGTATGTTGATGTGTGTGTATGTGTGCGGTGACGACAGCGGTTGAGCTACAACGTCCAGTTGAACAGTGATCGCAGTGTATCAGCCGCGGCGCAGTTCGCCACCGACTCTGACAGTTCTGCGTTGTCTTTGTCTTGCTTGTCGCAGCTGTGTCGGCACAGTTTGTCCAGCCTTCAGCAGCCGGCTGGCGACCCCAGCCAAGTGGTGCCATCTTCTGTCCAGCTTAGCGTAAGTCCTGGCCAATAAGTACATCTGATCATTAAGCTCATGCCACTTTAAAATATTTAAAAGTCTAGCTTTTTACTAGTAGCATGGTCCAATATTCCGACCCAAAATTTCAACTGTTCTTCAGTAATATTTTAGCTGACTTTAATTCTGTTCTCCAATATGACTATCAGGGCTGTTCTAATGCGATCATCGGTCGGTGTTTATTGGTTGTGTTATATGCTGTATATACGTGGATGTGCTGTCTCAAATGCACATTCACTCAATTATGAGATAATTTATTGACACTATGATCGCCTTTTTGTGGATATTAATAAACATATTGATATCCCTATTGATATCCAATATCCATATTGATTCCCTGCTGCGGTCGTGACCGCAGCAGGGAGACATCACACAGACTGTGGTAGGCGGTGCGACTGTGCGAGTGCGTCGGCTTGACTGGCGCGAGTGCAGCGAACAACACGTCACACAAACCTACCAGCCCGGCGGCGTCGATCTCGTGCTGGCGGCAGGTGTGTGTCACTGTTTGTCACTGTGTGTGTGTCACTGTTTGTCACTGTGTGTGTGTATGTGTGTGTCACTGTTT
Source organism: Sacculina carcini (assembly GCA_916048095.2). Classification (NCBI taxonomy): domain Eukaryota; kingdom Metazoa; phylum Arthropoda; class Thecostraca; family Sacculinidae; genus Sacculina; species Sacculina carcini. The sequence goes on along the minus strand of OU696581.1, from coordinate 3,367,206 downwards.
GTGTCACTGTTTTTCACTGTGTATCCCTTTTTTTACTGTGTGTATCACCGTTTATCACCATGGGTTACTGTGTCACTGTTTGTCAATGTTTGACACTGTATGTTTATTTATGTGACAATAAGTGGTTGTGTGTGTCACTGTGTGTTTGTGTGCCATTACGTGTTTGTGTGTCACTATGTGTTTGTATGTTTGTGTGTTTGTTTATATGTCACTGTGTGTTTGTGTGTCATTGTGTCACTGTGTGTTTGTGGCATTATGTGTTGTGTTTGTGTGTCACTGTGTGGCAATATGTGTCAGTGTATTACTGTGTTTGTGTGTCGCCGTGTCAATGCTCCAATGCTTGCTTCAGTGTATCAATGTATCAACATATCAACGTGATAAGGTGCCAGTGGGTGTCTGTATCAATGTGTCATCTATGTATATATGACGCCAGACATCAGCTACAGTCCCGAGCTTCATGCGCCGTTTGTGTCGACGGTGGCTGCATTGTTGCGACATTTACAGCCGGCACCTCGCGTTGTCGTCGCGCTGACAGACCGCAACGAGGCAACCACAAGCCAACTGATGGCCGCTCTCGGTCTGTACAATCGGCTTTAGTAATCTTATCTGATATATGCGCGCCTATTCATATCTGTCAACATAGATGATCTCTCGTGTGTCAGGGGTTCGTGGTTCGAATCCTGGCCCGGGTTCGTTCATTACCTCTCCCTGTTTGAGTATGCCGGATGTTACCAGGCTGTAGGTTGGTCGCACAGCGGGGCGTGTCATATAATATCAGACTCATGCACGCTCATTATATCAATAGCAGCATATCTATGAACATTCGATCACCCAATATGTTTGTGTGTTTGTGTGTTGGTTTGTACAGATCGTGCCAGTTTGATGGCCAAGCTTGTGGCCACCCCAGCCAATATTCAGTGCAGTTTGCGTCTCGACGAAGCGGCCAAAGTGAAGATTTTTCACATTGAACCTCGCTGTCAGCAGGACGTGTGAACAACATCGTGCAACTGTGCCTGTACAAACCGATGCGTTGTTTAGTCAATAAATGTGTGTGTGTGTGTTTTTATCACGCAAAACGTATTGTACATCGCGAACAAAGCAAGCATGCGGTATATATACACTAAAATAATACCTAACTTCCCTCGTGCACCCAAGAATGAACAAGTGCCCCGGAATTAGCACGACTGATGCGCTGATACAACCAAGCGGTTTCTCTGGACTCATGTGTCTGGCTCGTGATCGTGACGCCGATCTTGCGAACCGGACTGTGGACGCCAAACTCATGACGCTAGCTGAATGAGGTCGAATTTCTCGGCGAGAGACTAGTAGCGCCGGCTCTTCCGGTACTCAGCGTCATGTGTTGTTGATGTTCCTCAGGTTGTCTGGCGAAACAACCTCGAGCTACTGAGGAAAGACACGGCACCGTGACCGGGTCGACAGGTTCTTAATTGATCACTCATTTGGCGGCACCTACGAGGCTGCAGCATCTCCGGTGCCAGTCTGAGAGCTGAGCCAACACGCACCGCCTCATCTGACAGATGAAGCGCCAGCTTCTCGACGTGTGTGTGTGTTTATCAGCGGAAAGTATTGTTACTGTCGGCTAAAACTCGTGTTTTTGCACGGCGTACATTTGTCAACCGCACCGCTCTGGCGAGAACACGCGCCTGCTCAGAAAACTGATTGTATTTTGTTGATAAACACTAGGAAAAAAACTCGAATGCCATACACGCCACTGATTTTCTTTGTGTGTGTGTGAGTGTGAGTGAATATTCACGACAACGGTGACAGATCTCATAACAGACCCACAGTCACAGTGACAACTCGACAGCCCTAGCTGTACAAGTCGTCCTCTTCATCCTGAATAACAGAACCACCGCCGCCGGCAGCCGCACTGGAACCGCTACCAGAACCAGCGGAACCACCGGCGCCGCCGCTGCCACCAGCACCGGTACCGCCGGTACCACCTGTACCGCTACTAGTCGGAAACCGAAAGTTCTGACCGAAGCCGCGCGATTGTTGCAGAGTCTGCGAGAACATTTCGTACTTGCGAATGTCGTTGTCGGACACGGAGCGACGTGCAAACTTCATGGCCTCCTCGAAGTGCGCCTTGGTGATCTCCGGCACCGGGTCTTCCTCGTCCATCTGCGCATGCACATACACATGCGCACGTAAATGCGTGTGCTCGTCTGTACGTTACCGCATACAACCTGTATTCGACATTCTTTATCACTAAATCCTAAACCTTTTTTTCAAAATAACTCAATCTTTAAATATTATAATCTCTCAACTCTTTAGGTAACTCTTAAGAGAACTCCTAACGTTTCTTTTAAGGTAACCCATTAGGTAATCTCCTAATTCATTAACGTTAAACTTTTCACTCTTTCAAGGTGAAATCTTTTCAGGTATGGTAACTTCAACTCTGATTGACCCCGCCAATTGTTGCAGCGGACAATAATTGTCGGAGCCAGTAACTGGCTTTGGTCAACAATTGGCCTCGTGTGACGGCGGCTTAGCTGTACTGTATGTGTGTGCGGCTACACCCACATCCATATCGGCGTCCGGGTTGGCCAGGCGCCGTTTCTCACGCGATATGTCCATCTCGATGGCCTGTCTGATGGCCAGCTTGCAGGCGCGCTGACAAACCTCGGTCAGATCGGCGCCTGAGAAGCCCTGCGTCATTTTGGCCGCAAACGGCAGGTCAACGTCCTGACACACACACACACACACACAGATCAAAAGAGAGCAGAGAGAGTGACAGCGCCTGTCCACAGGCTGGTGAGCGCAAAAAGACAATGAAGGCCCTTGTTATGACCAACCTTGGCCAGAGGGGATTTTCTCAGGTTGGCCTTGAGAATGTTGATGCGCGATTTCTCGTCGGGCAATGGAATATAGATCAGCTGATCCAGACGTCCAGGACGCAGTATGGCTGGATCAATGATATCTGACCGACACACACACACACACACAAGCATACACATTTTGCAGTGGTTGGCACGCTTATATCGTCGAGCAAACGAAAGTTGTAGCCAGCTTACGCAGCTTATAAGCTAAACCAGGCACACGCACGCAGAAAACTGAATGGATCGTCACCGCAGAACAAGGACAATCATACAACACAACACAGGAAGGACGTATGGCTGATACACCGTGGCAAATACACGGAATAGAACATGTCGCGCGCTGAGGCAAAATACCCATGACGACCTCAGCGTAATGTTCGTCATAGGAAAAACAAAGTACTTGGAGGAGATAGAAGGACAAATGACAGAGGAGCATTCAAGCTGCCAGGCACCCACGCAAACAAGAGTGAAATAAAATAAAAATTCAACAAAGAAATCGCAACTGTTAGCCACAGCTTGAAATCAACAAACTCCAAGTAAGCACAGCACAGGGCCTGACACTGTTCGCTTGCTCTCCAGTTGAATATTTCCGCTAAAACTGAAGCGGAAATGTCCTGCCAAAGTGCCTGCAAGACCCGCAGGAGCCCACCTGGTCGGTTGGTGGCACCGATGATGAACACGTTCTTCTTGGAGCCCATGCCGTCCATCTCGGTGAGCACCTGGTTGATGACGCGGTCGGCCGCACCGCCAGCGTCGCCCACGTTGCCGCCGCGCGACTTGGCGATCGAGTCCAGCTCGTCGAAGAAGAGCACACACGGCGCCGCCGAGCGCGCCTTGTCGAACACGTCGCGCACGTTGGCCTCCGACTCGCCGAACCACATGGTCAGCAGCTCGGGACCCTTGATCGAGATGAAGTTGGCCTGACACTCGTTGGCGATCGCCTTGGCCAGCATGGTCTTGCCGCAGCCGGGCGGGCCGTAGAAGAGCACGCCGCGCGACGGAGTCATGCCGAACTTGAGGAACTTCTCGGGATGCTCGACCGGATACTGCACCAGCTCCTGCAGCTCGCGCTTCACGCTCTCCAGACCGCCAATATCGGTCCACGAGACATTAGGCACCTCGACCACGGTCTCGCGCAACGCACTAGGCGTGCTCTTGCCCATGGCGAACTGACACACACACACACACACACACACACACACACACACACACACACACACACACACACACACACACACCACACAACACAAACACATTTACAAACATACAACATATCAGACATTGTGTCCAACATTGAAAAATGTAACTTATTCGCGTCATGTTCTTATAATTACACTACAACTAATACCAAACTTGCCGATGGTACATACACAACAACAACATCTTCCACGAGAACACACACACACACACACAAACAGACAAATACACACACTCACCCGGAAATTCTCCATGGAAACAGCCAGAGAGCCGAGAACCTCGGCGTCAATTTGATCGTCCTCCAGGTCGATCAGATCCATCTTCTCGCGAATCTGCTGCAGCGCCGCCTCAGAACACAGTGCTGCCAGATCGGCACCCACGTGACCGTGACTTTCGGCCGCCACCTGGCATCACCACAAACACACACACACACACATAGTTTTGAGTGACAAATCGAAGAAAACACAATAACAACCCTGAGCAGACCGCACAAGGTTAGGGATAGAAAACAGTATAACTTATCAAATATCTGTGTCGACATCGGGAATAGTGCGGATAGGGATGTAGTTGAATCAAGCAGTATTGGCAAATTCAAGCATAGACTGAGCAAAAGTGGATATGGAGACAGACCAGTCTGACCATCTTGCTTATCTCTATATCTTGCTATCGTAGACAACAAGTGAGTACAACTAGTGAACACAAACACGAACAGAACAGACAGACAGACAGACAAGCAGTCACCTGTTCGAGATCGACATCGTCGGCCAGTTTCATGTTCTTGGTGTGAATGCGCAGAATCTCCATGCGTCCGGTGACGTCGGGAATGCCGATGTCGACCTCGCGATCGAAACGGCCGAACCGCCGCAGCGCCGGGTCAATAGAGTTGGGCCGGTTGGTGGCCGCCATCACAATGACATGCGCGCGCTGCTTCAGTCCGTCCATTAGCGTCAACAGCTGCGACACAATGCGCCGCTCCACTTCGCCGTGCGTCTTCTCGCGCTTCGGCGCAATCGCGTCCAGCTCGTCGATGAAAATGATGGCCGGCGAGTTCTTCTCGGCCTCCTCGAACGCCTTGCGCAGGTTGCTCTCCGACTCGCCGGCCAGCTTGCTCATTATCTCAGGTCCTGCCGACACACAACAACCCGACTTACAAGACATTGTCGTCGATAAGTGTGAACTGTTTATGCAAAATTGAGAAATTGTTGCTGACAAAAATGCACGTCTTGCACACACACACACGGATATAGACAAGGACACATACACAAGCATGGATGCTACTGCACATATTTGTGCACACATACACAACACCAAATGTCAAATGCCAAGTGTGTGTGTGTGTGTGTGTGTGTGTGTGTGTGTGTGAGGACGGGTGGAGGCAGGCACCGTTGATGAGGAAGAAGAACGAGCCGGTTTCGTTGGCGACTGCGCGTGCTATCAGCGTTTTACCAGTGCCGGGAGGACCGTACAGCAGAATACCTCGCGGCGGCTTCACACCAATCGCCTGCCAACACAAGCACATACACGCACACACACACATACAATTTTGGCGCAATATTCGTAAGGAGCCATACACCAAAAGCCCCTAAAACGCCCGTATATATAGGAATAACTATAACAAATACAGCACAAGAAACTGTTAGACAACGCACATCAACCCTAAACACCACAAAACAACCTTAAACACCACAAAACAACCTTAAACACCTATAAAACAACCTTAAACACCACAAAACATTGGCAAGTGTAACGGTGCATTGCACGGCTGCACTGCACAATCCCATAATACACATGTCTGATGGAAACTACGTGACAAACACTACTAAACACAACACGTACAAGACCCGATGTCTGAGTCAGCGAGTGGAGGCAATCCCTTCCATTGTAACACATCGTTATATACTCGACATATATACAAAAATACATATTAGCATAGTAAATACGACAAATGTGTGCACCATTGACTTGCTGAATAAAATATGAGCTTAAAGAACTAACATACTACATACACATAGAAGCAAAGCCTTACCACATCGCAGCGATTAATCGGCGAGCCTCTTCTTTACATAAATCAGGAGGAAAACCGCATTTTCTGCTGGTCTTTCTCTAGATTATGAAGTCTATTCCCAAGAACATTTACCAGACGACGAAACATGCAGGATATATAATGTAAATCCTGTTGAAAATGAATATAGCTGTCAGTCTCCAGTGTTTTATGGCAGCGGGAGACGTGGTGGACTTCATTGATGAAACAGTACACTTTTTACGATATAAAATTAATCTGTATTTTGTCCAGGCTGATCTTCAAATATTTTCCATCTACCCAGACGTTCACATACACCTCAGGTGATAAAACGTGAAACCAAACTCGCTCTTTGTCAATGCGATGTTTGGCTGTCACAGGACAATTATTTGGAAAATGGAATATCTGACAGTAGTGCTAGCTGATTTTGTGGTTGTCTGTGATGGTAGCAATAACTCGACCACCAGTATTCTCAACAGCAGCGGCCGCCTACCTTACGCATTCAAGTTGGTATGTGGTTGTGTGCTATAAATGAGTGTCACAGAAATCATGATGCCAGATTCTTTGTGCAGCCACCTCATGATAATACGCAAAGAAATGGCTTATTCAAGAAATGTATTATTCAGTGCCGTACAACTCGGAATCCTACCAAAAATACAACACTGCCAAATCTATACTTATTCTATCAAGAGAAAACACGTTTGTCTGTTGTAGTCCTCATTTTGGCAAGCGGTTCTCTGACCACCTGAACATTGCCAATAAATGGAGTGATGTCCTGCAGCTTGCGTTTGTTCGGCAGCACCAAAACACGTCTCTCATGTTCATAACTGCATTTGGGATAGAATTCATGAGCAGGGTAATGGTCCTTCATGTAAAACTGTTTCTGTGACAAAACTTCTAACTAACACGTCCAAAGCTGTGAATTCTTCATTATCCGTGTTCTGTTTGGAGAAGAATCACAACGATTTTAATAATTGTGCAAAAACATGTCACATTGTATTGTTATGCGCAATACTTCAGCGGAGTGACTATACAACCTCAAGCCATTACTATGATGAAATTTCTTAGAGGGTGGTACTTTCACGCTTTTCTTGAATGCACTGCAGGCCAATGGGCTACACAATGTGGGCTGATTTTCGACAATCATAGACAGGCTGCACTTGAAAATATTTCCTGTCATGAATAGACAACTAACCATTGTTCCAATCTTGAACTAACAATGTTGTCGCACTGCTACGTCAGGTCTGAAAGCATCAAATGAAGTGATGGTATCTTTCTGGAGAACATGCCAAAGTTATTTCTGAACGAAACGTTTGTCGCAGTGTTTGGTATTAGAAACACTCGGCACCTCGCAGTAATTTCCATGGCCGTTCACAAGACCACACTTGTTCCGCATTTACACAGCAACGAGTCAAACACCACCACCACACAAACACACACACACTGTTATTTCAAGATGAACTTAAATGATTCTGACGCTAATTGGCTGACAATGCTTGCCTCGACCAATCATAATTGAGCGCTTGCACGCGCCGAGCTAGATACAACACCTCTGTTTAATGAAGAGCGACACACTCTTCAAGCCAGACTTCTCACAGACTCTGGCTACACCGCGAACTAGAATAGTCTCCGCATGTGTGTGTGTGTGTGTATGTGTGAGTGTGTGTGTAAGAGTGAGAGTCGCACCTTGAAGAGACTGGGATGTCTGAGCGGCAGTTCGACCATTTCCTTGATCTGAGCCAGTTGTTTGCGACAGCCGCCAATATCATCGTAGCCAACCTCGTTCAATGCCTCCTCTTCCTCCTGATACACACACATACACACACACACACACACACACACATATATATATACGCAAAAACGTTGAAAGCGACAACAGACAAATTTAACCCTTATAGACTGGTAGGAAACAGACAGACAGACAGACAGACGCACCTCGCGTTTGATCGGATCTCCCTCGCAGTGAATGACAGTGTCGGGAGCGACAATACAGTGAGGCTGAGGATCTGTGTCGACCACCTTGAACTCGACGGCGCGCATGCCGCCGCGCACCTGGAACAAGTCGCCCTTCTGGACCGGCCGGTACGCCTCGACAAAGTACGGCTTCAAGTAGACGTCGAACAAATTGCTGCACGCAAAATGACCGAGCAAACGCATAGCGTCACACACACACACACACACACACACACATTAAACGTTACAATTTGTCACAGTCAGCAAAGCAGCCAGTAAGCCAGGGCAAATCGATAATTCAGCACTGTTCAGCGATGGTCAGTGAGAGATAGAATTGCTGACAATCAGTCAAGATCGGTGAGTCATGACAGCAATTGCTGACTCCATTATGCAATTCATCTCCGCGACCCGCCAACATTATTCGCCCTTCCTTTCCTCTCTTGTCACCACCTGTCTTATTCATCTTCCCTACTCCATTGGAGAAGGGGAAGTTTGGAGTAACACTCCCACCGCCCATCGATACCTGTTTGTGTGCTAACTGCGGTGTACCATTATCTCGTTCTAAGCTTCATCTAGCCCTTATTTCACTAGTTTTCTCTCATCTTGGTCCAACTGATCATCTTGCGTATACTCTCCCAGCAATATCACTCAATGAAGCGCTAATAATCTCCCACTGTGCAAGCTACTTGTTATACCTTCCTCACCTAGCTTCTTTTGCATCGTGCCCTCTGTCTGTTGCAATTCTGATTATATTTCCTCGTACTTCCCCCTCGTCCCCAATTTCTACTGTTTACCTCAGTTCCTTCTCACCGATATACACGCCATTCTACCGTGTCATTAATGTTTCCTCACATATGTCATCTCCTGCATCTGTCTCATGCTCGCTGCTCTGCCCAACGCTCCCACACTCTCACCCGGTCAGACCCTCGACGGTGTCGTCAATGGGCAGAATATGCACACGCTTGCCGTACTTCACGTCCAGACACTGCTGCACAGACACCACGTCGCCCAGACGCACGCGCAAGTTGTTGCGCACCACGCGATTCATACGAATCTGACACACACAAACACACACACACACACACACACGCATACACACAGATGCAATCGCATGCACCTTGCTCATAAAGAAACAAAGAGCAGAAGAATACTACTAGAGAGAAAAGCTACCCTGTGTGGAAATGAAGCGGTGAGACGAAATCAGAACTGCTCACAAACACCCACAACACACACACCACACTGCTTACACCAAAAATCTACCTGCATCTACGATTAATAAATAAATCATTCGGCGTGAGAGCAGCACAAAAAGTCCCCCAGATAACTGTGTGTGATCTGTGCTAACAAGCCGACACTCACCTTGTCATCGGAGACAGTGTCGTCAGACAAAATGATGCACACGGTCTCCTTGCGCTTCTTGCCCTTCAGCAGCACCGTGTCTCCGCGGAACAACTGCAGCTCGTCCATTTTCTTGACCGACAGCGAGACGACCGAGTTGTCGTCGCTGGTGGCCTCCTCGACCAGCAGCCGGTTGGGACGCTCCTTCTTGCGCAGAATGGCAGTGGCCAACTCGTCACTGTCGCCGCAACACACACGACACACGCACATGTATACGCACGCACACACACACACAGAGAGTAGAAGATTGTTGATTGATTTGATTGGACTTATGATTAGCAGTTAAATGAGAGTAGGCAAAGATAAGTTGGCAGTGTATTGATCAATGACATTGACTTCAACCAATTTCACGGGCGTATATTCGCTAAAACTATATACACACAATGAATTTATCAAACTGGCCAATAATTTCTTCGAGCGTGAAGACAGCGTTCTTTGTACTGCATACTTATTTGGTCGTAAGTGTAACCATATATATGGAGCTAGTGAATAAATAACCAGTTCATCATCGCTAGCTAATACCGTTCATCACCACATGAATTAATGCATAAACCACGTAAAACAAATGCTAATAAACTTCAAATAATTAATATACAAATATGACAACTCCGTAACATCAAAATGGTATTCATAGCTTAAAATAGTGATCGCAATGTGAAGTAACTAATATCAAATTATCATATTCTCCATACTACATAACCGTTGGGTTACTAATAGCTAGAAGTGGCATACGACTGAAAACCATCAAAAACTGAAAAAACTGGCACAAGCGTCTGAAAATATATATGAATCGCATAATCAAGAAATCGTCAAACACCACAAAGATTCATACATAGAAAACTTACGTTTTAGGCTCAGCCATGTTCAACAAAAGAATAAACGAACTAAGTCCGGCTGAGATTTATGAACACTTCACCAGATTGCACTCAAGACTAGCGCGCCTTAAAATCGGCGTTCTTCCAAAATTCCAAATTATTCTTATAAGAAACGCGCACCGGGAAATTCATACAAAGGTGAATGAACTTCGATGACGAGTGTTTCAGGAACTCATGCGAGTGCCAGATCTCTTGGGGAATTTCGTCAAAATTATACTATTATCACTGCATTTTGAAAATATTCTTCCATAAATCCTTTCCGTTTCTTATCAAATGCATATTTATCTCTAATTTGTTATGTTAGAGGCAAATTATAGGCTTATTAAACATTTGAAATTGGTTATCTTAGGGAGAGCAATAGTTAAACCATAATAAACATAATACGTGATAAAACATTATAAACATAATACATAATACATAAACATAATAAATCACATTATACGTGAAGCAGCGGGGCGCCTCAACATTCGGGGTCCCCCGGCCGGGGATACGGGAGCGGTTGCTATGGCTCTGACCAGCAATACAAGTCAAGCCATCAAGCAATACATACAAGTCAATGTAATTATTTGTATGCATCGCCAAAAAGGCATGCATATACATTCCTGACATCTTATTTTTGCTATTTGTCCAATTCACAGATCACTTGTTCATTTTTGACTGATATATCGCGCTATTTCCTATGAATATATATTACACACCAATTTCATTTACCTACTAGATTGAATAGACTGATCCTGGTATTTATTCGTTTTCAGCATTGTATTTACACGGAAGTCCAGCAGGCTCGTTGCTAGGGCATTATTTGTGCGGAGCAATGTCGTTTCACGGTGAAACATCGATTGCTCTGCAGACGCGCATACACCCACATACACACGCATTAGACGTTTCGTGCGTGGTGATTGTTTGCACAGTTCCGTGGCACATTGGCCCACTTTCAGTGTTGTGTGCGCGACACGGAGGTGTTAGCCCTGAATTCTAGCCACACTATAGTCTATAAACTCCACCATTTCAGGACAGCGACCGCTAAAACACAGTGCAATGGGATGAACGTATATATATATACAAATATACCGAATTTGCGTACTAATGCCGTTAATTGGAGCCATGAAAAATTGTCCTTGTGGTAGTTACGAGAAGACGTCTTTGGTACACAATATCCCTTCCAACTGAATCGCCCCAATCTCGACTGGACGATCGAGCACCGGCCACGAACCATGCAAAAACCGCCGCGCATCATCCGCGTGGCGCCAGCATCCGATGTGGTCTCACCTCGAGCCGAGAAAGCGTGGACTATGCTGCTTGCCGCTCCTGCTTCGCAAAACGTGCAGGAAGTGCCCGTGTCTCAAGTCTCGGAAAGACTGCGAGATCCCCAGGTGAAACGCCTGCTGCCTGCCGACGTCATATCGCGACTGCAGCGTTTGGCCAGCAGCTCGCCGCACGAGCATCTCAGTCGTCGCCACCTGGACGCGCTGATTGCCGACAGTGGTCCGACCCCGGCCGAGCGACCTGCCCCGCGGTCGACCCGTCTGGTTCAAGCGGTGGCCACCGGTGCAGCTCACAGCGTGCTTCCAGCGAGCCAACGTGCCGCCTCCTATCTGCAGCAGTACAACTGTCGTCCTCCTCCATTCCTGCTGCCGCTGCTCAGTGTGGCGCAAGTGGCTGTTTTCTGTGTTTCCTCGGCTGACGGATTGCATTACGGCATCGACACGCGATCTCCACTTGTCTACAGTCCGTTCCGTCGCCGGGAACTGTGGCGACTGCTGTCCTACGCGCTCGTGCACGCTGACTGGTTGCATTTGACGGCCAATATGATTCTGCAGTTGGCGGTCGGCGTGCCATTGGAGCTGGTGCACAAGTGGTGGCGTGTGGCCGTGTTGTACACGACCGGCGTCATCTGTGGAGCCCTGGCCACGGCAGCGCTCGACCCGCGCGTCTTTCTGGCGGGAGCCTCAGGCGGAGCGTACTGCCTGGTGGCCGCCCATGCTGCCAACCTGCTGCTAAACTGGGCCGACATGGAGCTGGCTCTCGTGCGTCTCGCGCTGCTCCTACTGCTTGCGACCGCCGACGTCGGTAGTGCCATTTACCAGCGCCATAGCGGAGACGATGCGCGCCACACACTGGCCTACTCGGCGCATCTGGCTGGGGCAGCGGTAGGAGTACTGCTGGGCAATGTGGTGCTGCGCAATATTCGTCGCCAGAGGTGGGAGCGAGTGCTGTGGTGGACGTCAGTGGTCGGAATGGTGATACTGGTGAGCGTGATGGTAGTGTTCAACCTAGCAGCTCCCCAGGGATACTTCCCCGATCAAATTTACTAGCAGATATTGCAGTGAGAGAGTACAAAGAGCGCTCACCTCGGGAATAGAGGGTGGTGCTAGTATTTGGCAGTAGAAAACATCGTTTGGAGAAATTAGATTGAATATACTGTGTGTGCGGAACGTTTGAAGTTTGCATCCCGAACTAGATCCAAGCTAGGCATGTCGACCATGGTGACAACAGTCAAAGATATCGAGCAAAACACAAGTTGCTAAGGGGGTTGATATAAGCTCGATATTGTTTGATGGATTATACAAATTTGCAGTGAGCCTAATGTACACACTCGGCGTGTACTTGGTCGTAGCTGCGAGGGGCATCTGTGAATGTGTGAATTGGTATAGATCGAACAAACTCTCGAGAACAAATAGTTCATGGTGAATGAGACATTAATGAAGCCTGAAACATGAAGCCGCAGGAAAATCTACCGTCACACGTCCTGAAAACAACTTATTTGGAATCCCAAAGAAAATGCCCCTTTGGAAAACTCAACACCTCAAGTTGGCTATATCTGGAAAAACATCCAAAACCATCACTCAGACACAAATTTGGAAACACTGAAAAAGTCAATGTAATCATACTCAAATTGACTCGCGAAAAATCGGCAAAAACATGCTACAATCACCGCACGAGGCTAGTGAACAACACGACCAATTAGCCCGCTCGATGCTTCACATATCAATATATCACAATCACAAATAAATACAAACTGAACGAGAAAATACAATACAGAATCAGCTTGTGCGTGAGTACGCCCGAATTTGATAAGCTAAATCAGCCAATTGCATGCACTTCAACACACATACACACACACACACACTCACACACACACACTCACTCTCACACACACACACACACACACACACACATATCTTCTTAACCGGCGTTCAGCATGTGCTATACCCGGGGACGATCGCGCCCCTAGCGACGGACGAACTCGGCACACACACACACACACACACACACACGGCTAATTTCCTCAACAAGAAAAACAGCCGAAATAACGATCAGCTTTCAAAAAACAAGTCTTCTGGTCGACAAAATCGCACAGCGCAGTCACAAGTTGTCAGTGTGCGCTGCCACATTGACTGCGGCACATGCATGATCTGTGTTCGTCAGCTTGGAGTTCGTGCAGCGCGCCAGAATCGTCTGCTTTTGCCAGCGCCAGTAATTGCGTCGCACCGGATCAATGACGTCGGCCAGCAGTTGAACGAGACGCAGCGCCTCTTCAACATCGTCCTGTCCACCCTCATCTCCTTTCTCCTGCTGCTCCAGCAATGCGTCCACCAAGAACGCCACCGCATGTCGTCCCATCTTGCCTGATTCCGCTGGTTCCTCGAGCTGCTTCAACTGTTGCCGCGCCAGCTCGACCAACGGCGCACATCCCGACAGCCCGCTGGAGCAGTGCAGCAGCACACTGCGCGCGTAATTCCACGCCGACTCGTTGTCGGGAGCGCGCGCCAGCTGCCGACAACAGAAGTCGATCTCGGCCGCGAGCACCTGGACATTCTGCAGCGAGTCGCCTCCACCTCCACCGTCGCAGCTTCGACTCAGCACGAAAAAGCGCTGGTTCCAAGCCGAGTTGTTGAACACATCGTCGGCAATCAGCCGCTCGATAAACGCCAGCTCGCCGGCGAACAAGTCGAAGGCGGCGATCAGCCACTGCCGATACTGCCAGACGTGGAAGTTCTTGGCGTCGCGAGCCAACGCCACCTCGGTGAAGCGCAGCTCCCCGTCGGCGCTGCCCAGTCGCTCAACTGCCCAGCGCCGGTGGTGCCACACCTGGTAGTTCTTCGGACAATCCTCGATCAGACGCCGTGTGAATGCCAGCTCCGGCCGCAGCGGCGCCGACAACCGCAGCAACACGTCGCGACGTGCCTGCCACCAAAACACACACACATACACACACATACAAACACAAGCAAACACACGTACAAAGGAGCGAGAGAAGAAAAGAGAGTGTCAGCACACCTGCCAGACGGTATAGTTGGCCGGGTTGAGTTCGATGGCAGCCGACAACAGTCGCAGTACACGGTTGGACGCCTCGCCAGTGGCAAGCACACGCCGCACTCGGTCGTACACGTCGACGAAGCGCGGCGAGTAGGCGATGCGCACAACAGCCTCGGGCGTGTCTCGCTGCGGCAGCGGCGTCACGTCGCTCCAGGACGGCCGTTCACCGTACGGCAGCCAGTCGGCGTCGTCGACGACACTCGCCAGCTCGACGGTGTCGGCATCGTCGGCGCCGACAGTATCAGAATCGTTAGCGACGCAATTCGTGCTAGTGGCGGAGGTGTGCGTCATGGCGCCCAGCCAAACACTAGCCTGCAGCACGAAGCAAAACTTTCAATGCGCGAGTGGGGGCCGATCGAAATGTGCATGATACTGATGTGCATAGCCGATAACTTCAACAATATTTTAATACTGAGTTTCCTACCAACGGCACACCGGAAGATGCCAACAAGAAGAGACGATAAAATGCTTACAAGAGTAACGCACGCAAATTACAACACTCAAACCGTTATCTACCGTTACCATAGATGATGAAAAAACAATCTGACAATTTTCATTACACTGCTCAAGACAAAATGAATACCAGAAATTAATAGACCAAACACAGCATTACAATGTTGTTATTGTTATTGTCGTCTTCAGCGCGCACTAGCCAGTTAAGACTATATGTCGCGCCCCACTGTGTGCCCCTCTACAGTGGTGACTTCAGATAGACTCAAGCGGAGGTGTTGATGAACGACCCGGGCCAAGATTCGAACCGCGAACCTCAGTCCAGCACCTCAGTCGCGCATTACACATTCCTAGATTGCGCCGCCCCACGAGACCAAGTCGACCACGTTTGTAACATTTTTGAATTGCCAGATAAGTGAAAATCGTCAAAATGAGATATGACTAAATAAATATAAATATTCTAAAGATTCTTATACAAACGTTTTTCTCAACAACTTTTAACAAAATCTATATATTTCAATCATAAGGAAAACCACTCGCTGTTTGGCACTTTGTTGGTATTTTAGCACTGAGACACAAAAATGTAAATTTATCATATGATGTAATCTAGTGAATGATTGAGCGATTATTTTTGTGACATTAATTGGGTTGATGGGCTTCCTCATTCATTGCTGATCTAACATTGTATTTTAACATGCATCTTTAGGCTGATTTTGAATACGATTACGGACCTATCAGATTGGCTGCTTTCACCAGTTGTTGTTTGGCAATTCTATCCGGGAGCGGCTGTTGCACTGATTTCTGGTAAGTGTTTGTGATGCCTTTAATTTTATTTTTAGTTTGACTTTCCTTTGGTCATGAAACATATCAATGCTGCGAGAAAGCCGGTAGTTGATCTGTTTATTTTTTTGACGCCCAATATGCATATATGGCTGGGGCGAGAATTGGGTCATGTGTGTATTTTGGTGTGGATATTTTTCTCATCTACACTCATCATGTCACATCTAAGCATATCTTACCTGCTCTTGGCTGGGGATATATTACGTGATGCAATGCATTGTTTGTGTTTGGTCAGTCATACTGCGCAGCGCCGTAGCAACCGCCCCCGTACCCCCCGGCCAGGGGGGCCCCGAATGTTGAGGGGCCCCGTTGCTTCACGTATTATGTGATTATGTCTAATGAATACATTCATTATTTGTGATTTATTTATAATGGGTGCCCCAAGTCTTGCCTTCGGGTGGGTCCCCATAATTCCTCGCAAGGGCTCTGATACTGTGGTTTGCGGTGTGGTTTTTTATTGTGCTAATTTCGGCATTCCACTTTCCTGTTCTAAGTGCATCGCTCACACAAAGCTTATAATCTCGCTGGTTAGTGCGTTTGTGTGGGTCTCGACTGCGAATTTGCATGTGAGTGTTGGTGTGTGCTTACGTGCTTGTGTGTGTTTTTGCCAGATTCAGTTGTTATTTACCTCTGTGCGTGCGAATGTGTGTGTGTGCGTGCTTGTGCGTACAAGTGTGTGTATGTGTGCGCTTGTGGGTGCGTTGAGTAGTTTGACTGGGTGGTCGGCTTCGTAGGGACGATTATCTAGTCCGTGTTTCGGCCGCAACTTCTGACTTTGATCACGCCCACTGTCGGCCAGAAGAGTGACAGTATATCTGGACTCAGAGAGTGTGAGAGTCACACACGAACTCACCGACGGATAGATAGAGGAAGAGAGAGAGAGGGAGGACTGGAACGATGGCTGCCAAGAAGGCGACGGCAGCTGGCTCGAGCGGAGGAGGCGGAGCGGTGCCGCTGCACAAGGTGATCATGGTGGGCAGTGGAGGTGTGGGCAAGTCGGCGCTCACGCTGCAGTTCATGTACGACGAGTTCGTCGAGGACTACGAGCCCACCAAGGCCGACTCGTACCGCAAGAAGGCCGTGCTGGACGGTGATGAGGTGCAGGTCGACATTCTCGACACGGCAGGTCAGGAGGACTACGCCGCCATTCGCGACAACTACTTCCGCAGCGGCGAGGGATTTCTGTGCGTGTTCTCGCTGACCGAGGAGGAGAGTTTCCAGGCGACGCGCGACTTTCGCGATCAGATTTTGCGCGTCAAAGAAGACGACACCATTCCGCTGGTGTTGGTCGGCAACAAATGCGATCTGACCGAGCGTCGGCGAGTGAGCGAGTCAGACGCTCAGGCGCGCGCCTCGCAGTGGGCGGTGCCGTACGTCGAGACATCGGCCAAGACCCGGCACAACGTCGACAAGTGCTTCTTCGATCTGATGCGCAAGATTGCCGAGCGCAAGGCCGACGCGCATCGTGCCAATCACGTCGAGGAGAAAAAAAAGGCCAAGTGTTGTCGCATTCTCTAGGCGTTTTCTCATCTCGTTCTCAAATGGTGTGCTTTGTGTTGGACCAGATGTGTGTGTATATATATATGTGTGTGTGTGTGTGTGTGTGTGTGTGTGTGTGTGTGTGTGTATGTGTGTGTGTGTGTGTGTGTGCATTGTACGGAGAGGGTTGCACTTATTTATCATTCACATACAGACGCATTTATACGCCCATAGACACAAAGTGTGTATCTCAGTGCATGCTTGTATGTTGTTCTATTGGCTTGAAATGTGGATGGAGTTTTTCACGCGAAATGTACACGTACATACTTACTATTTTGTATGCAGTTTCCCATATTTCTGTATTCCTGATTGTGTGCGGGTTGACACAATATGGAGGTAATGTTACTTATGAATTTCGCCAGACTTGTGTGTGTGTGTGCGTGCGTGCGATCGGTGTGGCTAACATTATATGTGTGCTTTTATGTGTTATCCACGGCCTATTCAATGTGTTTGCCAGCGTAATCAGGTGAAGTTAACCTTTCTCGAGAGAATATAAATCCATCAACGTTTTGCGGGTGTGCGAAGGCACGTATTTGTGTATGCATGTGCATTTGTGTGTGCACGGTGTTTTTTGCTTGTTTATCAATACACACACACACGTTTATGTTCACCTTTGATCCGGGCGTTGTTTTGCTTTGGCTCGTCGGCTTGGGAGTTGCCTTCGTCATCCACCAAGGTTATATCCGCAGTGTGATCCTCATACAACTGGGAAGTGCTATGCGCAGCATATGCATATGCAGCATATGCGCGCGAAATATTGTGTTTTATATGCCGAAGAGATAAGATTGCTCACAAGATAAGGTTGCGAAGTGCATTAGTAATGAGATGGGAACGGTTTAATTTCAGAGTTTTATTGCTTCAAGCATGCAATGCATATTCGGTCGTGTCATCCGTATTTGATTACAGACTAAACAACTGTTCATCTATCATTTTAGTGTTTTCACATACATGATTCAATACTCGTCTATCTGTCAAACAGCCTCAACACGCCTGTTTTGACGTAGTGAAGAGGTTCCTGGAATAGATACACGCGCACAACGTGCATGTAGTCACGGCGTATTCAAGTGAACCTACGCTCCACGCTCAAGTGGTTCGGGTTTGATTGTTGCAATATGAAATGAGAAATGGATTCCTTTTCTAAATATGCAGCCCACTTGTGAATTTTGTGCGCGTGCTGTCGTGCAGTTTTTCTGTACGCTGGTTGTGGCCAGATCTGACGTGTGTTAGCCTAGACCGTGGGATTTTGCTGACACGATCATAGTTTTCACCTCTGCTGTGCTGGTAGGCGCCATAAATGCTGAAGTGATTCTGAAGCGCTCTTCAACCACGAACGACGATAGATTCGGCATAGTTGCCAATTGCCCAGCTGACGGCAGAACTGAGCGAATATCCACACACTAGACATTCAAATCAACCCTGATCATGTTCAAGCCGCTGCCAGATGTATTGTTTCAATTAGTGACGTGCTGTTTGTCGAATGAGCTGTATTGTTTGTATAAGCCCTCCATCTGTGCTCATCCACAGCGTAGACATGTGTCCGAGGTGCAGCGGTGAGTTGTTTCATGATTCGTGTGCAGCCTGTGTCCTTGTCACGCGTGTGCTCTATATTAGTTCCAGAAGGAATGAGAAATCCGAGCTAGGGTAGGTTTGTCGTTTTTGGGGGCATATTGCTCAGATTACTGCTGGAACTTGTTTTCTATGGGTGTCCATATCACAGCACATACTGTGTGTATGTGTGTGTTTTGTGTGTAGGTATATTATGGTGATGCGCGTGCGAAATGCAGAGTCCAATAGCCTGTTTGTCGAGCGAAGTACGCGACGAGCTGGCGCTTGCCCTCAACGCCCATAAGCTGGTGCTGTCCGACGATAACCTGCGACGGTATTCTCCCTGTCACATACACGCATCATTGGTTCAGTGTGTGAGGTCTGTTTTGTTTGTTTGGTGGAAGCGATGGTGAATGGTCACAAGATCCTCTACGCAGGCCTAGCAAACGCCAACGTTATGCTACGAGATGCTATGTATTTCAAGATTATTTATTTAGTTAGAATCACTGGCGGATTCAGAGGGGGATTAAGGGGCTAGAGCCCCCCCCCCCAAATGCTTCCATCAACTCCTCATAACCGAGAGGTTCAATAAGAGAGGTTAAGAAAAAGTGTTTTTTCTGTAGAATTTGTTGACATAAGCATTATCGCAAAGACGTTGCATAGTGGCGTATGTACATGACTGATCGCCCCAAAATTCAGTCCCTCCAAATTAATTCAGCCTCTCCCACAATTGCACTCTGGTTCCGCCACTGGTTAGAATTGAATTGTCTTCGGGATAACTTCGTGTCTGCTATTTCTGTGGTTTCATCATGAGTTTTGATCAGGAACTTGGCATACATGTTCAGTAAAAATTTGAATATGTAAACTGCCGAATTCCATAAACAGTTCAAGGTTGGAAGATCTCACTAGCGAAAATCTTCAATCTTTTTCGCACGATCTCACCAGACAGTCATGTTTAATTGGATCGACACTCGTGGTAAATCGCAGACATATGAAACAGTGAGGTAAACTTATCATGGAAACACCTGCTGTACCCTTGTTGCTAATCGGCGGCCGATTGAATTGGCGTCAGGGATTGGCGAGGAGTGGCCGATAGTTTCGGTGTGGAATGGCCGCAACATTGCCGGCTGCAACACACAGCCAGTCCCACGCACACTTTGTTGCATCACTGTCGTCTGCGTAGCGTGGCCGGTC
Organism: Sacculina carcini; assembly: GCA_916048095.2. Taxonomy (NCBI): domain Eukaryota; kingdom Metazoa; phylum Arthropoda; class Thecostraca; family Sacculinidae; genus Sacculina; species Sacculina carcini. The sequence goes on along the minus strand of OU696581.1, from coordinate 3,347,035 downwards.
TGCAATGTGCCCTGCACGAGGCGGGTCGTTTTGACGCCTGGGATCAAGTGGAGCGGCTGGCGGGTGAGTTGGTCCTATTTCAGCCACGAGCCGTGCTTGATCTGCTTGAGACCGGGTTGTCCTTACAGCAGTGGTTCTTAACCGGGGGTGCGAAACTAGTTCTTACGAGGTGCTAGGATTAATGAAAAATATGTTTTGCCTATGGTTTATATACATGTACTTGTACATGTACATGTGTATATACTTCCCTGAAACAGTTTTTTTACAGGAGTTTCAAAGCTGTATGAATGAATATTGAATAAAAAATTCTTATTACGTCGCTTGTATTTTTATCTTTTTCATATAGCCATTAAATCCAGGGGGTGCGAGAACAGACCTCTTGATTGAAAAGGGTGCGAACTATGAATCAGTTTAAGAACCACTGTTCTACAGTATCATAGCGGTTATCAATCTTTCTCGCTCAATTCCCTCTTCATGAGTTCAATATCTTTCTGGTGCCATTCCTTCTTCATGATTTCCAAATATTGTTGTGGCTTCCCTAATTGTCTACCAAATTTTACACGTTTTTGGCAGAGTTCCGCTCCTCCAAGCTCCCCCTTGGCCTCGCCACTAAACGGATATCCAGGAATAGGATCAATATCACTGAACAATTTCGGGTAAAGACGTAGACGCCTGGTGTCTGCTCCTGAATGGCTGGCTAGTTCAGTACGATACATTATAAATCATGAATAAATGCTTAAACAGTGGCGGTGCCAGGAGGGATCTTGGAGGCGTTTTATCCAAATGTACCAAGCCCCCCGGAACTCCACAAAATCCTGATCAGGAACACTTTTAGTGTAGCTTTTTATTTTTCTCCAGGCCTCTTCATCTTTTTCCTTAACCCCTTCTCAGCGTCCCCACCGGAAAAAAATACTGGTGCCGCCACTGTGTTAACATACTCACGAGTCAAGTGAATCACAGAATATTGAATTTGCTTGTGCTAAGCCACGGTGATCAGAGCTCATTGAACGCATCTGCAAGACTGTTCTGTCAGGATTATATTGTGCAGGCTCGATTTTCACTGAGAGTTTCGTTGTGATTGAGCTTGTGTGTGTGTGGGGGGTGGGGGGTACAGTTCGAGATTGTCAACATTACCAGAGCCGGTTGATGGAAAACTCGGATTCGCTGAAAACACCGTCAGTTAAACAGTGTACTGCCGATCTGGCAGGCCAGTTCCAATCTCCAGCTGACAATGATTCGCTGTTGTGCATAGGTGAGACAGTGTGTGTGTGTGTGTGTGTGTGTGTGTGTGTGTGTGTGTGTATGTAGAGATGCAAGGAAACCCGTTTCTTGTATGCGTTTTTTTGCAAAAAAAAGTTCTATATATATATATATATATTATATATAGAATTAGACCCAATTGTCATCGGATGTTGGATTTTAGTACATAGAAATGAGTTCAATTGATGTTTTGTACATCTTTACGTGTCTTATTTCAAAGATAATTTGGTAATAGTATAAAATCAAAAATATTTATCAATAAATACCTCAGGAGACTGTTTGAAAGGGCATCCGGGTCCGGTGGTTTAGGTTTTTTCATTGAGAAACCCCATGTTTTTTAAAGATGGTTTTAATGATGTGGATATTTGAAATAATTTGTCAGCAGAACAAAAGAAATTAATTGAGTAATCATGTGTTTTTATATAAAAAATATGTTTTTTATGAAAATGCTATGATGTTATTTAAACTAATTTTAAATTCGTTTTATTAATGTACAGATTAAGAAAATGTTGACAGCAGAACAAGACATGTGAATTGGTTGGTCAAGTGTTGTTTTTGACAGATTTTTATTTAAACTAACGTTTTTTAATGAAACAATGCTTTCTAGAACAGTATCTATGGAAGATAGATTTTATTGATGTGCGTTCAAATACCTTTTGTATAGCAAGTAGCCTGCTGGTATAAGCGGCTGGTTAAACCACTTGATTTAAACTGTTTTTTCCAAGATCGATTTTTGAAAGACGGATTTGGTAGATGTAGAGATTTTGAAAAAAATTGGCGGCAGATCAAGGGAAGTTGAACCAAATTTATTGGTTTTCTATTGATGACCTGTTTTTAATAATAATAAAACATGAATGTTATTTTAATAACCTGTATGTGTGTGTGCTGCTGGATGTTTTCTCGTGAATAATTTTGCCAGTGGTTCTTGCTATAATTGAAGATTCATAGTCGGTAGCATGGGGATTGATCGCAAAGCATAGCCAGCGCTTACTCTACCGGTGATAAAACTCTGGGTTTTTTTGGCTGACAAAGAGTAACGCTATAAGATATGTGCATCGTAATGGAAACATCTCTTGAACTAACTCAGCTCATACGAGCGTGTTGTCATGGAACTTCGAGAAAAAGTCAACTTAGTTGGAGCCTGACTTCATTGTTGACAACCAACCTCAGCAAAATAGTCTAAATGAATGTGCTTGGTGCCTGGCTGAAGGTGATGTCGAGTGTTTGTCTCGTGGGGCGCCTCTTCCTCAGTACGACGCCCTGCTGCTGTACGACGATGCCGACCAAGAATTCGCCGATGAAATATACAGCCGGATGCAGGCCAAGGGTGTCAAGGTGAGTCAAGCTGTGTGTGTCAGCTGCGTTTTGAAAGTGATGCATGTTTGTTTATTTTTTGCTCAACTCAAGACATCATCAGTAAGGATGCGGTGCAGTGACGGTTCCAGGAAGGGGGCTTGGAGGGGCCGAAGCCCCCCAAAATGTACCAAGTTTGCCTGAGTCCCCCCTCCCTAAAAAGTCCTGGCAATGATCATTTCGAGTGTACTTTTTCATGTTTCGACAAGCCCGCATTTTTTCCTTAGCCCCCCCCTCCTTCATCCCACCCACTTGAAAATTCTTGCGCCGCCACTGATACGGTGTCAAACCTGTTATCTAATTTTTTTAAGGAAATTGAGGGAAATGTGTGCCCTCAATAATGATAGATTCGGAGAAAGGAGATACAACAGAATGCGGTTTGATATTGCTTAATTCCCGGTGAGAATACCTACACTTCTCTCCCAGTGCGTGGGCTCAGAAATTCGTGGAAAATTCGGAAATGCTTCTCGTACACGAGTATTGCTACCGTTCGATGCAAAGCATGCAGTTGTTTCGTGGCAATGTTGCAACGCTGTGCAATGTTGTCGTTTGCGAAGTCGTGCGTTGATCCGTGTGCTACCGCCAGTTTTGCACTAGTGACTAGCAACACAAACAAGACTGTCGATAAACATTAGATAATTCTCGCATTCCAACGTCAACCACAGGAAGTCTATAGCGGGTTTGCCTGTGTACGTACATGTGTCTGCATGTGTGTGTGTGTATGTGTGGGTGTCGTGGCAGTGGCGTAGCTAGGCTATCGGCCTACGGAATGTTGAATTTGTGCCGCAACATGAATGTCTGTGGGTCTTTTAGTCGCAAGAGACTGAGCGCTTCAACACGACTGTAATAGGGAATTAGCAAGTGCATATGTCGATATAGCTGGAGAGACGAACAGCTTATAATAGTGCATGCTTTCAGTCACCCAATTGAAAAAGATCAATATTTTCGATCGATATTGTCTTCATTTAGTTATTTGAGTTCATTTAGTATGTTCATAAATGCAGCTCATATAATGATTATACAGCACGCACGCACGAATTACGATAAATACGACTCGACTCGAATTACGATTATTCGGTCGTGCCGCCCTCAAAACATGCCGCCCGGGGCGAACCGCACCTTCCTCACCTCTCAAGCTGCGCCACTGTTTCAGCATAATAATTCGACATGGCGGAACACCAACCTATTTGTTGGGGACAAAAGTTACCTGACCAAGTTTAAGTTTATTGGATTGATTGTTATAGATCAGTGGTTTTCAAACTTTTTCTTGCCGTTACCCCCTTACACACAATGTGAGTCCTTGTAGCCCCCCCCCCCCCCATAAACCGTCTGTGGCCCCCTAGAAGTCCTTGTGGCTCCCACACACACATGGATCGTCGCGACGCGATTTCTCCATAGGATTAGCTCATGTACGCCGGTGACTATTTCCATTGACAACCAAAGCAACACCACGACTGGAACACACGATTGAAATTTACAACATCGACTATAATACTATATAATATTATATTATTTTATCAAATGCTTCGTGGCCCCTCAGAAAATTCCGTGGCCCCAAGGGGGCCATATGGCCCACGTTGAGAAACACTGCACTAGATGACGTAAATTTTCTTTCCTGATGTGTTGCACGCTTCCGGTACATGGGGCCACCGCAGAGCCGTTGCGAGGACTTATGGGCCCCCCGAAGGCAACACTTTGGGCCCCATTATAAATATAGCACCAAATAATGAATGTATTTATTAGACATAATCACATAATACAAGCTCAGGTGAAAACAAGTGAGCAAAAAGGTAAAGGCTATACATAATACATATGATAAATTGTAATACCATACGTGAAGCAACGGGGCCCCTCAACATTCGCCCCCCCCCACGTCCGGGGGGTACGGGGGGCGGTTGCTACGGCTCTGGGCCACCGCATGGTGGCAATACTGATTTCACTGTTCCCATGTCTTTCAAATTGCCTGTAATTAATAGTACATATAAAAGGAGACTAAAAAATTAGTAGTAACTATTCGACGACATTTGTGCGTGTTTGTGTGTGTGTGACAATGATATGACAATGATATGTCAGTGACAGTGATAAATCCGCACTTCCGCTGAATGTATGTGTGTGTTTGTGCTCTTGTGAATATTTGTTCATGTATCAGTATTGGCATTGTACAAACGGACAATGCGGCATTGTCCGTTTGTACAATGCCGCATTGTAAATATTGTTGTTGTTGTTGTTGTTATTGTATTGTCTGCGCATCTGAGACATTGTGTGTAGAGATTGCGCAATATAAATGTTTCAATAAATGAACAAATGAAATCAAAATATGTGTGTGTATGTGTCCTAGTTGTGTGATCGTGCGCGCCATATGTTGCCGGGTGTTATGTTTGAGCATGTGGGCGTGACAAGACTGATAGAACAGCGGTGTCGTCGCGTGCTGGTGGTCCTCTCGCCGGCCCTGCTCCAGTCGGCCATCAACTCGTTCCTGGCCATGTTTGCGCACGCGCAAGGACTGGGTGAGTGACCTCGCGCTGAGCCTCACAGCTTCAGCTCATGCTGCTACCGCGGCTGTTGTCAAAGCGCCACCTATGCGGCCAGTGGGAGAAACTACCCATCACATGCACAGTGGACCAACATTGCGATTTGAGTATGATGTGTGTGTGTGTGTGTGTTTGTTTGTGTAGATAAGGGTAGTCGCATGCTGATCCCGTGTGTACATCGGAAATGCCAGTTGCCTAGCTATCTGATGTACTGCTGTCGCTTGGACTTCACTCGAGCCCCCGGCCTCGTCGACGTGTGGCGCAAAATGCACGAAACTCTTCTGTCGCCAGGTGGCAGGTCAGTCGGCCGAGATTTGTCGTGTCATCTGTCAGCACTCATCTGCCAAGTATGCTGTCTTTTTTTGGTAGTATTTTTGAGGTGTGTATTGGGATTTTTTCAATTGTTTGAATGTGTGTGTGTGTATGTATGTGTGTGTATGTGTGAAAATTGATGTTTGAACAGAACAATGAAGGAATCAATTGGTAAGCAAGTGCCCAACCAGGGTCAAAAGCAGGAAAATGGCTGTGAAATGGATAGTGGCGCTATCTGTGCGGATATATCTGAAACTATTGCTATTTCGTCCGCTCAACAGACTACGGACAATTTCCAATCAAATTCGTACGCAGAAAACACCTCGCAAAAGTCTAACTCGAGCTCAATGCTGAAACGGATTCACGATAGAATATTCACTCGGCATCTGGATGAGTTTTCCGGCGCATCACCGCAGACTGTCACGTGCGAGAAAACGGAGGGTTTCGTTGCGGAGCGCTGCTGTTCCCGTACAAGCACGGCTTCTGGTAATGACTCATCTGATGTCGTGCGAAATTCGCGCCCAGAGGTACAAACAGCGTGTACCGTGTCTGACAATGCTCGACTGCAACTGCCGACCGTTCCCTGTGCGGAACCCAGCCCAAACCGAACAACGCCGCGAATAAGGTCCATGCTGAAGGGCGCCAAGAAGAGAGTTCGCACCAAATTGGCCATTCAAAAGTGAGCCAATATCGCTTGAGATGACATGACATCCCCTTATATCATTGTGTTTTTGTGTGTGCATATTGCCTTTTATTGTAGCTTTGCTGCGCGTGCTATGTTTTATGATGCTGAAAAATTGGAGTGGAATCGTGCGTTTTCCTTCGCGTAGACTCTAAGTCTGTGTGCGTGTTCAATGTTTGCCGATCTCCGTTGAAAGTGGAGACTCTGTAGGCTTGATAAACACCCTTGGTAGTAGTTGTGTGTGTGTGTGTGTGTGTGTGTGTGTGTGTGTGTGTGTGTGTGTGCGTGTGTATTTACACGAGTGCGCAGCAATGTGCATGGCGTATCGATGCCAGCTATTTTCGGACTAATGGGCAGAGATTTTCCAGTACCAACAGCGATGCCAGGTGGACTGGGGTCTTTCAGTAGTTTGTTTACGTATCGGCCGGGCCCAAACATTGTCGGTGTTTGGCGAGGCAGATGCCAACGAGAATCCGGACGAAGGTGTAGGTGAACACGGGCAACCAAAAACGAAAAGGGGCTGACAATTATTTCCATTTTTGATCGAGTACAGACGGGGAAAATCACAATTGAGGGGAAGTATATTAATGGATTATTTGTCATTTTTTCGTTCATGTCGTTTTGAATGTGTTACTTATTGCCACACATAAATCTCTCCTTCTCAGTGGGCATTTACGGGTTCACCGGTCTTAAGGACCATGGGACACTCCGATGGTTCGAATATGCTTCCAATTTGTTTTCAGACGACACTTGCTATAGTCGTGTAACTGCTGTTTATCTGTAGTAGGTCATGCGATTCTGCAATGCAATGAAACACCATGTCCGCCTTATTCGCGGAGGATGTTGTGATTGAATTCGAGTATTATAAATATCTCGGAACAATTGCTGGTTCGTATAGCAGTGATGCGTAATTCCCCACACGTATCAGTGATGCGTAATTCCCCATTTCTCTTCTTTCCAGCGTACCGCAAGGATCTGTTCTTGGCCCTCTACTCTTCAACATTTAGATGTCCTCGCTTTGTCCTATTCTTGAACGCCACTCTGTAACTTACCATATCTACGCTGACGATATTCAGTTATTTGTTCCTCTTCCACTTCCCTCCTCTTTCTTCATCTCTGATATTCTCTCCGACATCTCTTCTTGGGATTTTTCCAGGTGCCTTCTCCTAAATCCTCCTCTCCTTCCGCGTGACCTTGGCGTTATCTTTCATTCTTCTCTTTCGTTTTCCAGTAACATTTTATCTGTGGCCAGCATCGGCGTAGATTTGTGTTGAGGCTCGGGGGGGGATGACAGCCACCATGCATTAGTGTTCAAAGTTGACTCAGTTGGTCAATTGTATGGGACCCTCAACTATTTTCAGCCTATTCCATTACAACACACATACCTCAATGAAAAGTGTATTGCGTAATATAATTATTCACATATATATAATTTCTTGCATTTTTGGCATATTGTCATTTGCCTTATATGCTGATTTTGATGATAATATACCCAATGAACTGAACTCAGCATAATTCTCGGGGGGTATAATTACATATTCATACCCCCAGCCAATTTGTCGGGGGGTATATATACCCCCCAGGATTTACGCCCATGGTGGCCAGGATCTGTCGATTGATCCTACGCTCTCTGTATCAAATACGTCCCTTTCTTGATCGTCCTTCTGCCATTAAGCTTATTGTCTCTCTTATTTTCTCTCGCATTGATTACTGCTGCTCTTTATATTTTCATGTTCCTCATTACTCTTTGCGTGTTCTTCAGCGTGTGATTAATTCTTCATGTCGTTTTGTTTTTTCTCCAACTCCCTGTCGTCATACTTCCAAATTTTTGTTTGAGTTTCGTTGGCTACCTATCATTCCTCATATTCATTTTCGTATCTGTTATATTGTATATAAGCTTATTCGTGACTCCCTTCAACCTTCCCATGTTTCTGGTCTCTGGACTGTATCTTCTGCATATTCTCGCAATTATCGCCCTCTCGTCTGCTCTCGTGCTCTCAACGAATCAACTTGGCCCGCTAAATCGTTTTCTTTTTTTGCTCATCGTTTGTTCAACTCTCTTCCTGCTACTATTGTTCATGCTCCTTCCTTTAGTTAGTTCCGTTCTTCTCTTTTCGAGTACTTGTTCAACTTGTCGTTTGATCCGTCCTCACATACTCTCACTCCCTATGCTACGGTCTGATTTCAGGGTTTACTCTGCTCTTGTCATGTGCTTACTGTTGTAGATATTTTTCTCTAATTGTGTTGCCTTTTTTTGTTTTATTATGTGTGATCTGCTCTGTATTTGAAGTGTGTGCTTTGTTATTTGGTGTTAGCTTTGGTGTTAAGTTGCGCGGGCGTGTATATGTGCGCTAAATCAAATATATTGTTTGTTTGTTGTTTATCGTGTGGCGAATTACGCACCACTGGGATAGGAGAACGGGTGCCGCTTATTCTGAATCAGCTTGCTCCAGTCTCAAAGCGTGTTGCATCTCTGTGACTGCATAATGTGAAGAGTTATGCTTTCTAGGCCGCGATGTGCCGCATATGAATACGATCTGTCGGTGACAAATAGGTTTAACCTTTCTAATGTGACGGCCATGACACAGTTTTCAAATCTGTTCTCACTAGGACCTGCTACCCTACGATACACCACCCTGACCACTCTGAGTGTAGATCAGTTACCCTCGAAGTTCTTCTGGCAGTACATTCTGTCAAGAATATTCCGGATTGAAGGCGATATTTATTGTGATCATTAAATGTATACGCTTCGATGTTCATATGGGGTCTTCATGGGATGTTCATATGTCTGATATTCATACCGGATATCAGATATTCAAACGATGGAATACATACATGCATATATTACAAATTCGATGATATATTGAAACTTCTCCGTGTGTGATTTATGTTGTCCGGATGGAGAAACGTGAGTGGCCTCCCTGCGAATTTCGCAATGTCCGCTGAGTATTTTGCGGCGGATTCCTCCATCATACGCACAACTAAACAGCCGTGGAAATAAGACGTGGTGAAACACTCGGACCTGAAGTGGAACAGAGATCATTGTTAGCAATAATCCAGTCATACAATACAAGGAAATTTCACTTTCTGACTGTCAGCTGATTGCTCTTATCTCGACACCATTGAGTTCATAATTGCTAGGCGAACCCGCCACAAACGGTAGATATAAGAAGAATGCTGAATCTCAATGCTAGCAACGCATTGCTACAAAAAGTCGACATTAAGCCTGCAAGAACTATGGTCGGAATGGCTGGGAAAGTGTAAACGCTGAGCTACATGGGTGTGAATGTTCCGTTTACAGACATGAATGTTTTCGCATATCATCAAGTGTTACCGTTTCTCTCGTCTCGTCTCATGTGGATATCCGACTCACCTGCACAATCCGTGGTATTCCGGTTCCTGGTACAGCCAGTAGCAGCGGTTGCAGATCGAGTTGAGTGTGGAGAACAGCGTGCTATTGAAGGTGCCGTTGCAGGACAGGTCGTCAAACGCTTGCCTGGTCAAGGCTCGACCCACAAAGTCCCCTCGCTCAATGTGCATGCATTCAGCTCTCGGCACAATAGCCGCCAGCAGCACAAATCCGGTGGCGAGATAAAGTAGAACAGTTATTGTCTGTGTCCGTCGCGGTGTCTGACTCGACTGCGAGAGGGGTCGCGTGAGTGAAGAGAACGTGAATGCTTGGGGCGGGCACACCTGACATAATCGAATTTTCGCACAGAGGCGACAATTTCAGAGTGTCATTCCAATGGGATATATGGCATTTTCCAACAAGCAGCACATACAGCTACAAGTGGCAAGCCACACATACAGGTGTCAAAGGCGGAACCGAAGGCATTTATGTTTGACATTGCAATCAAATCACAAATACCCACGATATAAGCTTTTTAGAACATCCAAAAACCGAAGTGGCAGATATGAAATAGATGAAAATGCTTTAAAGTAACTTACAGATAACACCTGCATGGGCGTAGATCCTGGGGGATATGGGGGTATGTATACCCCCCGACTAATTAGCTGGGGGTATGAGTATGCAATTATACCCCCCGATAATTCTGTTGTGTTTAGTTCATCGGGTATATGATCATCAAAATCAGCATATCAAAAAATAACAATACACGGAAAACGTAAAAATACAAGTATGTGAAAAATTATATTTTACGCAGTATATTTTTCATTGAGGTATATGTGTTATAATTGAATAGGACGAAAATAGTTGAGGGCCCCATGCAATTGACCAACATTGAACACTAATACATGATGGATACCATCCCCTCGAGCCTCAACACAAATCTACGCCCCTGAACACATGTAGGTAAAAGTTTCCATAATCAAAAATGAATTTTCAGGGAAAATTGAAAATCATGAATACATGAAATTATAAATAAATAAGTAAAAATACATAAAATCATAACGTAAACAGAATACGAATTCATTTTTGCAATTCTAGAGAATTGTAAAATTTTCTCGCAATTTTCAGCTGAGAAAATAATCTACACCAAAAGTCAGTAGCCCGTGGGTGATTGGCTAGTGGTGGTAGGGAATGGAGGGGTTAACAGGTGGGGAATAGGGACAAACGTGCGTTTATATTAATCCGAATTCGTTTATTTTGGTTTCCAGTGACTTTCTGACATTTAATTTGTTAGAACAACTCTTAATTAACAACAACTTGTAATTAACAACTCAATTTACTGGATTTCTCAGCGCTCTTGTGGAAAATGAAGAGTTGGCTCATTAAGAAGTGCGGAATAAGAGAAAACACGTTACGGACCAATGTTCTAGGAGTTATACTCATGGACAAGATTCTTCTAAATAATAAAAGTTCATACCATTTTCTGCGTGATTGTAACTGAATACAAGTTTATCGGACCATTCCGTCTGGGACGAAACCATGCGGAAATAATTTCAAATTCCAATTTGATATCTGTTTTCCATTTGCACACGAGCGAAATATGTGCCGATAAAGCACTGTCTTGAGTTTATTAAATTACCATGAGGTTCCATGGGGCCCTGTAGCACAATCGTTACCAAATTTGATTAAATCAATAACTATTCATGTAACGGTGGTGACGGAAAAATTCTACAGGGAAAAACCTGCAGGATGCACTAATTCAAGATGAACTAATGCAAACATTTTATTTACCTCCAATGATGAAATACCAGTGCATATGAACAGGAATTTGCATTGAATGCTGACCAGATCACAAGCGACCTTGTCTACTTTATTTTATAAGTGGTTTATAATTATACGATTTCAGCTATTTCTATGAGACTGAAGAGATTGGCAAAAACAAGAAGGCGGTAAATATGTTCTCACCATGTCTGGCGTCATAATGAATCAAATAAACGTTTTTCGCACGCTAAAAGTCACCGTCAAATCTCGCTGAATCCACACACACAAACACAGGGAGCGCTCAATGGCAACTCACGCCAAACGAACCGACTTGCTGTTTGTGAGACGTGCACATAAACAAGTCCTCCTTTATTGCTCCTGCAACACACATACATACACACACACACACAAACACACATACACACACACACACATCCAAACGGTGCGCATGAAGTAGCGCGTGCCCACGTGCGTATTTCGAACTGAAAACAATTTGATGCAGAGGAGCTCACAAGCAGAAACCAACAAAATATCAGCCATAACTCTTTTGGAAAATACAGGACACAGGCTGCAGGAATATGCCGTTGTAGTGTTGACGCTAGGCTGACGACCATCACAACCAGTGAATCAAACAAGCATGCAGTAAAACAAGCATAGTTAGCAATTCCAGGGGTATAAATTTGTAAAAATACAGCATTATGGTAGAGACTGGCGTTATGATGGTTACTGTGGAGACCCCCCATGATACCGCTATACACCGCCACTGCTATGGAGGATCCTATCTTGATACCTTCGTGCGTTCTGTGCTTCTTTTCAAGTTTTGTATTATTCTATTGTCGGCATTGCATGATTAGCCCTGATGGGTGTTTTGCGTGTGTAAATACCATAGTTAGTACGCTCAACACCTGCTAAATCGGTCATCATCTGGAAACATGACGAATCACATCTAGACGTGTAAGAGAGGATGGTACAAGCAATATGAAACAACCTTCTGTGGAGTGATTAAGTGAAATAGATGATATATTCAATGCTACTCCTTACAAAAATTGAGGGGAAAAAGTAAGGTGGCATGTCAGTTTCATCGACGAATTAATATGACATACTCGTTTAAAAACATTCTTGAATATACGAGTGTGTGTGTGTGTGTGTGTGTGTGTGTGTGTGTGTGTGTGTGAGGGTGGGTGTTTGAGTGAGCTAAGATCAGCCATTTTACAGCCATGTGTTGTCATAGAAGCGAGGTCGTTTGTACGAGACTCATGCACTGTTGAGAACACGCTCCATAAACCACGGATTTATTTGGAATAACGGTGCTGGCGGGTCTTTTGTGGTGGCCGCCGGCTGGTACGGTATTTGGTTCTGAAAAATGCCAACGACACAAAGTACGTGTTCGCTAGATTCAAGACAGAAACGTGCGCCGCTGTCTTTCAAGTGCACAGCCAGTCATGCACAACTGCAGAAACCTGCACGCTGCTCTAATTGTGCGAGCTGCACTGCTGCGTACACAGAATTTTGACATAAATAGATATCTGGTGAGGTTGACACACACACACACACGCACATACACTCATACACGTGGGGATATCTCCGCTAGAGGAATCGATCGACAAATGACCACACAGAAGCAAGACCAATGAGAACTGTCCGAATAAGCTCATTGGGTTTGGGACCCAATTACCCGGAGACCCTCATATCGATGTAGATGTTCTGACTTAGTGATTGCAATACTCTCATTTTTGTGGAATATGAAAATGCTTGAAGAAGTCCGAACAAATCCGATCAAAACAGTTCTTGCACTGCCGCCAATAAAGTCCTTTTGGACCCTTGACATCACTCATTTGATCGTTTCAGAATAGTTGATACCTGAATATCACGTCAACCCGTGTGCAACGCAAGATAACGTGAGGTAATTCTACGTCAACCGCTGGGTTCAACCCAACACTATTGGGAATAAATTCGGGCTCGGGAAAGCTGTGCCCCTCTAGTTATAGAAACGTGGACCTTTAGTGGTCTGATCATGTCCGATGCTTCACCATGTGTAGGTATTGTGGTCTCTTAGGCGATTTCCACAAATCAAGATAATAATTCTATTGGATTGCGGAAGGAGTGTTCCCAATACAAGACGATGGTGACACGAATAACTTGCCCTACAAATATAAGAATGCAACGCTTGCGCAGACGAGCCATGTATCCTGAGTGACCTGTCACTAATAAACATAAACATACGTATGTATGTTTGTCATGGTGATATGAACACACGAGTTCTAATTTTGCTCAAATAAAAATAAACAGAGCCTTTGAAGCGTAATTCGATGGCTAAATTTAGGCACTAGCAATAACATTGGTGGGCATGTGTATGACATCGGTCCGTGGGCTGATATGGTGTGGAAGTTGAACCGGTTTTTAAAAAAAAAACATTCTCAAAGAAAACACTAAATCAGGCCCTGCGTAATTCCAGAAATAGAAAGAGGCGGGTTGTATTGGTAAATTCCCTCACAGCGTGCCTGATCACAAGACCCTTTGATTCCATATATTGCGTGGTAGCAAGACAAGCGAGCTATTTAGAAGACGGAAAAAGCAAATGACCTGAACAGAGCCAAGCATGGAAGGCATCATCTGCAAGCAAAACAAATCCGACCTGGTATTTGTGAAAACAACTCCATATTTATAAACACGGTTCAGGGCCAATGATAGAATTTGTACTTGGAACGATTTAGAAGCCTACCATTCTGGCATTAAGCTACGTTCTGGTTTGTACGAAACGTGCAAAATACGGGATATTCCGTCAAGACCCAATAAGCATTCCCGTTGATTTTGAAAGAACAAACTTGAAAAAAACACCACAGCCGCGTCATGCACGAGGACAAAAATGGGCCGTCTCACAAAAGCGTAACGTAAGGTTAACTTATTTCAGAACAAAGGACGAAACAATAATAATGAAATAATCGTTACTGAACGTGGAATAACAATAACCAGAGCCGTAGCAACCGCCCCCCGTACCCCCCGGCCGGGGGCCCAAATGTTGAGGGGCCCGTTGCTTCACACATGATATAAAAATTTATCATATATGTTATGTATAGCCTTTACCTTTTTGCTCCGATGTTTTTACCTGAGCTTGTATTATGTGATTATGTATAATATATAAATTAATTATTTGGTGATTCATTTATAATGGGGGGTTCCAAGTGTTGCCTTCGGGGGGGGGGCAAGTGTTGTCTTCGGGGGGGGCAAGTGTTGCCTTCGGGGAAGGGGGGCCCATAAGTCCTCGCAACGGCTCTGACAACAACCAAGATATTTAGGGCTGGAGGATGCATTCCTAGTAAGTTTTTGGTTGTACCGAGACATCCATATCCATGATATTTGTGTGCGCACGTGTGTATGTATGTATTCTATTTGCAAGCACCCATGTAGTTTCTGTCGATTTGTGCTCCTTGTTTTTGTCTCCATATGCTTATACTTTTATTACTGCTCGCGTCTTTGCCCTCGGAAGTGCGCTATATCAAATACATGTTGTTGTTGTTTATGATGTTATGAGCGCTTGTCGGATGTTATGAAGACTTGTTACGTGATTTAATCCACTCAACTAACTGCTGCCATGCTCCATCGTGTAATTGAACCATTCTTTGCATGGCGAAAACATTGTATCTACCTGAAGAACGGAAAAACGTCACTTGCTAGGAGCTGACAATAGTTAGAAACACACGCTCATAAGGGCACTCTGCGCCAAACCCTGACTAAGCTTGAAGTGAGAAGGCGATATCTACAAATACACAAAACGACATTCTATTATACAGCCATATAGCAAATATTTGTAAATTTCGCCATAGCATGATTACTCGAAATCACACTTTACGCGCTTTTACATCAAATCGCCGAAATTAGACAGTCCTTTCTATTATTTCAATGTATTAGCGAGCTTATCCGAAAAGAATGTAAAAGACAGCATGACACGAACAGCGATAGCGCTGGCGCAAACTTGCCCGCCAGCCCAGTATTGCCGGATATATTGAAATTACCACATCACAACACCCGAGCTTACATGTTTGCACGTAAAAAAACTGTTGCGTCGACGATATGATAGCACATACAGCAGAAACATAGAATAGACCAACTTACTGTTGAGCCGCGTGTTAGGTTTCCCCATGTTATGCTTAAAAGCAAAATGCATTACAGTAAAATAGTGAATGCAATCTACCGAGACTTACTTCAAAAGCACAGAAGTCGTTACGAAGAAGAATATTAGTTGGAATACATCCAGACTTTCATAAAATGCGCCAACACGACCGGCAATAGAAAATGAAAAAATAACAAAACAAAACAAAGAAAGGTGTTATGTCAACGTTTTGCATGGCAAAATCAGTAAAATATGAAAGCTTGTAAATTGAAAACAAGCAAAAATCTAAATTCAGAAGCAAAAGCAAACAAAATTAAAATAAGATCGTATTCTCAAAGCGGCATACACATGGCAAGCGCATATCTAAGCACATAAAATCGCACAATGGAAATAATCGCCAGAAAACACATTTGAAATCATACACTGACGTACAATATGCAAGAACAAAGAGAAACGCCGGAAAATACAAAGAAGAAAATAAAAAATAAATTGAACAAAGCATCATCACAGTTCGCATCTTCTTCTTCAACATTTTCCTTCATCATATAAAACTATCACCATAACCATCACAACCGACACCTCACAACGTCGAAATGTCTTTCGAAACACGACCGATTCACACCCCCCGAACACACACACACACACACTGGCTAGTACAAAACAAGCAACGGTCCGACGAGCCCCAAATAATTGCAATGAAATGCAACCAACTGTGTGTGTATGTGTGTGTGTGTGTGTGTGTGTGTGTGTGTGTGTGTGTGTGCGTGTGTGATGCATGTCGATTCAGGCGTCACTTGTGACTTGATCGTAGACGCCATCGAAGAGATTTGCATCTTCAGTGGTCAGCGGCTGACCGCTGAGCGTACTCAGAGACCGATCGAACGCCCCGTCATGAGAAACGTCCGCACGATCGTCCACGTCGTCGACAAAAGTGTCATCACCCGACACCACCTTCTTGGACACAACGCGACACCGATACGAGCCGGAATAGCTGCTGGTTTCAGAACTCGCCGGAGAAATGTCACCCCCGTTGTTGCCGACGTCCGACAAAGAGCCAACTGACGCTGGAAATTCACCGGCCGTGATGTCATTTTTCTCTCGACTGACCACCACTCGCGGATGTTCAACATCCAAATCTATATCTTGCTCGGAGCAGTCATGCCCGTTGATGTCCGCCTCCTTGCTATCAAACCTGCCTGTTTGCTCTGAGTTCCCGCGAGGTTCCCCGACCACGGCAGATTCGTCTTCGTTGTAGTCGTTGTCGCCCTTGACGTCATCACTTACCGCCTCGACACCTTGTCTTCGGCGCCATGTCTTGGCACTGCACTCCACACCGAACCCCTCTTCGTAGTTGCCCTTGGTCTTGAACAGCTGAGTGAAGTGAGGGGTGCAGTAGAGAACGCCCGCCACCGTAGAGTATTTGTCCATCCTTGACAGGAACAACGACACAACGGTTGTGATAACGCAACAAGCAATTCAAATAACACTGTGTCTGTCAACAATGCTCTGACTGAAGTGGGGTAGAATAGTAACATAACACAAGAAAATACAGATGGACCTCAAGAAATGTATAGAGCTTTAAGCAAAATTCAACTGCGTAGTGTCTGATGTCTTTTGAAACATTGCAGCTTATAGCTGTATTGATAACCAAAAATCATCATGACGTTGAAAAAGAAAAACATAAGCATGTCCACAATAATCACTAACTAATGTAACCAACTGAAATTGATCTGCCTAGGCTAGAAATGCTACATCAAGCATTCGTAAGGACCACAGTATCCCTGAGCTAAATATGCACCGACTTTTTATATTTTTGTTGGCGAATGCATTATACCCACGCTGCATGTGATGCAGTGTTTTTACTGGTATTGGAATGTTGCGAACTAACCACGTTACGCAGCCACAACGCAATATCACGGTACGATACAATACAGTGCAATTCTCCAATGCTCAATTCACCTGAGCACACAGTTGCACTTGTGACAACGGAAACAATTTTTGTGCATCACGCGCTTGTCCACCACGAGACGTTCCATTGCGTACACACGCTGACCACAAATACCACACATTTCTGCGGTACCCGTTTCCATCTGACAGGCCAACCAAACACACACACACACGCTGCGATTGACAACGCAAATGGTGACCTCGCCATAGTTAAACTTTTAGCAACATCTTTCAATCGTGGCTGCACGTGGAAATGCAAGATCGGCTGTTTCGTGGATGACACCAAATGCTACGCAAGGAAGACTGGAATTGTTGCAAAATGATGCCATTTTCAACTACAATCGTTCTGATGGAAACACCTGAGAAACTGCGAAATATTGAAAGCACAGTTAGACAAACAAATGCGCTCATTGCAGCGAGCTACTATAAACAGGCAGGTAAATCGGCAAAATGGCAATTAAATATCCACTGGAACATGCAGAAAAACGCAAGTAAATAATAAACTTGCGGAATACATCACACCTTCCGGAATAAGCCCGGCCTGATTACGTGCAAACTTTGCAACAAGCAAACTGCCAATAATTGCAGCCAGACTATAATAAACAAATAACTATTGCAAAAACAAAGACAAAGCCAACACAAGCTGAAAAAAGCAAATGGTGAGCATAGGGATTATAAAAAAGGTGACTACGCACATATTGAGGTGAACAGAAAAAAGTGAGCGCAAACGCACACACACACACACACACACGAACAAGTACGTGGATTAGCAACTAGGAATGATATACAAGCGAAAAAAATGAGTAGCGCTCTGCGACAAAAAAAAACACACACACACACACGGGCAGACACTCACCAGATTAATGTACGAGTTGAACCAGAATCAACACAATCAAGTAGAAAACTTGCATTTCCAATTGAAACATTGAAATCCGGGAGTGAAAACCAAATATTTTGCGAAAAGTAACGACACACACACACACCCACACACTCGCCCAGAAGACGCATGAAGTGCATGAAGCAGCTTATTCGTATATTGAGAGCTACCATGAGGAGACACAACACAGACAGACGGATTTACATTTACAGATTGATTAATACACCACATACACTCAAACACATGCCGTCATTCAAAATATGCACGTCAAAATAGTGACAGGGTTATCACCTTGCCCGCTAAGAACATATCTCAAAAAAGCTATAATCTGCACTTTCAAGCTCAATCGTTCGCACAGGGCGATATACATCAGAAATGCGTATGGCAAATCGCTCACTTGCTCAGACACATAGGTTACTCACATATTTTACAAACGGGACTGTATTAATCATTAATCACATTAATCAAAGCAGAGAGGCTATCCGATAGTGACCAGACACATTCTCCTGTGGAGACAAATTGATTTACGCTCACATCTCACCATCTGAATCTTCACAATCCGTTGATGGTGAAACGAGCGAAAAGATGAATAGAAGACATGAGAACAACGAGATAAACAGCAAGAGAAACGCACAAAACAAAGTCAAACTCAATTGTACAAGCACACATTTCTTATTCCACCAAATCGATTGATATTTTCCCACTAAAATTAGACACACATACGAGCGAAGATCGTTCAGAATGATCGAGCGAGATGGGAAAACAACCGAGAGTTTCATAGAGAGTGCAGAGCCGGCACAAAAACCTGATCAAGCTAAAAATAACAAATTCCATGAACGCACTACATAAAAGGACCGATATAAAGTTGAGAAAAAACTCGACCAAAATAAGCGCGC
This sequence comes from Sacculina carcini, assembly GCA_916048095.2. Classification (NCBI taxonomy): domain Eukaryota; kingdom Metazoa; phylum Arthropoda; class Thecostraca; family Sacculinidae; genus Sacculina; species Sacculina carcini. The sequence goes on along the minus strand of OU696581.1, from coordinate 3,327,956 downwards.
ACATAAAAACGACGGAGCGTAAGATACATTGACACACATACACACACAGCGCATACTTCTGCATACGAATTTCATGGCTAAAAACGTAACTCTGCCCAGTGTCACATTGCAAAGCCAATGAAAACAAAAAACCAGCAGAGAAGTACATCAACATCGATATATTTTAAGCAGCACACTCGAATTCAATCTGCAAACATTAAAAATTCTGGCAAACATTCGAACCTCAATATCCATTTTTAGACTTTCAAAATAAAAAACGTACGTTCACATACGATCTGAGCACTGTAACATTGCAAGACTACGATAAAAATCAGATTCCAAATACTCCACATAGACCAGCACATGGTCCAAACTCAACGTTTCAATCAGCATGAAAACGTCTCGACAAAACTATGCTGATTTTGAGCTTAGACGCACTGAAAATCCGGAACAAACATTCGAGCAACGATGGCCATACCCACCACGCATAAATTGCTCCATCAAAAACCAGCATAGAGAGGAAAACAAAGTGATACACACCTGTATATATGTTGTTGGCAAGCTTTGGACAGACCAGTGGTTCTTAACCTGTGGGGATTTCCCCACTGTTGGGAAATGGAAGAGTTGCCAAGTGGGAAGCTAAAGGCCGGACAGGGGGACAAATGTGTTTTTTATCAATTAAAATTCGTTTATTTTTGTTTCTAATGACGTCTTGACATTTACTTTGATGTAACAACTGAATTTATTGAATTTATCGACGCTGTTGTGGAAAATAAACGGATGGCTTATTAGGAAGTGGGGAATCCGAGAAAAAAGGTTAAGAACCGTTGGGTTAGACAGTACTGCAAAGAGCAGCTAACCTACATCAATCCAGCATAGAAACATGGCTGATATTGAACAAACTCGATACACTTCAAGCTTCTCCACTTAGTCGAATACACATTCAAATGACACGTTAGAAAATGCACTGTGCAAACATGAAAACTCGTATAGACTCTAGCACACACGCACAATTACACACGCTGAGTGGAGAGAGAACAAGAGTAGCTCCGATGCGCTGCAGCCATTCACTGCAGAGAACTAGAAACGGGAGCTGCTGTGCAGTATGTGGCCACATAGCCGGTTACTGAACCAACACACACACACACACACACGCACACACACACACACACACACACAATCGTACACCCATCAGCCCAGGAATATTGTGCGACCGCGAAATTTCAAACGTTACTCACAAAGATACAACAAAATGTTGATGCAACAGTAATTAACAAGGCAGTCGATTTGTAGGAATGCATGGACGATTGTACGTCTGGACTGGACCAATTGACTGGACCTCGTGAGCCATAAGACGTGTAGTTTTCAACTTGTTAGATTCCTTTGATATTTGATACGTTTGACCATCGTCAAGCTCGTGCTTTGGAACATTTCAAACCACACCGCAAATGCATAATTATGTCACTACAAGGGTGATCAAGCACAAGCCAACAAATACTAGACACAAACACGCACACAGACACGCACACACAGATAACTGAACTTCGGATACACAGGGATATATGGCTAATGCAGTTGAATACTCGAAATAGCAGGACAAAATGACGCCAAGGCCGAGTTGGTAACTATCCAGAAGGCTGGCAAACTGCACCTGCCAAATACGTTAGTTGCTTTTCTACAAAACCGACGTCGTCATTTGATGCAATTCTGAACAACAAGAGTCCACACCTCATGAACCAACATACGCACGATGAAGAGAAAAGATCCGAATTTCCAAGTCAGTTGACAGCGTTGAAACTACAATCACCTACCTGGAATACCAAGAATAAACCGTTATATTTCCACGTCCAACCAGGTAAACAACGTTCACGACCAACGAAAACACAGCGGGAAGTACTAGAAACACAAATACTCCCGTCAGCACTACACCACACGCTGTTATACGAATCTACATGGGGAAAACGGTAAGCAAAAGCAAGCCTACATTTGTTGCCGGTGCGACACGCATCCACGCCGTCCGTCAATTCCTCACAAGAGTCGGTCTCCGATCCGGTTTCGTTCTCCGTTGTCGAGTCGGCCTCGCTGGAGTCGGTCGAAGTTGTCGGCGACATCGACCGAACATCGCTGCCGTGGACGTCAACACTTCGCCGTGGTGAACGACACTGATCAGGAGAGCGGCTCCGGTGAGGACCCGCAGAGGTCGCAGAGAGCAGGTCACACTTATCACCGCATTGTGAGTCGACGGAGCCAACGTCGTTTACATTCACGTCTTCATTCTCATCCTCTAGATTCTCGTCGTCGGAAGACGATTCATCTGCCGACAATTCACTATCGCTGCTGCTCGACTCTTCATCCTGACTACTAGACGTTTCCCGATGTTCACCCGATGTTTTCTTGTTTGAGCCAATGACTGCCTGCAATGTAGTTCCATTGTGATTCTGAGTCTCATAATTCATGGTGTATGATCGGACAGATTCAGTCTGATCCTTGCAGTCATCGTTGATAGACGAGTTTTCTTCTTCTGATGAATCACTTTCGGAGTCACTAGATGAACAACCACTGGAATCACTCGAAGAGGTATCATCGTCATCATCTTCAGAAGATAACGTTTCTGACTCATCATCAGCCTCATCATCAGCAGACAACTCGTCTTTTTGACAATCATTATGCTCATCCCAGAACGACACTCGACGCCCGGGAAGTTTTTTACTCGCGGTCATTTCCCTGCTGCCATCACGACGCACTTTCAGAACACTAGCGTTCGCCTTCGCATAGGAACTCCCAGCCTGCTCAGAATCATCACCATTGCTGGACGTGGTAGAATGCGGAGCTTGCCAGGATTCCGCCGTTTCTGCAGAGCCATCTACATGAAATTGTGGTGAACTACATTTTTCGTCGTCGGAAACGGCAGAATCATCATAGCTAAGGCAATCATATGCTTTCTCTACGCCTTCAACCCCAGTACCAACCATGTTTTCGAGCGCTTCTGTTTGGGATGACCCAGTGTATCTGTCTTTATCGGCATTTTCGTTCCTCTGAAGATCTCTCGAATATTCTCCACTAGCGCTGTCATCGTCATTCAATCGTTCTTCCGAGACATAATCGCCATCACCGTAATCGTCACCGCAGCCAGTCTCCTCGTCATCGCTATATAGTTCGTTTTCCTCCTTATCTACAAACTCTTCTTCTGCATCCCCGCTCAGCTCGGACGAGTCATCACCATCGTCCGAGCCATACAACTCTATGCCGCCGTTCCTCCTGTCCGACTCATCCTGGACTTCAGCATTGAGCCGATCTGCCGGCGCAACACACTCACCGCTCGATGGCCACTCCTCTCCCTCATCTGCGGAGGCAGGTGGACATTGTTCGACAACACCGCGGCGGAAAAATGCCGGCCTTTTAGGCGGCAGACCCTGTGAGTCCGCCCAAAAACGGAGCGTACCCCACAAAGCAAGAGCACCATCAAACATCTGACATACACAGTGCGAATGGTATGCACGCCAAGTGGATATGAAACAATTACAAACAACAAACATACAAACAATTACAATTCAACAATTACATTTCACTAAAAAAACCGTAAGTTATAGTTGAAAGTGAAATAGCTGTGATCTACCGCCCTAGAAAATACAAAAGCACAAACAGTAAAAAGGTAATAGACTAAGAAACGAATTGACATATTCACGAGAGTCCCACTTCCGCCCATTCCATTGAATAATCTATAAACGAAATGCCCCTAACCTATCAGCTATCCGACATAATTCAACTCAGCCCCCACCACCCTGAATCTCTGCGTCGTGCATTCGACACCTACTGGTTGGCTGTAGCCTCGCCAGATCTGCACAACTGCCCCTCAGTTCTTCCATTCACGCATCGCTAAACACTCACAATGAAGCGGCTGACTTTCTGGCACGTCTTGTCGGCCGAATTGGTCGCGGGGCGGTCCTTGAGCGACTCGAACATGGCCTTCAGGTTTTTGGTGGTGTCCAGACTCGGACGACATTCGTCCTCGACGGTCAACAGCCCGCCGTCGCATAAATTGCTCTTCTCCTGCCACCGCTCGAACTTGGCCGTCAAGTTGCGCGCCTTCTCGCTAGACTGCCAGTTCCATCGAGCACGAAACACACACACACACATACATACACACACACACACACAGAGTGAGAGAACACTACTTGGTGTGAAGTGAACGCAACACTAGCCATGAAAACACAGCTTAACTACGGCTAATGAATGCTAAACAGTTGAGAACAGACATCCCGATAGCCAGATGGACAATACGTGCATCAAGACGTGGAATATGAGAATAAAAACACATCGCATGGATGTAGATTGATTTTATACACAAAACAAAGTGACTATGTGAGCGTGCCCGCACAGGCACGCACATCATTGAGAGACTCACCCTGCCGCTGTCGAGCGGGTGGTGGGGCGAGCCCTGGCGGTCCTGATTGTTGGCAATGTGCTCGTCGTCGTCGTCATCATCGTTGTCGGTGTATGTGTAGTCGTCGTCGCTGCCACTGGCGCTGCTGACGCCGGTGTAGTCCGGCGGCGGTGTGAACGACTTGAGCGGCTTCGGACCTGCGTCAAATTCGGGCGCAGCGCAAAATTACGGCCCGACATTTAAGACTGAATACCCAAGACCCGCTATTTACGACCGAATAACAATGCAACTGAAACACGGCACAAACGCTCGCACATTCGTGGCTCGATTTACGAATATCTGACGTCGCAATCGGGAATTTAGCTTACAGTAGCTGAGTTCACACAACAAGCATGATGTCACACCCACCATGATCCGTGCAGTCTCCGTCAATGGCCCGCTGTTCCAGCTGTTTAAACAGAGACAACACTTGTCGCGCGTTGCCCGAGGCTTTCTCGCGACTTGGCGACTCCCCAGCACCGGCAGTGCCTTCTGAAAACCCGCACACACACACACACACACACACATACAGACACACATACAGAGCGCATATTGTAGATAGATATGCACGAAGAATATTAGCAATAAAATAGAGTATCCCAGGCGAAAAGGAACAAACATGTAGAAAGCAAAAGCCAAAATAAGTATCATAATCGAATGGAAAAACGTTTCAGCTTGACATATAACTTGAACATCAACCTAATCAAATCTGACATATGATAACACTTTGGCACAACAGAAAAAAGCAAAGCAAGCTATGTTCAAGATAAAAAGGATACCAAGCAACACACACACACACACACACACATACACACACACACACAGACACACACACACACACACACACACACAAACACACACACACACACACAGACACACACAAACACGCTGTTTGACGCATACCGGACGTGCCCAGCTCAAGTTGTTTGAATTTTTGCAGCATGTTGGAGGTGGTGTGACACTGTGTCAACTCGTGCTTCAGTTCGTCATCCACAGCGTCGTCATGACAACCGTTGGCGTCTCCGTTGGCCTCCTGGAAACACACACACAACACACACACACACACACATAAACATAGACGCATGCATGTGGGTACACACACACACACGCAAATACCTGAGTACACACGCACATACAAACGAAGCGGCACAGGTTCAGTGACGATACCCAGCAAAATACTGCTCTCCAAACGGACTCATTTCATTGTGGCAGTGGGCCACAGCAAAATGACATTGACATATCTGTTTGCACGTTGGAAGATAGGCGAATCAGATCGAACAAGGTTGTGATTGTCATGTCCCACGCGTTGCCACTGTACCGTAGAGAAGCTAAGTAACAAAACAACACACAATTCGCCCTCTCTACTATGTTCGCCATTATCCTATTCCTGTGTTTATATTTCACTTTATACGCTCTATTACTTTTTTACAAACACACACACACACACACACACACATACAGACAAGCATACACACATGCAGACAAGCATACACACAGGCAGCACAAAACAACGAAATTCCACAAAGGACAAAAAAACCAATGAACCGATCGGAGTTTTTGTAGCTGAATAATTCTGAAATTATGCAAACGTTGGTCTATAGAAACAGTGGGGAAACGCATCGCGAAAAGACCGCAGTGAATTTGAAACAAGTAAAAACAAGAGCACGAATTCAGAACAAAACAAAAACTCGACGCAAAAATACAGAAAATAAAAACAATACAGAAGAGCAAAAACAATGCAAATGAACAGGTAAATAGCCAAAATATGGAAAAATAATTGGAAAAATCAACATAATTGGCTGTAGAAATCATGCAACACGTTAAACACCCACAAGCAATAATGAAAAATTGAAGCAAAAACGTGACAAAAAAACCACAAAAAACCACGCCGTTCAAAAACATCATAACAAAATGACACCTGGTTACAAGACCAAACACACCACACACAATGCCACGCCAACAGCAACGCCCCCTGGTGGCGGAATGGGGAGATTGGCGCTCACCCGCCCAACACGCCTGCCTCGCTGCTGTTGTTGCTCATAAGTCTCGAAGAACTTGAAGCGGTTGGAAATAGCCGACGTTTCGACAAGAAAATCGTCGTGCTTGGTCGAACTCTTGACAATGTCGCCGGAGGCAACTGCGCTGACGGCGGCGTTCTGACACCGCCGACCGCACCAGCCACACCACAATACGTCCACAATAACATCAAGTATTACACAGAAATATTTCGCCATCTTTGATCGTACGTGCGAGTATGTTCGTTTGCTTTTCATGTATACAAGTGTTTATATGTAGAAAAACTGCCAACACACACACACACACACACATGTGTGTATGTACCTGGGCGAAAATGGCGGCGCGAGCAGACACGGAGGAACTGGAGCGCAACACTCCCGGCGCCCCGCCGCCCGCATGCAACAAACTGGTCTGCTGAGGCTCGGCCGTGTCCAGCTGTTTGAACAAAGACCGAGCATCGCGCGCAGTGTCTGCAAGCACCACACACACACACACACACATGCACACACACACATGCATAATAGTTATATATTAATGGAACAGAAGCCAGAGGTTATAATCTACATATACTATATATCTGTGAATATATCAATGGGAACACAATACATATACACACACACAAACAAACACATATGACAAACAGGTGTGGGGTATGATTGATTAATATTCACGCGGGCATCATCAGCGAATTAATCAGCGATTCAAATCATCCTGATTTCAACCAATGAACAAGCTTCATCACCCATCATCATCCCCGCCCTGGAAATAGTCTCATTCAACACGACATTGCATGCAGCACCATCATGATTGCATGCATCACGTGACTGACCGGCTTCTTGCAGCAGTCCCGTGTCGTCGTCGTGAAGACGGCCACTGTGTTCGGCGTGCTGGCCACCAATAGCGCCACTCTCAAACTTGGACGCCAGCGTGGCCGTGATGCGACTGCCAATCTCGGCAGACAGATCGACACCGCCGCCACCGCCGCCGCCACCGTGCTCGGCTCCGGATGCGTCGGCCAGAGCACGCACGTAGCTCGCCTTCAAGTCCGACTGATAAACACACACACACACACACACACACACACACACACACACACACACACACACACACACACACACACACACACACACACACACACACAATTAGAAAACAAATGAATAAAACGAGATAGGAAAAAAGTCTTTCATATAGAAGTATATAAAACTGGAATGGGTTACCAGCCAATGCGACGTTTAACGGTGTTAATTAAGCAAGTGACACATTGTCCACGTGCGCTGCGTGAGGCAACTTTTTGGTAAGATCACCTGGTTAATTTGAGGTATATCATCCAAATCCTTTCGGTATTTCTGACCGTCTTGTTCTTTCAACGCTTCTTCGTACGCTGTGCGATGCTCACGCGCCTGCCAGAGTGAACGACAAATACACGTGCGTCATTGGACTAAACGTACTTATTTGTAAAAGCTAATATTGATAGGAGAAACAATACTAAACACTAAACAGCAGAAGATAAACAAATAGCGTTTAAGTAAACAAAAAAAGTCTGTTTCGTCCCGCTCAAGCGTGCAAATACAATTTCGCCAAAATCAACGGCAAAATAATTGGAACATGCATTAACATTACTCTGAGACAATCACGGAACATCTGAGAACTCAATTAGGAAATCATCACCCATAATAGCTGGTTTGGTGTAAGTTTCGTAAGAATATGCCTCACTGAAGCATTACTTACGCCGCAAATCATATCCCGCAGTCTGGACAGTTCTCCTTTCCGTTCCTCACGCAGCTGCTCGCGTCGACTGATACCTCTGTGCTCCTCGAAACGACTCTTCACCTCGTCCATGCCCGAGAAGCTGACTGGCCGCTCTCTGACAACTTTGGGCGACTTGATCTTGCCACTCTTCTTGGCTGATCCTCGCTGTTTGCGCGGCTCGTCGCCTTCCGTGTCTCCGTTGGTGCCAGTGTGTTCAGCGTCATCGCCAGAGCAGGCCGAGTTGTCAGCATCTTCGTCGCCGCTTTCGTCTTCGGAGCAGCTGTAGATCAGGTCACTCTCGGACATTTGTCTCTGATGAGAGTCCAGCTCATTAGCACGCTGCTGAAATCTAAACAAGCAGATCAAACGAAAACACAAACAATAGTCAGATTGGTTACAAAAGACGAACAAAATTCACTTTGAGAAATGTGCACTGATGTAGACTCACATACACACAAGTGAAACCCGCTGCTCTGTGCTCGATAAAACAAACACATAACTGGTACTTACTGTATATCCCTGTTGAAACCTGTTTGCTCAAGTCACTCAGTTATAATATTGACCTCAAAATTGCTCTTAACACGGAATTCAGCACAAAAAAGAAATGAATCGACAAAACACGACTTAACGAATAAACACAAACACCACACAGTGCATGGCACATGTATAAACACTCGAATAAGCTCACTTCTTCATTTTTTTCATGATGCTACCGGCTGGAGTGGATGTTTTGACGCCATTTTGAGCGGTGCCGTTGTTGGTGCCGTGACCCGGATCATCGACGTCGACAGCGTGCTCAAACACGGAGAAGCGGTCACGCACATTCAGATTCTGCAAGTCGTCCAGTCCATAGTCGGCTTTGCTCGACGCTGATAACAACAATATATCGGTCCGTGAATACTTCAACACGTTACTCAATGGTTCACATCACAATGAACAGTATGATAACATACAATTATTATTTATATTTTAGTGTCGCGTACAAATGTGGAGGAAAGATTGTCTCGTAATATACTACAAATGCTAACACTAATGAAAACTAAGAAAAATCTTGGCATGACAAGGAAACTCAAAGATAATGTTCCGATAGGTAATTCTATTGTCAAATTGTACAGCAACTGTGCGCTGATTTTAAGTGAAAATGAAATGCAAATCACATACAAACAAGCTCGCATATAAGCGAAAAACACGACAGATCTCAACGAAGACAAAAACGGGGCCTGTAAGGATGTGGACCCGCAAACGAGTTTGCTCAACTTACATCTGACCACGTCGTCTGGAAGTTGTACTGGCTCAGATTCGCGAATGATTACCTCTCGTTTCCTGCGAAGCATGGCTGTAAATACACACACACACACACACACATAGTTATATAACTCAGCAAAACACACTGGTAAATAATTACAGCAAAACAGACAAAACAACAGACAAATGGAAGTAGAAGGAACCACGAGCAGCCGCTGCGGAAATCGCGTTGTCTAAGACATCGAAAATATAGGAACAGTGTTAGATGTGTAGATCGTTGGAATATTCTGTCTGAGGAAATTGTGATGTCAAACAACAAACGACATTCAAAAATAGACTGGATAAGATGGCAATACGGAGACAGTCCGAGACAGGTTAATTTCTTGCAAGCATACAATTAGTTGAAAACACACGCACCTTTTACGTCTTCTTCGTCGTTGTTTTCGACGGCCTTGGGCAGAAGTAGCAGCTTGTGGTGAGGAATACAGTACAACTGGCCCTCGTGACTGGCATATGTGTCAACACTGAAATCAATACAGACAGTGTGGCAACGATGAAAACAAGCACCCATAACACAATACCATCAACCAACAACCAAAGGATACATCGACATTACCACAATCTTAACCATTTAATAAACTAACAAAAACAGTTTTAAACCAGCCAGGTACAAACTTCCAAGTCAAACACACAGCCATTTGTAGCTAGAGTCAATGAACGAAGGAGGGAGACACCACTGACGATAGTAGTCTGTTGCACTGATGACAACGGAAGCAGTTCTTGTGCCACGCTGCGCCCTCCGCTCTCACACGCTCCATCTGAAACACCTGTCGGCCGCAGCAGCGACAATCCACTCTCTCCTCGCCGCCGGCACTCTGCATTACACACACACACACACACACACACACACACACACACACACACACACACACACACACACACATACACACACACGGACGAGCATATACATATACATCATTAACCCACGACAACCCTGAGATTGTTCATAAGATTGCAGGCTACTAATAAGAAAAACAGCGGTAAATATACGCTCAAAACACCAGGAAGAATCGCGCATTTTTGACAACTGACTGACGGTCAAGTGAGCAGACTAAGTTCTAGGGCGTAGTGAAATAAGCAAGCTACTGCGACATATCCCTGAATGGGCGGCCACCATATGATAGATGGCCCACCCACTCACCGCATTGAACTTTTTGATGGCCTTCGAGCTGCTGTATGAACGCACGTGAATGCGAGCCTGTTCACTGCCCGGAGAACCGACATGCGACTTGGAGCGCTGCACACATGCACATACACACACGCATACACGCACAGAGAACGTGTTATTGCGATGAAATGCTGGCGTATAAAGCTCCCGCATCAATGAAATAAATCGCTCAATTGCAGATATGCATATTTACAGCGCACAATTTGCAAACAGCACGCATTTCTGGCGCCGAAAAGCAGGTAAATTTACTATTAAGCATGGTTGAATAATATTTGTCAAGTTGTAAGGAAGATGGTATGATCAGTGCATATCATGAAGCACTGGGGAGCAATTGTATTGTCTTTTAGAAAACACGCATCCACAACGCTACGTCACGTAACCCATCCCGTCACCACCGCCAAAACCTAAAGCAAGCACAGCTGCGAAACCGATGCCCGAAAGACTGAGAAGTCACATGCAAACACACACTCACACACACACACACACACACATACACAAGTCACCCGTTTATCACGCGTCAAAAAACGGTGTGTTTGTAATCGACATAATACACCGTTCAATCAATAGCGGCTCAATCTAGGAAACGGCACGTGAAAACGAAATAATTCCGGTCGTACATCCATTGCCGGTTCGACTCCGAAGCAGCCACCAAGAAGACCAAAAAATGATCCGAACAGAACTGCCAGTTTCGACAGTCGAAACCAGCAGTGAACAAAGTACAGTTTCACCGCAAAACCCACGTGTGACAGCGGTTGAATTATTGGTATGTAACCAGACGGCAAGTTCAAACGGTAAACTGCAGTGTAGAATATCACTGAGAGAGTCAGATTCAACCCAGTGCTGGGCCAAACAACATCCGCAAACACCCACAAATATTGCAGACACTGCAGAGCTTGTTGCTGCTGACTTATGACAATTAGACGGGCAGAAAATTGTGAATATGCTGCAACATGCCGTCGCGTGCTCAAATTATAATGTAAAGATGACAAAAGAAAAACCGTTCCCATGGAAGAATACACTGTGCAGTGCATGAAAAACGCTGGTGTAGAAGCTATTTGCGAGCACACACACACACACATACATACACACACAATTCCACTGTTATCATGTATCTACGCTGGTCTCACCAACAGCGAGATGGGAGCGCTAATGTTGTCGTGGTGGAAGAGGTGGTTGTTCTGGTTGTTATTGTTTGTTAGTGAGTTGTTAGTGTTATGAGAAGCGGCGTTCAATCTACAGCCCGCACCAACACCGCACTGCGACAAATCGTCAAAGCTGGCACGCTAGCGAACACACACACACACACACACACATAGATTTACAACAAACACACACACACACATACACACATAGATGTGCAACTGTCACACACATACACACACACACACACAAACACATCGAGGTACAACAGACATACACACGCATAGATGTACAATAGACACACATACATATACAGATTTACAACGCACACATATACACATACATTAGCTTGATATTGCAACGCTATTGGCCGACGAGAAAAATTGTGTTCGCATGTCCATTGGGCGTGTCTTTGTGTGTGTATGTGTATGTGTGCATGTGCGTTTGGGTGTGTATGCGAACTATCGCACGGAAAAACCACAAATAGAGTGCAATGGACCCCACTTACGTTACTTCACTTACTTACACACACACACACACACACACACACACACACATACAGGATAATTAACATGCGGTGCACATACATCCCAGCCTACCAGGCATTTGACCGATACCCCGCTGAACACATCAGTGTCGCGCGCGCGTGCACTGAAGTCACAGTGGGGCAGCGGCTGGGTGCGCCTCTGCGGCTCAGTGCGCCACTGGCCGCGCAAATGACGCCGCACGGGCGTCGCCAGCGATGAAGGAATGTCGCCATCCGAGCGAAATCGCATAGCACCGCCCATGCCAGCACGGCCATTGCATCGAGCTGAAGCGCAGCGTCCGCTAGAAGGTAACTGTGTCACAGCCACCCTCTAACATACACACACACACACACACACACACACACACACACACACACACACACACACACACACACAAGCACACACACACAGACAGGCATGCATGCAATTACGTTTACACGCCCAGGCTGTTAGATCCAGTTGGCACAGTACAGCTAAGCTGGTTAGTAAGCACACGCACGCAAAGCAGCTTGGCTTGACACACACACACACACACACACACACACACACAAGCGTTATAGCAGTTATAAGCCCAATGAAAGAGCTGGAAGCGGTTAGTGCCAGCGAGACAATGCAGCAAGCAATAAATAACATCGTCAACGACATCATATCAACTGCTAAACAAATGCTGTCCACTCAATTCGGCGACAAAAAGTGACTTTGTGTTGGAAAAAGGAGTCGACATTCAACCAGCATGGACATGCATACTACCAAAAACTAGTAAGTCCTACACTGATATACGCACAAAGATCCACACATACACACACACACACACACACACACACACACACAAACGTTAATTAACAGGTTATGGGGAGTGAACAAGGACTGCCTAGTGTATTCCCAGATTATCACAAACTTTATATGCACGATTTAGAACTAAACTATACATTTCGAAAAATTGTACAACCTAAATGAAAATCAAAAGTTTATGTTTGAAAGTGAACGAAGTTGTCAAGCTTAGAAATGATTACGTTAACAGTTACAGCACAATATACATGTAACACACACACACACACACACACACACACACACACACACACACACACACACACACACACACACACACACACAATAAACGACAGAGAATCGATAGCGAGTGGGGGTTTCGCGTGAAACACAGCCACTACACTTCAGTCAGTACAGACAACGTTATGATACTGTATGAAACAAGAACATAAATCAAAACTCATTAGCTCTTGGGCACAGAGAAAGAATAAAAAATCGATCCTGCTGAAAAAAAACCGAATATACATTGAATAAAGCCTAATGTTTCAAAAGAGCCCAAAGCCCCCTCCTGAATAAATCCAAAATTCACCTACTGATTAAATCCTACATCCACTTCTAATATAAATAAAAAAGATCCACAAAATCAATCCTAAGTCTGCTAATGCATGAGGCCGAAGTGCCCTGGTCTACCACACGCGCTCGTAATAGCTAATGGAGTTGTGTGACACGGCGCGCTGGCGACATTACCGACTGATCTTCGGCGGCGGCGGCCGACTGTTGCTCGTACGCCTGACGTACAGACGAGATGGACGCCGCTCCGGCGGGAAGCAGCAGCAGAGGCGCCGGACGCGGTGATGGCGGCGTCGACTGCGATGCGTCGCCGTTCGAGTACAAGTGTTTCTGGCAAGCAGAGATGATTGATACAGAGATACAGGTAACAGGTTATACAGGTAAGATATACAGGTAACAGGATATACAGGTAAGATATACAGGTATATCAAGTATACAGAATATACAGGTAACAGGATATAGAGATATATCAGGTATACAGGTAAGATATAAAGGTATACAGGATATACAGGTAAGAAGACGAATAGAGGAATAGCGCGCCAGACGGCAGGAATGAGTGGAAAACAGCGAACACGACAAATAAACCAAACAAAAAGGTTAAAGTTGGAAGAAAAAATGAACAAAACCAAAACACTGGGAAAGACACGAAAAATAAAACATATAATGCAAGACAAATTACAAACGAGACGAAAATAATACAAAACTTCCCTCATTTAATTTAACCGATGTTCATTACATACATCTGGGGTCAGAAAATACCCCACAAACAGCAGATAATTGTGAAACAAAATAAAAATTAAACTATTGAGTTAAGTAATAATTAATAATTCACATTTGCTTCGTATAGTTTTGAACGGCTACAACATCACAACAAAACCGCTATAACACTCAACAACTATTTAGACATTAACTATACGAATTTCTGCTTTGAGAATTTCGAATTCGGTAAAAATGCGAATAAAAACAAAGTAAAGAAATAAAAAATAGTTCGTTTCATCATTTCTGAATACCTCGTACGCACATTTGTCAAATACGAAACACCACATAAAAAGAAAACTGGAATAATAAATGTAAGAGTTGAAAACAAAACCTAAATGGGAATGAGGAAAATATTAAGCCAACAATATATCTGAGAAAGAAAAAAAACAAATTGTAATAAAAATTCACTCATGAACATCATTTTATGCTGTTGACATGCCAATTGTATTTTGCTCACAAGTGAACGCATGTCCACCGATATTGCCTTGAGATCCGTGTGTCTTTTACCGACCGTTGACTCGCTCTTCTGAGCGCTGCAACTCAGATATGAGTTTTTCTGCCCAAACATACGCACACACAAACACACACACACGCATATGAAAGTAGATACAAGAAGAGAAGGGCTCTAAACACACCACATGCGAAAAATCGGATCATTATGAAGTTGCAAATTAACTGGTTTGAATTCCAACCGGTGATCAACATTTCCTCAGTGAAAAACTACTTGAATGAAGTGCGATAATCCCCGGTGTGTTTTTAAACCCCGAACCGAAATCGCACGTCACCAAAAATCCTGCCAAAACATTCCCGAATAAGACCACCGCTAGAAATTTCGGCCACTAGTGCGTAACCATGTCTCTCTGATTCCCCATTTCCATGAGTATTCGTTTTCCACAAAAGCGATGCTAAATCCAATAAATTCAGTTTTTCTACGAAATTAAATCTCAGAAAGTCACTAGAAAAAAACCAGATTCGAATTGATAAAATCACACATTCGTCATTCTCTGCGATCATTAGTTTTCCCCTTGGCAACCCCTCCATTCCTAATGAGTGGAAATCTCCCACAGTTTACGCACCGCTTATTTAGGCAATTCCTCACCAGATTCTCAATGGCCAGTCCACCCTGTGAGTTGGCACCGTTGCCCGGCGATAGAGAGGCCTTTTCTGCCCGGGACACGACGTCGTCGCAATGCTCCACGTGATCGCCATGTAAATGATTCTGCATACGCCCATCCACATTCAAACACGCGCAAACAAAATGTGAACGGTAGGCTATAATTTAAACACTCGTGAAATCATGAAAAGCGGTGCAGAAATATTTGAATATAGGACATATAATGAGGTGATGCAAAAAACAACATGGAAATTTTGTATTACATTTGCATTAGCCAATGTCGAAAAGCCAATCAAACATAAGGATAACGCAACAATTTGGAACGAAAACATGAAGCCAAAATGAGTTCACCCACAAACCATTATCCAATGAAATAGGGAATTTTTACGTAAAACCGATCCAATTAATTAGATTTGTCTAATTGGTTATTCTCGGCCTATTTTCAGTGAAGATACTGAACAATTGTCCGGTACAAGATACCCAAACTGACCTTGGCCGCCTGGCATTCGGTCGACGAAGCATCTAGTCTGTCGGCCGGCACTGCAGAGGTTGAACAGGCACTTCCAGCATCCAGGTCGGTGACCTCAACCGACCCAAGTTCAACAAGGTCACTGACCTCGCACAGCTGGTGGTCATCGGGGTCATTGACCTGACACAACCGACGACCATCAAGGTCATCGTCCTCACACAGCCGATGGTCATTGAGGTCGTTGACCCGGTCGGGCACGGGCGAAACTGCCGAAGACAGCGATGAGGTCATTGCCCCGGCGCTGTCCAGACTGGCGTGCGCTTCCTCATCTTGAAGCTGCCGGCATTGCTGCTGCTGCTGCTGATGATGATGAAGAAGACTGGACGATGAGCGTCCATCCTCATCATCGTCATCATCTACGCCCGCATCAACGGAAAACTCGCGCTCCACCGAGTCGCCGTCCGACACCAGTCCACTACTGCTGCTATCACTGTTGCCACTGCTGGCCTCACTGTCACTGTCACTGTCACTGTGACAGCTCGGCTCAACACTGTTGCCACACTTACCGACCACGGTCTTGACATACACACACACACGCACACGCACGCACATGGTAGTAGGAGGTGGTGTAAACCAGACACGCATACAAACACACACAGGGAGAGAAGCACAAACTGTCCACGATAGTTAGTCGACGAGGTTCTACATTAGTATCACACGAAACTGCATAACGATTGTTTTGAAAGAGAAAAAACGACTGTTAGATGGTAGCAGATAACGAGCAAACAATACTGCAAGCAAACGCAGATTATTCTAGCCGTTATATCACAACAAAACACATGCACACTTCAGCACAAGCATGCAATCAATGACATAAAACCATCGATCAAGAACAGACTGATATATTTCAGTCTTTGAAGAAATTCAATCGAAATTTCGGCGAATGAACTCTCCATTTCCCGCCAAAGTATCAGTTTTTGCCAAGTGAAATTTCAATGAGGCTTACATTTGTATTGCTTTCATAAGAGTCACCGCTCTGAAAGAAAACATGAAATGCATCAAAGTACAAAGTGGATGCGGTATTTGGCCGGTGGACGTGATCAGGTCTATGATTTCGATCCGACAAGATCGCGAGTGGATTAGTGATCTAAACACAAAACTATTGCTCCAGAAGTCAACGCTCCGAGCCTGGTTTTGCTTCACCGATTAACAGCTCCGATCGAGTCCCTGTAGGGAGTTTGTGTTGCGTATCATTGCGTATCATTATCATGGAATTTGACTGAAACACATAACTGAAAGAACTGAAAAACAGTCTCATTATTGCACGCCAGTTTCTCGATTCCCAATCACGACCGTATTGCAGTCGAATGAAATACCAGAAACAGTGCTTTAGTGTGTGTGTGTGTGTGTGTGTGTGTGTGTGTGTGTGTGTGCAAAATACTACGCACAACGAAGCTCTGCAAGATCAAATGAAACCTTACCCATACGAACACACGAACACACGCGCCCACACACCAACTATGTCACGACAGCAAAGGAGAAAACCAAAGGAGAAACGAAAATAGTCGGCAAAAACAGCGACTAGGCGCCGTGGAAATCAGCAATGTCGATGACCGAGCCATTTCACCGGGTGAACGGCCACAATATTTGGTCCAACGACACGCCACATACACACACACACACACACATACATACCAGCTGAAGCCAGTACACAATAGCAGAGCGTCAGGATTCTGAACGGTCTGCGCCTTACCGGATCTGAATACTGATAATGCACGCACACACACACACGCACACACATACACGCACAAGTGTGCAGTGAAAATGCATGAATAGACAAACACACCCACACACGCACACACAAATACAAACACAAGCACACACACACACACGCCTCTCAACTATGCGCAGTGTTTAAAGCATGCATGCTGTGTGTGTATGTGTGCTTGTGACCTGAAAGTCTGGCGGAAACAGTGTCAAGTCCATTGTGCGCGCACGCATGTGTGTACGACTGGGTGTGGGTGTGTGTGTGTGTGTCCAAGAGTCAAGAAGCACATGATAAGATACAGTAATTGTGTACGACCATGACTATATATGACCATATATGATCATATGGCGAAAACACGAGCCAAACACGCTAAGCTGTGTGCGTCCTTGAACGTTACCAACAATGCTATTCTTATATGAAGAGATTTGGCAAGCAAATTGTCCGACGAAGAATCCATGGTAAAGCACCGCCAGCTAGACTCATAGAAAAACACGATATATACCCATCGACACACACACACACACACACACACACACACACACACACACACACACACACACACAAGCAGTACCAGATGGTTGATAGCGGAACATGCGCAGATGACAAGCAAATGACTCGCCAAATATGGACGAATCGGCCAATATAAGACGGACAGCATGTGCTGTCGTGTTGTTACGGCGCGCGATCGCTTCACCCACGACCAACCTACTTCGAAAATGCATGCCTGGCGAGCGCACGTGTCCCTCTGTCTCTCTGTGTGTGTGTCTGTGTATATTTGTATGAATAGAAGATGGAACAAGCACGCTGGCGCCGCCAATGCGAGCAGAACAGCACATGTCATGCAGTCCAGCAGAGCAGATCTAGGTCAAACTAGCTGTGAATGTTGGCCAGCGAATTCGCACGCCAAAATACAGCAGATTCGCACAAACAGCTGGCGAATCAAAACAATTCGCTTGGCCTCGATTCACTTCCAACAAGTGGACAGCAACAAGAGACTGTGCTCGCCACACGATGCAGGATTGCCGCGAGACGGAATGATCACCGACTGCTAACATTCGCGGTATAGACAATGACAAAATGCAGAGATACGCTCACGCACATACAGACAAATTATACATGCTAATGAACCAATGTGGTCATGTTGTACACCGAGCGTGAAGTGTGACAAGAAGAACACGAGCTAAATAAATATGAAGACGGAGAAACACAATAGGACGCACATGCGCACGAATGAAATCATACAGTCACTTGCTGAAAATTCAAACAGATATCGTAGAGAAACTCAATATATAAAGCTATACTGCAAACTCGGATTAGGCAATGATAAGTCAAACCCACAAACACAGACACGCATAAAGTACCGTTGTATGATGTTAAAACGATGCGCAGAAACCGTAGGCTAAAATCAAAGTCTACGTGATCAAGACACATAATCACCGATCCTTGAATTCTTTGAAATGGCATGATTTGAATAAAAAGATTCTTTCGTTTGAAACCTTCGCATAAAAATTAATATATCGGACGGCAGATTGCACACTAGAAACCCGAACTTTCCTGTTATTATACTTGAGCGATCCGCTTTGATGTTTGAACTCACAAATTGCAGAAAAAATGAACTCCCGAGGAATTCCACAGTGCATGAATTATGACAAGCATCTGCAGTCTCAAGTCATCGGTATGTGAATGAAAACATTGTTCAAGAATTTAGCATCGAGTTTTCCGCGACTAACACCGGCTAATATCGCGCCCAACATTACGCAATTTATGTTACGATGTAATTATTATAGAGATTACTAAATGAAAACAGAGCGGGATATAAAAAAGTGACATTACGTGCGTTTGGCATTAGTCTAATTTCTGAATAGATCTAAGAAAGATAAACAAAAAATTGGAATACCGGCCGACTAAAATTATAACCGCCGTCATACAAAAAATGTTGTGAACTTGTAAACACTGTAAGACATTCTACAGAGGCGGGCCTCTATCCCAAAGTAAGTCGTCTCCGTAATGCACAAAGACATCAACATCACTCAAAAGGCTCAGTGCTAGGCAGACATCGACAAGTACATTCAACACATGCCCAGAAATCGTCCCCTCATTGCCGAATCAAACTTGGGACATACACATCGAAAACACAGCGCTGTGCAACACGACAAGACCACTCACCGATACTGGCACTCCTGCATCCAACATTAGCAGCTTGGACGAGACGCCCGGGTGCCACTGCAAGGAGAGCCCGCTGTCGGTCATATCGCCACTGGCACAACTGCCTGAACAATCGTTAGCGGCGTGCACCAGCCGTGCTGGAGGCCACACAGCAGAAACGGAGTGAGCCGACTCGACGCACGAGCCGCCAACATCGGCGACAGGAAGCCAGCAGCTGATTCGACGCGCGTCTTGCGTCTGTCTCGGAAGATGCGGCGATCGCAGCGTCGACAACGCCTCGCACGAGAGCGACAACATGGCGCTCTTGACCAGCGCCGGCGACACGAGACCGCCGGGACACTCCGACATTGCGCCACTTGTACCTCTCGCCAAGTAGACAGCAGTTGGTTTTCCGACAACTACCAACTCCGTCTACCGCTTCAGACAAAAATTGCCCAGTGCAAGACACACCTCAGAATGAAGGTAGGTGAAAAACCGCAAGACCACACACAGTCACGATGAGTCAACAGCTCAACACCTAGCGAATCTACATCAAGGCGTGCACATCTGTGAGTCTGACGTCGCGGACTTGCTGCTGATGGATGTCAGCGGGAAGAAAAGCAGACGTGTCGCTTAGTCGTTTAGTAGCAGCATCCACATGACAACAATGACTGAGTCGTCACGACGGAACATCGACGTAGGTGATGAATGACCACAATATCCACTCCTTCCAGTATAAGAAAACACCAAGCAAGCACACTGACGTGCGTGCAAAGGTCGAGCTCAGCTAGCCATACAACATCTAAACGCAAGCGATATTGTGAAGCAGGAGAATTACACGACATATAAATTCGTTCGTAATAAACAGGAAAGTGGCACAGGAAATGAGAATCAAGAACGGAAGTGTTCTCCAACGACCAGTCCTCACACCACTCGCAAACACAATCACGCTAAGACGTAGTGAGAGTAGCAGTTGCACGCCGCACGCACTGCACCGCACCACGCTCCTCAACCGACTCCACTAGTCGAATGAAACCGGCAAAATGTTCATAGGCGTGGCGGGCCTATACCGAACTGTACACACGCATATGAACACGCGAGCGTATACAGACGCAGTATACCGCCGCAGACCTCCGCGCATAAGTGAGAACACACGTAATACATACACACGCACACGCACGCACTCATATGCATACGTTTAGTACACTGAGTATGCGTCCGCGTGTGCGCGTGTGAATGCATATGAATTAGCAAGTGCCGTGTATGTATGTGTGTTCATGTGTGTACGTACTGTAGAGCATACACTGGTGTGAACCAGTGTACTGGTGCATGCGAAAGTGTGCAAATGTAGGTTACGAACACGTGAAAATTAGAGCTCATAAAACGCACAAGACACACACTCATACATGTACCATATACCATGTACCATATTCATATATACGTGCACTTATACATTAGGAGATAAGCTGGCACCCTCAGGGGTACGTAAAACTAATGCAAAAACTGTTTGCTTAATCGTCTTAAAGGAACCTTAAGCTGTATGACCGAATATTCGATAAAAAGGCTTTTTACGTCTTTTGTATTTCTATCTTTTCTTTATTGCTATAAAAAATCCAGGGGGTGCGAGAACTGACTGCTGTATTGAAAAGGATGCGAACAATAAACAGGTTAAGAACTACTGCTCTATAGTATACATAAGTATATATGTGATCTCGTTTAGGGCGTCGTTTGTCGTTATCGAGCATGACAAAGTTCGCACCAGTACTATGGCACACAATAACTACAAATGTGGATAATATATTGGATATTCAAGTTTCAGATGGAATCAACATTTGGACGTCAATTCATTCTCAATACCGTGCTACAATATGCCTAATTAATTTAATATTAATTTACTCTCGGTTGATGGTTTGGGTTTGATTTGCTACAATCGGGACTTCATATCAAGGTCTGCTGAACCAGGCCAATGTTGTTGAGGATTTTGGCGGTAGCACACGAATAGTTGTCGGCCAGTAAGCCAGATCTTGCACGTGACCGGCGATTCACACGTTTGCACCAGAACTAGCTAGGTGCTGGCCGAGATGGTTCTACTGTTCCTCATTGTAACTCAGTGACGGTTCATTACTGGTCAAAGACTGCCTAAATATGTTGGGGTGTTCATGTGACTGTGGCTGTTCGTATCTCTCCAGAGGCAGAACGTAACAGTAGAAATGTGGGTCGTAGTTTTCACGAGGAGGAAGATAGTTTGTCTGGGGCTGTTGGAGCTTGATATATTGATGCTGGTTGTTTGTGACATATTAAGACTACTCGCATTCTGTTGGGTGCAGTTGACTATCGTTCACCATTTACCTGACGCAACTCATACCGCCAGAGGCTGCACGTAGTAATCAGTAACTTGCTGGTAATTTACCTCTGGCAATATATAGCTCGCCAGAGGCTGTACGTATAAGTGCTGCTCTTGTTGCACATTTGTCTCAGAAAGCTGAGATGTCCCCAGAGGCTGGTCGAAGTTGTAATATTATTCTTGTTCACTTGACTGTGTAAGTCCGAAATTCGCCTGAGACTGCGTGTTGTTGTAAGTTGTTGTGACTCATTTCTACTGGACGAAACATAGCCCGCCCAATTCTAAACGTAGCTATCTAGATGTTCGTTATCTGACTGTGCTCATAATATGACAGGCTCATAGCGGTTGAACTGCTGCTGATAGCCCGCTTGTGGCAGCGTATATCCTGCCAGAATCTGTGAGTGGTAGTACCTTGTTGACTTGAATGTGGAGGGTAACAGCTCGTCTAGGGCTGCTCAAAGTGGATGAACTACTCTTGGTGGATAGTTCTAGGCTGTATATCACCATATACATTTTGTTGAATGTTGTTGACCTGTTGTGTGTCATTGGTTTGTGGCGGCACACATCCCGCCATAGAATCCACTTGATAGCTGAGCGGGGACACATTTTCTTGAGGAGGTTTAAACGTCCCCAGAGGCTGCTTGAAGCGGTTGTCCGGATCCGAATTATCCGCCTGTGGAAGTACTGAGACTGTCAGTGGCTGTGTGTAGCTGTCGATATTTGGATCGTTTACGTAGTTCGCCACTGACTGCCCGAAATGAAAGAACTGTTTTTGATTGTTTCTAGCAGTTCATCACTAGTCACAGGTTGTTGTTCCTAACTGACCGGTTAAGGAACGTTGGTCTGTGGTGGTACATACCCCGCCAGAGGTTCACTTTGGTTGTTGAGTTCTTGTTGGAAGTTGAGATAATGTGGAGCGTAGTTCTCCAGTGGATACACATAACAGTAGAACTGCTGCTGTTAGCTTGTCTGTGGCGGAGCATATCCTGCCAGAGGCTGCACGTAATGTTCCGTTACCAATTGGTAATTTTCCTCTGGTAATATATAGCTGGCCAGAGGTTGTACGTAACAGTACAGCGGCGACTAGTGTTTTGCTATTGGCAGGTAGCAATCTACCATTGGCGGCATGTAGCCCGGAGGCGCATAATAGTATTGCATGGCGAAAGTTGGCGTTGAAAGATGCCAAGACTTGTGAAACAACCAAGTTGTCACTTCAGTCAAATCCACAATACAATATATTGCACAAAGTCCATTGACCTTCTGTCTGGAAAAGTATACAAATACTAGTGTCATTAAAGATCTCGTAGGGATATGATTACAAGTTTTATTCTCATCCGTTTATATTTAGACGAAAAACTTGGTGTGGTAGTTTTTCGCCCACAATATGTGGTGTCGATACTCCGTTTTCACATGTAACAGTGCAGATGTATGTGTGGTGTTTATTAAGTCACAACTATACGTAGTTTGGCAATGCGATTCTGCATTTCGTTATTGATCCATATTATGTGGTCATCCTGGAATGTTGTATATTCTTTCATCATTTATAAAACATTATATTACTGCTAAATTATTGATGACCGATTTTCCATCAATTCGTTCTCGCCATTCAATCTTATTCGTTCTCGATTAATTTTATGTTTAGATATAAAGGTTTTGTCTGGTCGGGCTTTGTCCTGCTGCTGGTAGCATTATAGCGCATCATGGACTGCGCGTAAGGTGACAGCCTAGCCCGGACGTTCCGCTGTGCCAGGGCATCACAGAAGGCAGCGTGCGTGGGGAGTATTCGGGGTCTCCACCCGGACACTCCTGCTGCTCCCGCGCACGACAAAGGCACCACGGAAGGCGCGCGGGAAGCAGCGTGAACCGCCGCTATTGCTTGCACTCACGAGCAAACGTTTTGCTAGGCAGAAAGGTTAAGCTGCCTTCGGTACAGAGGGGAGAGAGGATCAAAGACAGGGAAATAGCTGATAAGGAAAAGAACGTGATGGCTCGTGCCGTGCGATATGATAAACCAGCACCTATTGCCGGATATTTGGACACCCAGGCGATCGTAGACAAATGAATGGTTGAACCGTATGTTGTGGGTTACACCGCACCCGAACAATGGGACAACTGTGGTCAAAACGATCAAACCCTAACCATTGCGTGACTCCAGTTTTTGTAAGGGAAATATTAATACGAAAACTGAATGAAAACTGTAAAGGTGCCTCAACAATGCAAAATTAAACATGTGACACAACATAACAACGGATTGCATTCACAATGACAAAAGTAAACATAGCGTAAACATTATATTAGAACGTCACCCTCAAATTGAACGGCACTCAAATTGAACGGCACTCCAATTAAACGCCACTTTGACGGCTACAATAGCGATGTGTCACTAAATTTTTATTAGTGATATTGTAAATATTTACCAGTAATCACCCTGTATTTATGCCTTTTGTTAAGTTAATATACATCTCATATCTATATATTTATATCTCACATATATCTCAAAATTCTGACCAGCTAGTCGAAAAATAAAGTGGTACGCTCTAACCGAACGACACAACGACGGCAGGTTTGAAAAATAGAACGGCATTCCTTTGTAATAGAGGTTTTACGATAAATACAACCCATGTATACATAGCAGAAAGTTGTATTTTTCATTATGTCGTTTGCATTTTTATCTTTTCTATATAACTTTCAAGAAACCAGGGGGTGCGAGAAGTGACTGCTGCTGAAAAAAGTGCGAACACTGAAAAAGAACCACTGCGCTAGATTATTTAGATAGCTCACACTCACAGACACGTGTGTGTGTGTGTGTGTGTGTGTGCGCGTATGTTATGCCTGTACGTATGCCTGTGCAGGTCAGCGCACTTCCACAATAAATTAGCGATGTTTGTGTTAAGCCACACCACACACACATACATACAGCTATACCCACACACAGATAAACAGATACTCACACATACATATATGTAGATACACACAAATAAATGCACATATATTAACATATACCGACTTCGTATCGCACAATTTCCGCTCCCAAATCACGCAATTACACACACACACACACACACACACACACACACGTGTGTGTCTGTATGTTATTTGAGCACATGCCGTAATTTTTATCAACTTGACCCTTGATTGAGTGTACAACATAATTTGAAGAAACTACGAAACGTGAGTAAAACTTGTTGAAAGCATAAAGAGTCTGTTAGAAAGTTTCCGCAATGAAAATCTTAGAGCCCTTTCGGAGGCACATTGCAATCTGGAGTAGTTCAAAAGGACATCAATAATTTTGTAAATGAGTCAGAAAACATGAATTGAGTTACAAGTGTCTAAATTGACGACCATGTTAATAGAACGAACTTAATTCCTAGCTTGAGGTGCATCGTAAATGAAGCAAGAACAGAGCCATAAAAGTCATTTTAGTGAAAGAAAGGCGCACTGTTTGGATTTCAAGCTGATATGCAGAATGAACGAGAGAACATACCAAACGAAGGCCAATAGAAGCACATTCACAATACCACCCAGTGAGGGATCTATAGGGGGAGCCTATATCCTGGCGCAGGCTTTTGAGAGGCGCCAAATGACTGGTTCTCAGACTACCCAAGCCTAGAAAATTTGAGTGAATTGTAAATTCACTTTTATATTGTTTATAAATTTCGACATGCGTATTACATTAGATGGATAATTCACATTATTCATGCCTAACCACAAATTAGTGTTTGAAAATGAATAGAGTTTCAAGCGCCAAGTTCCAGAGGTCCGCCACATTGCTACTATAGATGTCCGAGCCATACACTGCGCCGACAACTCCACCTATATGAATACCATGGACAACAAACACCGCTCGATGGATATTTTTCACCAAAAGGCTATATCACACCTTCATACCTAGGCAACATTCGACACAAGACACGAAAATGAGAACGAACAAAAGTTCAGCAATAATAACAAAACCATTTCTTTCTCAGTTGAGTGCGTGGTTGGTTCGCGTAAATGGTTTTCATTTATATTTGTGTCATGTGATATTGTAGGGAAATTTCGCGCTCTAAAAATGTACACATTTACCTTACCTGAATATACAGGGTGTTCCAAAATGGTTGACCCCATTCTAAATAACCATATATTAGAAGATACTTGATGGATCTTAATGAAACTCAACACACTTTATGTTGAAGGCAATAAGTTTTATTGGTTAAATTCACAAAGAAAAGTACAAATATGTGTAGGTTCTATGACATTATATCTTCAAATGCTTCAAACTTGGCTAATTGGTCAACTCATAGAAAATGAAGACGGAAGTTACATTTTTCATCAAGACGGGGCTCCATCTCACTGGAAGCTCACTGTACGAGCCTGCCTCAAATACGTTCTGTCAGAGAGATGGATTGGTCGAGGTACTGAAGAAGACGATTTGCTTCTGAAATGGCCACCACGATCGCCCGAACTTTCTCCATATGATTTTTTCCTTTGGGGTTATGTGGAAGGACTAGTCTTCGTACCTCCTCTTCCAGCTAACGTTAGATAACTGAAACAGAGAATTACAGCTGCACTGGAAACTATCACAAAATACATGCTACAGCGAGTTTGGCACGAGCTCGAATACCGAATCGACGTTTGCAGAGTCACAGGCGCCGCTCATTTAAGCACATCTGCTATAGAACCTACAAATATTTGTACTTTTCTTTGTAAATTTAACCAATAAAACGTATTGCCTTCAATATAAAGTGTATTAAGTTTTAATAAGATTCATACATTATTTTCAGAGATATGGGTATTTAGAATGGGGTCAATCATTTTGGAACACCCTGTAATTAACCCTATCTGATATACGATTTTACGTCTATACTTCACGAAAACGTCAACTATGATCTCAGCGAAAGCAAGCATAATATGCAGCGTACGTAATTGTGATTTGTGTTGCTTAAGAGGCGTAGATACAAACCCCCACCCCGATACGCTAGGTCCAGGTTCAAATCCGGTCACTAAGCTCCACATAATCCCGACCTCAAGTAATCGACCTTGACCTGAAATGCTGCGAGTCCCAGCTACACCACAAAGGACACGTTGACGAGAACACAACATCGCAGGCAGTACGTGTGGGTAGAATAATCGTTGCGAAAGCATCGTGTTAGCTCATTTGTCTCAGTGCTGAAAAGTCGACACCAAGACCAGCAATACATCAACATCTCATTGTTCTGCATGGGTCACACACCTGCTCACAGCAAATGTATCTAGTTGAAAAACCACTGACATTCACCGACTCCATTCCTGTGTGAGTGTGTGCACTTAGCAGCGAGTGAATATAGCAGTGCACGTGCTTATGTGCGCGTACACGATGATGATACCAATTTTCTCTGGGAAACTAAGAAGCGCCCAGTTCAAAATGTGGTGGATCGTGGCAAGAATTAGCGAGTGGATATTGACGGAGCCCTCGTAAAATTAACTAGCACCGCTGAGGCACATATGCGCCACACAATAAAAGCCAACCGCTATATTTGTTAAACTTTCCGTCTGGCACTGTGTGATGACACAGTGTATTTTGCGCTTTAAAAACAAAAATATTCGGTAGACAATGATTATTCACTTCTACATTGAAAAAGCGAAAAATCACAAGCTGAGAAACGAAAGAATGATAAACATTAATATTGTGTGTGAGTGTGTATGTGCGTTTATGGGCGACCACCCCAAACACTCAATGCACAATGCAATTGTCGGCATAACAACAGGTGAAAGGCACACGACCTTTCGCAGAGATTCAATCGCTGCAATTTGCAACGAACCCACACGTATAAAAGTACGTATTGTATACGCATTGCCATACCGATACGTGTGCGCATGACGTGCCACCTAATCAAAACCCTCATACAACCATACATACGTGGCCATCATACAACCCAATTATTCACTTGAAATTCCGTGACAACGTCAAGTCACGAGTACACACACACACACACACACACACACACACACACACACACACACACACACACACACACACACACACACACACACACACATGCGAATGTAGACAAGGTCGATGAGAAAGGCACCAGAAGAACACGCGCCAGAAAGCCGTGACTATTGGCCGCGTGGCATGGCTAATGCACCGATCACGCCACACGACAGCCAGTCCACCAGTGCGCGCGCGCGTGTGTGTGTGTGTGTATGTCCTCCGCGCGGAAATACACGCAGACATGCACAACAGACAAAAACCAATGTCCACCGAAATCTAGACACTGCATTAAGTGTGTGTCTGTCTGCACACTGACATGCACTCTGGTGTGTATGTGGGTGGTGCCCCAACATGCTAGATAATGTGTGTGTGTGTGTTTGTGTGCATGTTATGTGGTCCCATGTGTTGAGCATTACAAGTGCAATGCTTGAGCAAAAACACTACTGAGAATCTTGTGTATGCACTAACAGTCGTGTATGCGTGATGCCGCATAAAACACGATGAGCTTGTAATATATGCAAGCACTGCACGCGTTGTAGGCTTAAATGATTATAGATTTTGTGTGTGTGTGTGTTTATATAAACAGTCATTTCTGTATACAGTCGAAACCGCTTAATGTCATACCATCGTCAGGTCCCAAACTTCGGCCCTATGTTTTACACAGGGACAGAGACCGGTTAATGTCGTAATTCGGTTAATGTCGTAGTTCGGTTAAAGTCATACCGGTTAATGTCTTACCGGTTAATGTCATACCGGTTAATGTCACACCGGTTAATGTCATATCGATCAATGTTCGGTTAATATCGGTTAAATTTTTGTGGTCCCGCATGATCATTTTCTATACAAATGGTTATTGACATACCCTTGTGTTCACCCAGTCCATGTTGTTTTTCTGTGTTTGCCCATTCAATCAAAAGCATATTCATTCTTTGCGCGTAGTGATTGTGGCAGCAGTGATTGGAAAGCGCAATGAGTTCACGCTGCAGGATAAGTTGCAAGCCCTGGACCAGCTCAAGGCTGGCAAGAAACAAACGGCCATTGCAAAGGACCTCGGTTGCGATCAGGGAAAAATCTCGATATCAGGAAAAAAGAGAAAGAATTTCGAGATATCGCGATGACCAGCAGCAATCTGAGTCGGAGGCGCAAGAGATCGAACATTATTGCAGAGGTGGATGAGACGGTGCCCATGTGGTTCCACCAGATGCGCGCCAAAATGCGCCCGTGAATGGGCCTCTTATGGTGGAAAAGGTGTTATTGGTGTTTGATATGAATGTGGCATTTGAAGCGTCAATTGGCTGGCTCGACCGGCTGAAGCAGCGGAAAAATTCAGATCCACGAAGGCGCAAGGGGAGAATGCTGCGACTGATGTGGCGGGCAAATGAATGGATGGCAAACGTGCTACTCAAGGAGCTGGACGGCCATACGCCCAGGGATATATTCAATGCAGAAGAGACGGCACTATTTTACAGAGGGTTGCCTTCAGGCAATCTTGCAGTAAGCGGCAGCAAGCCGACACAGGGAAGGTGTCCAAGGACCGGTTGACGATGCTTATGGTAGCAAACAGCAATGGAAGCAAAAATCAGGCTTATGTCATTGGCAAGCACCAAAAATCCCCGGAAAGCATACACAAGAAATCTCGACGAGGTCTTCTCCGCGGATCGCTGCAGCGTAGTAACGCTCGACCCGATTGGCGTAGCTCGTCGTATCCACGTGGCTGATCGCCTCGAGAGCGACCATCTCCAGCAGTTGCATCCGCTGCTCGGTAATGGAGGGGCCGGCGTTGTATCGAATCATGACCAGCACATCGGGCATTTTCTCTCTTAAACTTCTTTTCACGTGGCTCTTTATTGAGCTCCATAAAAACTCGATAGGACTGAGCAGGTACGAGTAGGGGGCCATTCTGAGCAGCTGAATGTCCTGCTGCTCCTCAAACACTGCCTCCAGTCGACTGTGTGCTGGGGCATTGTCAATAATTACCGTGGGTCGATCGATTCCAGCTTGGCGACACTGCTCCACGAGATACTAAAACCATTCAGCACAGCTATGCTTGTTGAACGAGCCCCGCCTGATGGACATGAGGACGAGTCTTGTTGTCATGGCGCCAATTATGTGCAGATTGGCGCCTTTGCTGGCCGGGAGAACCACATCAGCTCTCGTCCCCACTTTTGACCGTCCTTGGCTAGGCTTGCAGAACAAATTCTGGTTCGTCTCATCCACCCACACTGGCGTGCCACCATCGGGCACTACCACTACCAGGGGTCTCAAACACGTGCCACTCGTGCCACTCACACACACAAACACAAAACTCGTGCCACTACGCCAGGGGTCTCAAACACGCGACCCACCAATACTTTTCCCGCAGCTCGCCATTATAGTATAGAAACCAAATTGTAAAACTAAGGGTGAGACAGACAGACACACAGCCCAAATAGTTCATTTTGTTGTTTAAATACTATATAAGACATGTACATACACAAATGGTATGTTTTAATGAGTATAATGATTAATTCCAGTATTTATGTCTATATTATATTGTCTATGTGTGTATTGTGTCTATATGTATGTTCGTATGCGGTGCTATGCACACGCATGATGTCTAGCACCACACACGAACACAATGTTCACACGTCTTCCAGATACAGGCTTATCGAGTTTATGTTGACAATACATGAGCATATGCTGCATTGTACAACTTTACAACTGACAAATATTCTGGATAGTGTGAAATAAATGTTCTAAAAGTTCAAAATTGTCTTAATTCTAAATAGTTGATCTTAAAAATGAAAAATTTGCATTTATAACTTATTCAATACTTATTTCAGATCAATATAATATTGATTTTAGGTCTCCTTATGACAAACAGATTCTATGATACAAAAGTTGCATTTGCAACAAAAAGTCACCTAATTTTTTATATTGACTAAGCTGTGTGTGTTTATGTGTGTGAGTGTGTTTGTGTGAATGCGTGTTGGTGTGTATGTGTATGCAAATGTGTGTGTATGTGTCGGTGAGTTTCTACCTGACTGGTTTATCAGACGGCAAGTGTGAGCCACAAATACCACAAATACTTGGGCAAATTGAGTTTTGTTCTCAGAATCGCAGTGCACCTCAAATGGCCAGTGTACGCGATATAGCTGAATTTATCATGGACATGTGGGTTTTCCATTTGAACAGCGTATATGCATGCTTTCTACCCGAATATGGCCCTGAGTAACAGTCGTAAATAATATTTTACAACGTGATACCAGAATGATGTGTGCTGCTGAATGTAGATATATTGTTATATATTAGCATGAAAAACCGCCCTTTGTGCGGAGCAATTCATGTAATAAAATTCATACTGTATTCATAGAAAATATTGCAAATTCAAAAAAAGTAAACTCATAAAAATCTTAACCAAATGAAAAATCCAAATTTAATCATTTTTGTTCTAATTTTGACAAAATATTTTTCCTCAACCCGCTTCATATTTAAACCCGCCCGTTGTGCGGAACGACTGATATAACACAATGAATCAAAAGGAAAAAAGCTTATCCAATAGAAAAACATAAATTTGTAAATTCTTGTTATAATTATTGACGAAGTTTTTCCCTCAACACTGCTCAAATTCACACCCGTCCTTCGTGTGTAGTAATTCAGAAGTGTAACACTATCAAAACAATGAAACTCTCTGTCATCTCTATAACTCCAGATTAATGCTTCCTCTAATACAGCATATGCATATAGTTGGCATTGCATGATATTCCAGCCCATATCCTTATGCAACTTAAGCTTATGCAGCTTGAAATTTTACCAATTAAATTACACAGTAAAATTGAGTAGTTTACTTTGTTCCCAGTAGCATTTTACCCGCCCGTCGGCTCTAGGAACAAGTGATCCAACGTACCATCTGGTCAAACGCTGATGCGATGCGATGAACACCGAGCGATGATCACCGGCCGTGAGTGAATCTGACAGTGGCGTATCTAGAAACTAAAATATGCGAGTAACCATCTATAAGCAGAAGCTATAAGCTGAGCTATGAGCTGAGCTATAAGCTATATTTATTAGCTCTATGTTATATCCGAACCTCATTACAGGTATACAGAGCCTAAACTAACGAAGTCTAGCCTAACATAGCCCACCTAACCAATCCAAATATTATCTAACCTAACCTAACCAAAGCTAACCTACCCTACCATAAACTTCACATAGATGATAAAAATTGTCAAAGATGGTCATTCACATAACTCAGTCTCTAGATAAGCCACTGTCAGATTCACTCACGGCTAGAGATGCGACCTAAAAAAACGACTTTTTATAAAAAAAAAACTTTTTTTTGCAAAAAACCCGTTTTTTTTCGCCAAGAAAAATCTCGTTCAAAAACACGTTATTTTTTGTTTTTTTTTAAGAGTCATGCAAGTAATTCAAATTATTGAAATTATATATTTGGGATGTTAAATGAATTATTTTGTATCAACACATGAGTTATACATGCTATTAGTGACCCTATCAAATTGAATTATCATTAAATATGCACAATATAATTGTTATAATGTGTCTGAAAGCCCTAATATCATTGCTTGCACAGTACTGTGCGGCACTTCTATGTACAGTACATTTTTGCATTCAATTATTGAATTAATCATTGTGTAAGAAAGCAGGGCTTGAGAACCGTTTTATGCTAAAATCTGAAGCTGTTTTAAAAAAACAACAGGTGGCATAATTTTTCATTATTCTTTACATATTACTTTTTTCCTACAAGAAATGAACTACGTTGATTATAATAAGTTTCATAATTTCATTCAGCAGATTAATTATTTGCATAAATAAAAGTACAAACACTGCAAATATTTACACAAATACTACAAATATACACACAAACTTAGTGTCCCTAATGAGACTACGCATAAAAGCGGGTCGCATTAATCAGACTGGCAATCCTGACCAGAAAAAAGGGCAATATTTTCGAGTAGGAAAAAAAACGACTGAGGAAATATATTTAATGTACAAAAAGGTATTTGAAAACAAATTACTTTTTTTTAATTCGGATAAATTGAAATAAAAACGTTGTGCAGAGGCACAACAAATTACTACATCAAAGAAGCCATCATCCATAAAACCAGTTCTAAAAACAGGTTACTAATAAAAAACCAATTAATTTGGTTCAACTTTCCTTGATATGACACAATTTTTTTCTAAATCTCTACATCTACGAAAACCGTTTTTTTATATTTTTTTTGAAAAGCACCATGGTTTAAAAAAACAGTTTAAATCAAGTGGTTTAACCAGCCGCTTATACGTACCAGCAGGCTACTTGCTATACAAAAGGTATTTGAACGTACATCAATCAAATCTATCTTACATAGATACTTTTTAGAAAACATTGTTTCATTAAAAAAACGTTAAATATACGTTTGTCAAAAAAACACTTGACCAACCAATTAACTTGTCTTGTTCTGCTGTCAACATTTTCTGAATCTGTACATTAATAAAACGAATTTAATTATAGATGTAGGTGAGTAGATGATGTAGATGTAAGAGTAGATGGCGGAATATTGACCAAAATTTTCGCATTTTTCAGGCTTCATTTTGTCTTTTCACCGCTATAACTTTTTTTGGTTTTATTTTTTAAAATTTTAAATTCAACCTATCGTGTAGACATGAAAATTTTCAACGTAATAGTATAAATTGTTAGCGGGTACACCAAGTGGTTACCGAGTGCCCGCTTGCAGAAAATGGACCAAGGAGGGTGAACAGACAAACACACAGACAGACAGAGGATCTCTTTCATATATATTAGATATACTCGTATATGCGCCGAAAACTTGTCGAGGACTGTTCCTTCAAGCGTTGTAGACCAGAAAACAAGTGATAGATAAGTCATAACTTCACGCACCGCAAGCACCGCACATTCACACCTTCACGCACGGTTCAGTGTCGCAGCGGCGCTTGCACTCATCAGTTGGGAAGGTGAGATGTGTTAATGCCCAATAGCAATACAATAGTACAGTCAGGGTGAAGATGTGACCATTGGCACATATATACCGCACACACAACGTGGTCCAGTTGGTTTGACGACGGACTCTTGAACCAGAGTTTTGCCGTTTGAACTTGGCTCGGATACACTGATTAACGCTTAAAGGCTTGGGACTACACACTATCTCATATTTCCTCCTCAACCAGGAGTCACCGCTGTAGATTGGCTCACAGCGGGTTGTGCCATATAGTCTCACTAGGCTGGCGCACGCTTCGCCACGCAGGCCAGGCATAACACCCTGCAACACCGCATGATATCTTGATGCCAAGTCGATGGGTCCGCGCGTCTGGTAGCTCGACCTGGCCACACTGATCTGTCAATCTGGCAACTTTGGTCTCACCTGTTTGCCGTTCACCGTCGCGTCGCCATTGGAGCGTTTTTTGCGTCGAACTTTTTTACCGCCCGATTCGGAGCGATGTTTCTTCTCCACCACACCGCTACCGTCGCCAGTCTACACACGCACACGCACACGCACACCAGATATGTGAACGCTAGAGCGTGACTGAGTTCCCAAATGAGCAGATTGTTGGGCGTACACCATCGTCGTTCAACGCACCCACATACGCATACAGAGTGATACGAACAGGGAGCTCAATCTGATGATCTGCTTGATCGAGAATAATTGCATATTATAAACGATTATAACACGACAGATAATGAACGAGTTTGAAATATTGAAAAATACTGTATTGAAAACACGCATTACGTTTTGTTCAAAATATAAACCCGGCTAGATATTTGGCAATTTTTCTGTGCAAATTTTACCTCTTCAAAATTGTTCAAATAAACAAGATTATTTCAAATAAACAAGAGACACCCGGACAAACTTGCACAGAGGTTCCCGAGAACTCGAGCAAGACAGCAAAGCTTGGGCGTAAGAGGAGTAACCGTGTGGAATGGAATACAAAAATGCGTCATACAAAGTAGGACATTGAAGACATTTATAAAGAAATTCATTGAAGGGATGAATCAAGATAAATGTAAATAATCAGTGATGCTTCGACGTGTCGAGGGCGATCGACTGATACAGCAGTGTGCCTATATTGGTTGAAATTATTTTTATCTTGTTACGATGCCACTGTCTTTTTTGTACGTTGTCTTTATTCATTGTTAAGGGCCCACATGAAAAAAGCACATGCTTATATGGGTCCCTGTGACAACGATGGTGTAAATTATATGTTGGTGACAAATACATGATATGAAATATGAAATGTACTTTGCAGCATTTTTCAAAGACAGTAGACGGACGCGTGCCAACACATTCGACGTTTTGTGCGAGCCGCAGCACGACGGATTAAATAAACGAATAAACAACATGCGGAAACCCTCAGTCTAATGAATTCAAATAATTATTAAATCGTTATAACATTGAAAAGAGAACATTCTAAACTAAAAAGCCTTAACCTTATCTTATTATTACCTATACTACGTTGAACTTTTTTGAGCATTATCTTACCGATATCGGTAATGCATCAAATGAATTCACCAGAGAAACACAAACAATTCCATGGTGCGAAGACAAAGATGAAAGACAGATTATAGGAAAACAGAAAATGAAGTGAGTTAAAATGTGTATGTAATGAAAAGGAAAGTAAACGAATTAACAAAAGGGTGAATGAGAAAAAATCAATTACAAATCAAACTGTTATGATATCTCGTATCTATTCCACACAGAAACCAACAGCAAAGGTCTTGAACAAGAGTTAAGAACTTGTCCAGCAGCACGCAGTAACACGCGCATATACCAGCAACCAAAACGACAACACATTGAGTGTGCACGCCCGACACTGTGTTCAGGTGTTGAGCTTTACATGCCCGAAAACATCGGTCGCCATATGTTCACCCAGCTGCTGCCAATGATACCTCGTAGACACGAAAATAGCACACACTCACACACACACACGCACACACACACACACACACACACAAACACACAGAAACACACACGCACGCAGACACAAGCGCACAATAGCTCAAGCAGACAAAACAAAAAGAACACGGTAGATAGGCCAACATGTGTTGCAAACAAGCCAGTGTCGAGCGTCGAGGAAGGTTAGATGTCATTCTTGATATTGGCACAAAACAGTGCTCTGTCGACAATCTAAACACGCACATACACACACACATGCACACACAGGCACGCGCGCTCAAGCTCCAACATAAACACGCACAGAGGACACGCACAAAAAACGCTGAGACGACAGGAAGACAGACCATCACACAGACATTCCCACGCACGTGCACAGGTAGGTGCCCACCAAGTGGATCAAACAGCTTGTCGTTTCCGGTATACTGAAAAGACCCAGTGTCCTCCATGAGTCGGCAGTGACTGTTAACCTCAGGCAGCTGAGTTGCACGAAATAAACGCCACGGAAAGTGAGGTCGTTGGGCGATATTATTATGTGATTGAACTGACGGATCGAATTGGTGACTTGATGGATCGGGTCAGACTGTCAACAGGAAATGAAAGAGAAGAATGAAGGATCGAAATGGCAAGAGAAAACATCACGGAGAGAAGTAAAACACACCCAAAGTAAAATCCTTTAAAAGTTCAACAGTAATGCAGGACCAATTTGAAACATTACCAAGTTATGGGAAATGTTCTCAACAATGCTTGTAGTAGCGTAGCTTGCGCGTGGTCGACAAAAATTTGGTCTCTTCGAATATTTAGATGTGCATCCACATATTAGAATATAAATAACAGAGAATCCGACGTTTCGCCAGCACATCAAGACTGCATACATCCATTTGTTCATTGCGTAGAAACGATGTATGAATATATCCCCGGGCGAAGCAAACAAGTTTGCATACGTTTCATAAACGCATCCAATGTTTGCCGACAAAGCGGGTTTCGTGTGCGAGCAGCCACATGGTTTTTGTACAGCCGTGACGGCGAGAACTCGCGTGTCCGCCAGACCTGCGGTTTGCATGCCGCAGTCATAAAGTTGTGCCAACTACGCATAAAGGCAAACACGGAACTGACTACCGTAAGACACAAATGTGTGATTATAATCCATTACTAACGAAATATATAGCATATTGTTCTCCAGGTTTGTCCACAATGGTGATTCTTCAACAAGGCGACATCGGAGTCTTCGAAGGAACAAACTTTGGAATCGTCTTCGAAAGCTTGGAGTCACCGAAAGTACTAGTTATCATCAGGCATGGACCCTGATAGAAGCAGTAGCCGCCGCTTCAATCAATAGCAACAAGAGAAAAAATAACACTAGCACGGCCGTGGAATGCTTCAGTCATAGAAAAAGGTGGCGAGTATCCGCACGATTCAACTCGAGCTCCGAATATCGTCACACTTGAGTGTGTGCTGGCAGATATGACCAATACTTACACTCGACCGCGGATCCACATAAAAACGAACGGTGGTTCGTGACACTGCGGTTGCCAACTACAACACCATCTCTGCCCTGCTTGAACTGCTGCTGAAACATGGGATTTCAGTGCGGGGTGATTGGATATGTTTACGAGACATTGCATTGAGTGCTCACACACCCCTCCATCAAACTGCGATACTATGCCAATACATTAATGAAAATCCATTGACAATCTTTGTTATCGCTATGAAAACGCTATACAGTAGACTACAGTAGAAAGTGACGATTGTTCAAATGAGGAAACCGCTCGGTTCAGACAAATTTTCACTCCTCCTTTGAGGATTGAAAATTGCAGCTGTAAATAATTTCTTCATTAGAATAACGACACACCATGAAAATAAGCGACGACAAGCATGTGGTTCAATTCGATCGCGTACGACCTCGTGGAGTGTGGAGATTTTCAACGCTGTCCATTTGCTGTTCCGTGATAGCACATTATAAGTTGTGGTTCCAACTTGCCAGATACCGGTGCGGGGGCAGTGACCTCCCTTCACATAAACACAGCGACTATGACACGCCCGCCTGAGCGCATCTACACCGCAAATTGTGCGATTAACATCCGCAACGCACACCACATGGCAGAGCATACAAAACCAGCGGCCGAGTGTGCAGAAAAGAAAAAAGCGTCAAGTAACAGACAGAGCGAGAATGGGAAGTTGAAATTAATGAATGTGGTCACGCCGAGGAATGGAGACATGAATGATCTAGAAAACAGCTTCGATGGCGGCGGTTGTGACCACATTAATGATTACTGTACAACCAGCGGTGCACTGGAAACTAGTCGCTGTCAAAACAGTGAGACCAATACAACGACGAGCGTCATGCATTTCCCAGCAAGCAAAACTATTCACTAACACTGCTGCATTGTATATATTGAACACGGTGAGAGAAAAGTGAGAAAACAATCCACTCTAGCTAAAAAAGAAAGCAACAAAAAGATGAATCTCTTCAACATATGAAAACAAATCATCTAACTGAATATACATACTCCAGCATATCATGCATATTCAAGTTGACTATAGAATTATATTTGTGTAGGATGGTTACAGTACTGCCTTTATGACTACAACTTAGTGTACATGCATATTATATACACATAGACGCAAAATATTGATCAAGTAAACATTAAGCACACGAAATGAAAAAAACACAGCAATTTCACAAATATAAAAATGAAAAAACAATCTGCATATAAAGTGGCCACACATGCACACACACACACACACACACACACACACACACACACACACACACACACACACACACACACACACACACATACACACAATTTGTGAGCAATAACATGAATGCACTTGATCGTGTATGTTTGCGTGCGTACGTGCAGACACCAGAAGTACATGCATATCAATGCACAACAACATGCCAAATACTAGCAGCAAAAACCCGTCGACATAGCCAACCTCCAAATGACAAACGGTCATCAAAATCCAGCGGATATTTGCAAACACACACACACAAACACACACACACATACAACTGTTTGTACTGCAATGCACACGTAAACACATAGAAATATGCACATTGGTTTGAGTGTATGCACAATTGTGCATTCACGCACGCGCGTGTGTGGGTATGTTTGAAGGTGAAGGTGCGTGTGCTTACGAATTCGCATTAAAACCAGTGAGGTATGCTGGAAGATTGCATACACACACAGACTAACAAACAAATAGCGCACGTGGAATAGCGGTATACGAACGATGGACATGTCCCTCGCTGAGCACCGGCAAAAATTGCGCTCATTGGAATCTTGGCGCATTGCCAAGCTGCAAATAATCTATCCGTATTCATTGCTTTCATTCGGCAGTAGATAACATCCGGCGCCAGCCCCAATGAACAAATGTCCGACATTTTCTATCTCTACGTTCTGAGCCAATTCCAGCGAAGACTACATTTAGTTTTTCTTCTGTTCAGCTTCGTGGAAATGCGCTTAATGCTAGGGTGATGAGATAAGTTAGAGAACTAGAGAAGTAATATGATACGTAAGAATAATGGTATCAACAAGTACAATAAACAAGTGAGGCCAATGGGAATCACCACTTATGGGACAGCCGTTGTCCGACAGTCCGTATGACAAGCAACTACAGAATAATGTTAGAACACAGCGGAGCTCGGCGATAATGACACACATCAACAAGCTGGACTCACCGTTCCAACGTTGTCAGGGTTGTAGTCAACATCACCGTCACATGTCCCCATGATGCCAGCGTGAACTTCCATGGAACCTGTCTCGATGCAACGGCGCAGTCGCAGAGGAAATGTCCTATATCGCCAATACTGATGCCACCCACTGAATTACCGCGCACTGCACACACAGCAAGCAAACGAACCAAAGGTCAACATTGATCCGACATTTCATTGGTCACCAGCCTGTTGAGACAATATTATCGCATCCACTAATATGAGTTCACCTGCATAGCGGTAATCACCGACAAAATAATCGTGAAGAAAAAAAAAACGATATGAAGTGATGGAAAGATCGAAAAAATACAAGGGCGCACCCAGATCATTTGATTGGACGCGGACTTATATTCACTTCTCTCTGGTCTGCATGTAATCAACATGCAATAATGCAACACCATTCACAAATGCACCAAAGTCACATACAATACACTGAATTGGAACATCAGCGATGTGTACTATCACTGCATATAACACATTCAGCACATACTCCATACCAGAAAATGACCAAATATGGTGTGGTCTGATTTATGTCGAGTACAGTCTCAGAGAGAGAAGGGGAACGATCAGGAGCAATGGGGAAGTCTGATTCACTCCAGCATGGTGGATATGACGCACAGAGCAAATAACACAGAGTATCGACACAAACAAACATGCACATGAACTTCAGACACCCACGCACGTACAAGAAATGCACAGACACCAAATGCACAGGCGCATGCACACAAATGCGCGCACATGTGTATACGTTTGCAGTCCTGTGTTTACGACACATCTACACCCAGATGTGTGCAGGGAAGCTTAATAACAGCATGCAACAACTGCAAAAGAACGTCAAGAACAGAATTCCAAGTCGAACTAATACGCACACCTCAAAGAACAGTAGATACCCCACACTCACTCACCCACACCTTTGAAACATCCATCATGACATTCAAATATATCAGCAAATCATACGAATTTTTTCGTAGTTTCGTACAATCATACGAGATCGATGGTGTTTTATGAAAGTCGACTACCTGGAAGACAATGGAGATTGGTAGAAATATAGACGATTAAGAATCAAGAAACAAAAAGCTCAACTCTTGCATTTCTCAACGTTTAGAGGAAGAAGTGATGTAAGAAAAAATACGCCGAAAGAGAATAGCAGAAGAATGAAGCGCATGAGCGCCGCTGAAGCTTGATAAACATCTGCGTTTACTTTTGTATTCCAAGAAATATGATGTTATTTGTGGTGCCTGAACGAATGCAAATATAATACACAAAACACGTATGCATGTCTGTGCGTGTATGTGAACAAAGCGCGTATATATATATATATATATATATATATATATATATATATGTGTGTGTGTGTGTGTGTGTGTGTGTGTGTGTGTGTGTGTGTGTGTGTGTGTGTGTGTGTGTGTGTGTGTGTGTGTGTGTGTGTGTGTGTGTGTGTGTGTGTGTGTGTGTGTGTGTGTGTGAATTTGTTCACGCGTTTAAAAGGCATCCAAGATGAGCCACACTATGACAGGACAACCGCCACTGCCACTACCAGAAGGAATTCAACCACACAGACGCATTGATGACGTACCACAATCACACATGCACAAACACACACAAGCACACACAGGCACGTGGTCGAACGAGCAATGGCATGCACTCATGGGTGCAACGACGTAAACATAATGTGCAGGCGCTAGTCTTCAAAGATTTGACGAAATCCGTCATTACTTGTACCACTGACGCACGAGCCTAGCACTGGGAGACAAAACAGCGGGCGTAGTGGTGCACACTGCGTGAATCAGCCGCTGATACACCACCAAGATAACACCACACTTCACCGATAACAGCAACACTGCAAAGTGCGACATGCATAGTAACGGACACAAGGAATAAGCAGGCCACACGACAACATAGAAAGCAGGCGTCTCCGTCGACACAGGAAAACGGCCGAAAAACCAGACTAACACAAAACCTCTCTTCTAGCCCAGTGGTTCTTGAACATTTTCAGTGTTCGCACCATTTTCAGATCAGCAGTCGGGTTTCACATTCCTGGGTATATAGATATATGAAAAACATAGCATTCCAACCAACGTGATAGGGAAACGTTGTTTTACTCTGTGTGCCGAAGAGATATGTCTCTTCGCACACTATTTAGGAGGATTAAGCGAAACGCCTTTTCCAGGAATAAATATAAAGCATAGGTTAAAATAATAATAGGTATAGGTAGGCAAGATAGAAAAAGTACGGCAAGGTAAAAAATAGGTAAGCGTAGGTATTTTTTCTTTAATGTTTTCACAGGAATCCTGGTACTCCTAAGGAACTGGGTTCACGTTTCCTAGGGGTGCGAGCACCCCCGGTTAGGAACCCCTGCCCTAGCCTCAATTACAACGTCTTGACTGACTCCTCACAAGTAGTAGTAGTAGGAGCTCATGGGGTGAACCCTCCCGGAATCACCGGCTTAGCCAACGCCACCTAGATGTATCTAGGTGGCGTTGGCTAAGCTGAGCTCACAGGTTTCTGCACTTGCCCCTTATGAATCACACGATTTAGCACGAATAATTTGTGATTTGTGAATAATTTGTGATTACTAGGCAATCAGGACACAAATTGTTCCTCAAGGAACTTCGAGCAAGTGACCATTCAGCTTTATGATACAAACAGTGACGGCGCCAGGATTCTTCCAATGGGGGGGGGCTGAGGGGGGACTAAGGAAAAAGTTGCGGAGGCTTGGCGAAGCATGAAGAACTACACTCGAACGCTGACTACATGATATAATAATAAGGCACTGGGGCACACTGATTCAGTCCTCGAACCTTAACCATAATTATAGGACTTCATTTACAGTGGTAAGAAATTGTATTGTCCGTGATTATGATTTGGGGGGGGGGGGGGGGCTTGGTATATTTCTGGAGGGCTCCAGACCCCCCTTGCCGCCGCCACTGGATACAAAGGTAGAAGTCATCAGTGATTGAAAAGCGTGCATTCACTAGATCATTTCGTAACATATGGAGAATTAAAATTAAGTAAAAATTATCCACTGGTGGAAAAAGCCAAGTGAGGAACTGAAGATCGGAAAGAACGAAATAGGAAAAGAAAGGATCGGAAAGTGTTTTATCAATCTGAATTCGTATATTTTTGTGTCTAGCGACTTTCTGACATTTAATTTGGTGGAGCTATAGAAGTTATTGTATTTCTCAGCGCTGCTGTGGAAAATGAAAAGTTGGTCAATTGAGAAGTGCGGAATGATAATAAAAAGGTTACGGACTGAACGATAAACGTCGATGTGTCGATGTCTCGGAACATAATTTGCATTACTCCAGCAAGGACTAAACTCTGACATCCCTGCTATATAGATATGAGCGAACCAAACTGATCACACTATACCGATCAGCTAAATATGCATATGAATCTAATTGCATGACGAATATACACGTATGTGCTCAGTTCTAGTGATTGGTGAAACAGTAACAAGAATCAACAATTACTGCTCTGTTCACCTTGTTGCGTGACTCAAATGTATGACTAACAGTCTAAGACAATACATCACGTACAATACAATACAAGACAATACAAGACGTACACGCATCGGAAATCGCCCTTATCGAAAATATTAATCAGACACGCAGAGAAAGAGTTGGTGACGTTCATCAAACAATACACTTCCACTGGACACCTATCATAACTAATTACGAATTCAACAGTACTTGTAATGATTCAGAACGTAAGGATGACAAATGTTCACTCACGCCTACAACACCTTCCATCAGCCAACACAATATGGTTCTACACATTCAAAAAGGCAGCATAATTCGCTTTCGGTAGCACTGACAAAACACGCAGACCCATCGTTTTTGTTGTAGGAAAAAATCCTATTTTCACCACATTAATCAATTTTATCTCTCTTCCATTTTCTTCGTCTTCGTTCATACTATTTATCTCTCC
Source organism: Sacculina carcini (assembly GCA_916048095.2). Classification (NCBI taxonomy): domain Eukaryota; kingdom Metazoa; phylum Arthropoda; class Thecostraca; family Sacculinidae; genus Sacculina; species Sacculina carcini. The sequence continues at coordinate 3,284,222 of OU696581.1, read as the reverse complement.
GTCTAGCCAATGCGATTTCAGAGATCAAGAAGAAAGAAAAGATAGAATAGGATCAAGGATAGGAAAGAGAGCTCTGCACCGGGATAGGAATGACTTCTTCGGTCCTAAATTGAATAACAAATGTGCAAAACGAAGGCGTGCGTTAGTACATCAGGGTGTAGAATCTAGACTCTAGATCCTGTGGAACGCGCTTTGACTCAAGAACAAGTGCAGCTGACTGAGGAATACCAATTCACCCATAGATAGGAGATCAAAAACACCAATACAATCAGCCATGTGTTGAAAAAGTGAATAGACCGCGCCACTTTCATTATCCTCGTTCCTTCATTGTCTCCATGAATACCAATTGATTTTCCTCAATTGATGAGCAGTTACACTGCGCTAAAATTGGGACACTGTACAACACAATTTTGTCTTGCTTCCTGAGACCCAAAATAGAATGGTTATCTCGAGAAATTGGTGCTAGATCTCTCACAGCATGGACACATCAATTGGAGGGCCACAGTTAATTTGAATTCAAGCATAACCACTATGGAAAAACACCCGTGCTCTAACACACTAACCAATGCAATGCCTTATTCCTCCATACATAATTGACACCAATATTTTGTGATATTTCGTGTTTTAGCGTCAGTGAAGACAAAAAACAGTGCCTGCTGTTATCACCACTGTATTCTACGATGGATAGTGATACATTCGAATGTTCCCGACTGGTTATCGTCTCACATATTCACCAACAAACCGCCTGCTCTATATCTGTTCAGAGACCCTGTAGATAGGTGACGTTGGATGGGACGTGTTTCGATAGTGCAGATAGCCCAAGAAAGAGGCAAAATAGAGACGAGAAACATGCAAACACACAAGCATACACAAAGCAAAGACGATAGTCGGAAAGAGCAACGGGCAAGACTATGACGATCATCCAAACGATTGGATCCCAGCAGATCTGGATTTCACGGACGACCGAGTGAACATTTCTCACCCTCATTCCAACGGTATCGCTCGTAAATCGCCACGAGAAACAGCGCGTGTATTCGCATCAACGCAGCATGCGTGAACGAACACGCCATGACAAAATTTATCCGATGAAAACACAGGTTATTCTAATAAGAGAGAAACAATGACAGTTCTTTAGACAGTAGATAATATCGTAATATAAGTATACAGAAAACTATTGTATTATAATACAATACATTATGATAATTATGTAGTAATTCCTACATATTTCGAAATCAAAACAAAAATAAATACATATACATATTGAAAGCGAAATCTTACAAGAAAAAACATGACTAAATTACCTCACTTCTTAACTTAATTCTTGATAAATTCCCGAGTGTCATTTAACAATAAATTATTTTTGAGCTCAGAGAAGAATTGGAGCATCGTGTCAGTGAGCGAAATATTCACCAGAGTAGCTCCGCCCCAGACAGACTGTTCGACAAAAACAGCACACACAAACACGGATACAAGAGCACTAAGCGCAACGCACGAAAGACCACCGCAGCAGCACCAAACAACACGCAGTTCGAACCACAACTGACGCAGCCGGTAGCGTAAACTCAGAGTTGCCAGATTGCGCAGTCAGCCATCGTAACAGAAATAGCCGGCGGGCACTCTCGCTTCATCGCGCACGCGCGCGCAAACGCACTAGGATTCGCCAAATTATGACGACAATTGCCTGGGCGAGTGTCGATGCATTTCCAGGGCTCATATTTTCACAATTTCAATTTAGTCGCAGATATCAGGAAATAACATTAATAAATTAGTTGTTTCGTCATTTTAGCGAATTTTTTGGGATCAAATAATGATACACAAAAAGTGGGATTATGTCAATTATACAGTGGAAATTTAATGCCTTTTATATAATTCTCATGCTGAAGAAAAATAAATAACAGCACTAGAACAAATAACAACACTCTATGAATAAACGATTGTGAAGAAGCTGATTGTGCACTTGCGAAGCAGAACCTTGAAGCACTTGCGGAACATTTTGGATGAACTATTCCAGATTATTCTTGTTCGTTCAACAATTCCGGCAGCACTCGTATGAGTTAGTGTTCACAAGCGCTCGCAGAAAACACCAAAACCGAGCCTCGACGACAAATTTGTGGGATGCTATGGTTCTGCTAACAGCAACTTGGTCTAATTATTTACGCAGATAAATAGCGTATTGTCGCAAACGCAAATACCAATGTGACACTGTATCTAGGAGAAACGGTGGCTTCCTTTTAATTATTTTCTATTTCAATCTCCTGTTGAATTACGGGGGCACCTGAATGGGGATAGTGTTGTCTAGGACAGTATTTCGCAACGTGGGCCATATGGCCCCCTTGGGGATCATGAGATTCCTTTTGGGGGCCATGAGATTCTTGTTTCCTCACTACACATGAAAGATGCATGACAATCCATGTGTATAAGAAGTCACCAGGAGTTCTTGGGGAACCAAGGACCGTTTTGGAGGGCCACAAGGCATTGTCTCACATTGTGTTGAAGGGAACCACGGCAAGAAAAGCGTTGAGAAGCACTGGTCTACGACATACACGGAGATACGCACAAGTCATCAGCATTCGAACAACAGACACAATTCCTCATAGCAACTTGACACGTCGCTGGGAGCTCAATGAAGAAGTTCAGTTACAAGCGAGTCCAGTGATATGGGAAGAGTACAAGCACTATTACAATCATGTGATGGCCCTAGGTAACATGTAACATGTAAGGTGTAACATGTAACATATACCGTGTAACATTTAACATGTTTGTAACATCGGATCATACAAAACATTGCTCAATAGTGTTGCAGCTTGGTTGGTGCAGCAGGTTTGGTTCGGATTTATGGTGTTGCAAAATGTCGCCGCACTTCCAAGCTCTATACATGTACGCCAAATTCGTATATTTATAACTAGAACGTACACTATTTATAACTAGAACGCACACTGAACTTCTATCTGATATTGAATCCGCAAGCCAGTTTGAAAGCGAAACATCTGCAAAACCAACATGGACATGCTCTTCGTGGTGAAATATCTCACAATATGACCACTGAGGCTACATACAACAATTCTCCGCAGCCAGAAAAACGAGGTTAAAGGTTAAATGTTATAGACCTAAGTGACAGCTGCTACACGGGAAGAAGCCGAAGCTTATTAACACACAGGCGTACCCCGTGCAGCTCGCTGCCACCGCAGAACCGACCCTCTCCACGCTATGGCGCGACAAGGACGAAATCATGACTGATATCTGGTACCATTTTCTGCTGGGTGGACAGGAGCTGTGGGATTATAGAATTCGCCCAATGAAATTCTGCTACGCCGGGTTTCGAACCATGGACCTCCCGCTTGTGAGGCGGGTGTGCGAACCACTACACCACGGAGTCCAAAAGGATAATTGCTTGATAAGAAGAACCGTGAAATGTGTACAAACTTGAATTAAGAGTACCATATGATTGGCAAAAGCTCAAAGCCTACGTGATATATGGATGTGAGAACCTATAGGAAAAGGCACGACTTTCATAGATGATCGTAACCTCATCCGACCTCATACGATGTAGGTGAGTACGATAAAACAAAACTCCTCTTCCACCTCGAGGCAATCGAATTCCACCAAATCGCTAAACCCCGAGAACTCCTTGCTGAAACGCGCAAACCCTTTTGTAGGGAGTGAGTAATCTGGTTGGGAAGACCACTAGTTAATCATAGTTTTTTAACAGTCCATTTAAAAAGAGTTTTCCATCTCCTGCAGGGAAAGTAGAACCGGAACCAGACTACTCATACTTGAACAACAACAATACTACAAGTCACAAATTTCATGAGAGTAATCATGAGAAGCAAAAATTGAAGACCACTGGCCAAGGCGAATATACGACACAAACAGTACAAGACTCGTACAAACAGGTTGCCAGATTTGAGCTTTCAACGTCGCACATGAAAACAGTGTATACTAAACGGTGACAGTGAAGGTGGGAAATCATCGACCATTGAAGAGTGACGCTGATAGAGATCTGCGCCAGTCACCAATATACGCTCACACAAAGCTAGCGAGGCGCCGATACGGCAGCGCTACGCTGCTGTCGCTCTCAGTGATGCTGCGGCCAAAATACAAGTGCTGGCAAGGCGCCAGACACCAGAAATAGCCACAGCCGGTGTTGGTAGATGCGGCGCCGACAAAGACAGCAACCGGGCGAACGCAAAAAAGAGCGATGCACACGCCCGAAGAGATGATCGGCAAACATTCGCAGCGTGCCAAACATCCTACCTGCTGCATCGCCCCCCCCCCCCCACCCATCTCAATCCACCCGCATTGGTTCCGGATCACACACCTTCCGACAGAGAAAACGTTGCTCATTGCATGAAAAAACACGCCAAGCGCAACAGAGCATTCGTTTAAAAGTCGAACCAGTCACATACCATATCCGTTCCTTAGAAGCGTATTTAGTGGAACAAAACGTGTTGAGTTTCACCAAAGTTGTGAGAGAATTAAATGGGAACATACAACATTTAACTAATACACGGAAAACATGTGTAATACAACAAGATATCTTAATGAAGAAGACATACAATGAGAAACGACGTTTGAACAGTGACAAAACCAAAGCCAACAGTGATAAGTAGAGTTTGGAGTTTTATGTGATGACATAAAACAATATTTTTTCAAATATAATGCAATTTTAGGCGAAGAAACATAAAATGTCATTTAACTGAGAAATATTGTCCAAATATATAATTCTATATGTTGCGCCTGGAATTAATATATTCTGTTAATAATTCTAATTACACAGATCATGGATTCAATGTTATGATACACTCGAACACTGCATAAATGTACAATAATAACGCCAGCAATGTTAACAATAGCAACGTTCCTGATAGCCTCGTAAGTCCGGATATCAAAAGCGTCGCACGGTTTTTACCCCTAGTATACCCTACCCCCTACCATATGAGTTATGGGCGTGGCTTATGTGGTGTGACAGCGTGGCAACGGGATTCAGAGGCTCTGCAATAACTCGCTATGTAGACCAAATCACCCCAAGCTCGGTACACGTGGTATTGGTTTTCATACATACATGTACTTCGGATTTACATTTTCGGAAATTATTCAACACAAATGACGTCTGTATTGTCACGCTGAAAGAGATTGAAGGAATTCAATGTGAAGTCGAATTTTACGAGAAAGATATATCTGACAAGAAGAGTATGTTTTGCGCTTCATGTGAGAAAAACGTGTCCGCTAGTGACAAGTTGCAGCTCGAACAACACAACAAATCGGCTGCTCACTCGAAAAATATCAAATGTACATGCAGAATCGAATCATAGGATCATTGTCCCTCGAAACAAAACTCCAAAGTGGCATCACTACAGTGGCAGTACCAATGGGGCTTGAAGGGGGTGAAGCCCTCCCCTCCTGAAACGTGTCAATCCCTTCTGAGCCCCCCAAAAATCCTGACCATAAACATATGGATTGTAGTTTCTAGTGTTTCGCCAAATCTACGCATGTGTTTAGCCCCCTACCGGAAAATACCCTACCGCAATTATTTAGCCCCCTACCGAAAAATCCTGGCGCCGCTACTGCACCCCTACTTAATCGAGAAGGACCAATCAAGGTAAAACTTTTGTCATGTACTACGAAAAAATGGCCTCTCTCGAAGAGTGGCCGGAATGTCGCTAGGTGCGTGCTTAAAAGGCAAATAATCTACGAAAGAGTCCAGCATTCACCTATTATATTAACATATATTAACATACATTAACACATATAACATAAAATAACATATATATTAACATATTTTGGTGATTTTGACAACACATTTTAGCATTTTTCATCACAAAATAAAAACATAAAACGCCAAAAATTATCACATAAAATTCCCAAATCTAGTGATAAGCCTATTGGTAAACACATCAAACATTCCGCTCGAGAAGAAATATATCCTACCGCGATTGTCTACATAGGGAAGAAATTTTGGACACGTGGTGCTTCCTGGAGAAATTTAGCGAATAAAGAAAGACACTGGGAAACTGACATATTACATGTATTTGTGTGGTGAAGCGCAGCAACATAACCAGACAAACAAAATTGGTCATTTCTTAATTGACACGTCGTTGAATATTTCCTGAATTCAATTAGCAAACTCCTTTGTTCATTTATGGGCGCGCTCTTCTAGGACGATGTAGAACCAGGCTGCCCATCACTTCACCCCAGCTAAGGACACCAAAAGACCTAGGAAAACAACAAATGTACCGCTGTACTCTCAAATCTGCAGTCCCCTATGTCAACCAGACATGTAACTAGCAAGTATAAGATGGCATTCATGTTGATAACCAAATGCTTAGCCAATAAAAACGTACAATCGCGTAGAGTCAGCTATGAATATGACGGACCTCCATTAAAAACATTGGAAACGCAACGATAAATAATTCACGTGCAAATAACGCATATTTGTCAGTTTGAGCTATGAATTGCTTCTCCCCGGTGCCTTCTCCCCGGTGGTCAGCCATATGAGCTTCACACAAGTCCACTGACGTTTCACAACGTCGAACTGTCAAGAACATAGTGCGCAACACTGATACGTTGTCAGATAAGCTGTACATACAGTCATCATGCACATTATCGACTGCCTCCGCGACACAATCACACTATTAACAGAATATATACGTTATAATTGGGCAAGACAAATATGATATCATAATGAAACCTCATTGTCGACTCAATGAGTAAGTTTTAATAGCTGTAATATCTAGTGATTCAGACTGAAATGAAGATTCAAACGATCTAGCATCCATTCATAATAGCCCGCCTCCCCTGCTTCCTGGCTGCGGCTATGACATATTGCACCTAACCTGGCACCGCGCATGCTCAACCACAGAGCGACTGGCACAGACCACAAGGCCTAATACCACCTGAGCGATGGCGTGATATTCAATGCAATTGCCGGAAACTTACACACACCCTAGCATACAAACATACAAGCACATACACACAACATGCATGCGAACAGTTCTTGTGGTATTTCGACTAGTGCCTTCACTTAGCATGATATGACACACGCATTAGTAGATGCACTTGATAAAGCAGAAAAACCACAACACAGAAACAGTGTAAGATAATCAAGCGAACACATTGCATATGCAAATTCGACTGGGCGATAAGATACGTTGCAGATACGATATGTGGATTGTTAAGTTGTGCACTTTAAAGGCTGCACAAGCACGTCTAGGATATGTGGGCTTGCTGAAAATGATCTCACAGTCGCATGGAAAATACACAGCTCGAATTCAGCATTAGACAATTTTCATCTGTGAATAAATATTCGTGGTAATACCATTCAAAAACCATGCAAATTTCTTCATTGGTCGGCCATACGCATCTATAGGACGTATATCATACATAATTCTATAAATATTAAATATCATACTTATCATTATCAAATATATGATATTTGACATACAATTGTATGCTTAAAATGCAAAGCTGAACAAATACATGTAAAACATTCTCCACTTTGACCAAGAGTTATAACGATCTGTTTCAGCAATGCAAGTTATATGTGAAAGGGAGGAAAGACAATAATATTCCTATCCACTAGATCAGGGGTTCTTAACCGGGGGTACTCATACTCCTTGGGGATATGGGAACCAAAATCCGGGGGCATGGGACACGATTTTTTGGTACTGACATACAATGGTTTATAAATAATAAAATTATCAATGATTGTTATTTCCTGGTGATCCGTATCTAAAATACAGCAAATTCAAGCGATTAAAATACTCGCATGGAAGATATACTGGCAAATAATAAGATTGGCGATAATGATTTAACTTATTGGGGGTATGCAACCATCAAAAGGTTGAGAACCCCTGCACTAGAGTATCATTGATGACATTCTAATTCCCAGATACCATATTCTGTCGTTGAGGTCGCTAATTTTTCCACCCAATGCGTTGCTGTAGCTCTACTGTCCCATTGAATTCGGGAAAATAAGATACCTACAGCGAAAAAACATGACGTCATGGAGAAAATGTAAGAACAGATTTGAATTCAGCACACTCAAATCAGTCAAAAATCTGTTCTGAAACTCGATGCCTGAAAAATTTATTTTCGCTTGTAGACAAGTGTAATCAACGTTTTTTACTGTGCATCAAAAAAGCAGTTTGTATATTTACCAGTTTGCATATTTTATAGCCCTAGAAAATTATTGTGAGGTTCTAGGCGGCCACCCAGGTTTGCCTATACCAAATATCGGTCCTAATAAATCACTGTTCTCTACCAATCAGCTTGAAACAGTGAACTGTTGTCAGTCGACAAGCTGCAGTCAATATATTACATACATCTTCTATTTAAGAATCACACAGAACCATCGTTTTACGCTATTCGAAGGTGAGATGTATGAGAGGGGCCAATATATTATTCCACTATTTGGAGGTTTCTGTTATTCGGAGGTTTAATTAACATGTATTTGATAGGCTTTCGACCGGCACCAAGAAAATATTCGGCTATTCAAAGGATTCCGCTATTTGGAGGTTCCACTGTATTTGTTTGATAAATATTATTTATTAACCGCCTCAAAGTTAAGCATATGCTGAAAATGGTCGTAAGTACACAGATGGTCGCAGGTCGGATACTGAATGCATAGTGAAATTTGATTTTGTGTACAAAAAACAGGCGCACGTGCCATACATCTCGCGCAACCCTCACTGCTGCCCTCTATATTCTCTCACCTCGCTTGCCGCTCGACACGCAGCCGACGGTCAGCGGCCGAAGCAATGGTGATGTGTGCTGTCGCGATAGACATTCGGACGACGCACACTGTGCGAGCCGGTGCGACACACACACAGACACAGCTCGAAACGATCGCTGATTGCGCTCAGCAACACCAGGTGGCGCCACTGTACAGACTGCAGCGCCGTCCGTACAACGCCAGTCTGTGGTGCACAAGTGTAGACAGAGCACAAAACAAACAGACACAAGACGCAGACGAACAACAAAGTATAATTAACAGAAAATCACTGATAGTTGATTGAGAAATTCTCCAATTGACTGTGGTACATTCTCAAGCACAATCATTAGACACATATGAAAAACTAGCATACAACAACACCATAATGGATCACATTGGTCACAAATACCACCAACACGACAATGCACTCATTCACCTTGTCTGCGCGTAAACAGCACGACACACAGTGCTCATATACGGCGCAGCAGTGCGTGCCATTGACACATGTGGCGCACGTGTGACGAACACGGCGCCGCTGAGACAACTGCGCCGCATTAGACGACACCGTAGCGTTGAACGCACAACAGCCGTCGGCAGACATATGCGCACGCAGACATACATAACCTGACGCACACATACACACGTAAATAATCAGTCAGATGTATTACGCTGCCATTCGATGTATAGTATCCAGTCACCCCTGTCTAACGTCTCAAAACTCCTGATCGAATTAATACAAACTTATATCTATGTGAGAACGTGTTGTTGATGTCGTTTTAAGCGCGCACCAGCGAGCTGAGACTATATGGCACGCCCCACTGTGTGCCCATCTACAGTGGTGACTCCCGGTAGACTCAAGCGCAGGTGTTGATGAACGAACCCGGGCCAGGATTCGAACCGCGAACCTCTAACACGACAGTTCAGCGCCTAACCACTGAGCTACTCGGGAGCTTATGCGAGAACTTGACTGCGTGTGTATGCAAGAAGAAAGAGTAAGAGAGAGGAGTGGAAAACAGAGCAAGAGAGGCACGCCGTTACCTTTCTCATCGACCATCAGGGTGGGGCCTTGAACTGAGTTGCGACACAGGCTGGAGCGAGTCAGTGGTATGCCAGTGTTGTTTTTGTCTCGAGATAGAGAAGGTGATGCTGTTGGAGTTCTCTGGCGACGCAGCGTCAACAGACGAGCCAGGTCTTGAGGCGTCAGCGGCGCAACATCCACCGTGTCGTCCAGGACGGCGCCATTTCGCTGCAGGAACACACACATATATATACACACACACACACATACATGTATATGCACACTGTCATTGGCGGAGACTGAATATTTCCGGTGGGGGGCTGAGGGGAAGCTAGGGAAAAAGATGCGGGGGCTTAGCGAAACATAGGGTGACCATATTGCGAATATCGATATGAGGATGATTCAGTGAGTGCGCAACAATACAGGGTTTTATTGCAAAAATTACTTTTTTATAGACCAATAAAAAATGTTTTGATTGACGTTATTTAGGCACGGACCAAACCATTACACTCTAGCAGAGGGAACATATCGAATTTCACTACTCCAACTATACCAACACCCGACACTTCAATCACTTTACAAATATAAGTCGGACCCCCCCCCCAATGAACACATACGGAAAAGAGGACGTATGGTCACCCTACGAAATCTGGGCAAATATTCATGCTGAGGATTATTGGGGGACTTAGGGGTGACTTGGAACATTTGGGTGGGGGGTGGCTCAAGCCCCCCTAGCACCTTTGGCGCCGTCATTGTACAGTGCCCCAAGAGAGAAAAGACAAAAACGTAGAAATTATCCGCTAGACAACGGCCACCTAGCACAGCTTTCTGTGTGAATTGTGTGTCTGTCATCGGGACATATGCTTGTCCAACCCAGCTAGTCGTATCCACACAGTCCATTAGCACCAGTCACATGGTGGAATCGTCGACAACTAAACCGGCTTGTCAAATGTTGTACTGTGAGGAGGTTGGCTACCTGATAACCTTAAAACGACGCATTAAAACAAAATCTGTTCAAGGGCGGATGAGAGGTCCGGTAGCGAACGGACATCTAGTCATTATATACACTATCTTTCTTCTACCATTGTGTGTTAGTCATCTATTTCATTGTCCATCTGTTCCTTGCGTTTTCGCACCCTTGAAACATTTCAGCGCAAGACCAATTACACGTTGTTTTTGGCCACCTTAATGTATATCAGCAGCAGCACAACGCCGAAGTAGACCAGTAGAAGCGTGACAATGGAGACTAGCAGCGCTTGTCTACGCCACAACGACCTTATCCTCGTGTATAGTCCCACAATACGCATAGCCAATGAGGTGACGAGTTGTCCTGACAGTGAATTGACAACACAACACGTGCGGCCAACAGACAATAAGCACCAACAGCCGTCAGTCGTCAGAATCTGAAAGACAAAATTGAACGAAATGGAAAAATAAAACAGGTACCAAAGCGATTGAACACTAACCCACAAAAAATCATTGGAATAAAAAGTTACTCATTTAGCTTACGGGCAATATTTTCCTTAACCGTGGTCCGACTGTGCTGTGAAGTACATCGGCACTATTTGCGCTAAATTTCTGCTTTCTACGTTACTTCTACGTCTCTGTCCTTCGACGCTGATCTATCCCTTTTCACATATATGCTGATGACATCCAATTCTATATTCCTTGTCCCTTTTCTGACCCTGCTCTTCTGTCTGGTATACTTTCTGATATATCTTCTTGGACCTCCTCCCGTCGCCTTCCTCTGAATACTGATAATTTAGAATTTCTTGCTCTTCACCCTCCTCGTTTGTCTCCTCCTCTATTGCCTATATCTCTCTCTTCGTCTGTTAGAAACCTTGGCATTATCTTTGATTCCTCACTTTCCTTCTCTGCCAATATTCTTGCTAATGCTCGCATCTGTCGCCTTATACTCCGCTCTCTCTTTCCTATCCGTCCATGCCTCGACCAGCTCTCTTCTATCAAGCTTGTTCAATCACTCATCTTTTCTAGACTGGATTACTGCAGCTCGCTCCACTTCAAGTGTCCTAAATCTTCCTTGAAAATTCTCCAGCGTGTGATGAACCAATCCTGCCGTTTTGTTTTATATCCTGCTTTCTGCCGCCATACTTCTCCATATCTCTTCAAGTTTCGCTGGCTTCCTATCAAATCTAGAATTCACTTCAAAAATTGATCCATAAACTTTAAACTGTTGCACTGTCCCACTAAACCTACGTATCTCTATACCTTACTTTCTCTCTCTGAAACCCACTCTTCTCGACATCCTGTCCCTTTAGCCTGCCCTCGCGCTTTAAATGAGTCCGCGTGGTCTTCCAAATCTTTCTCCTTTTTCGGTCCGCGTCTTTACAACTCTCTCCCCTCTCACATAACCTCATCGTTGTCATATCGTTCATTTGCTTCTTCTCTTCGTAAATATATTTTTGAACTGACTAGCTATCTATAGATCTATATATCTATAGCTATTTATAGATCTAGCTAGGCTGGATATCCTTCGATCCCACCACTCACGCCTTGACTCTTTTCGCCTCCCTCTGATCTCTCTTTTATGTAGTTGTTTGTTTAATTCTGCGTTTGCGTCATGTATATAGTTGCACTTGTACAGGAAGCCTGTGACTGTATGTTCTGCGTACGTGCATTTTGTTCCCTTGTTTTTAATGTCATTACGCTGCACTCTTCTACGTCCTTGTTTGTGTCCTGCTGCTGTTTCTCCTTGATTTAATCTGCGTTTTATTTTGTTGTTTTGTGATCGAGCTCTTATTATCTGTAATAGGTATTCGTATTGTGTATGTACAGTGTGATGAAATCGTGTAACCGCGTAGGTGTGTTTGTATGTCTGTATGTATGTGTATGTTCAAGTGCGCGAATGGTGTGCCTGCTCTTTTCCATGAATGCGAGTTACCGTGTATGTGCGTGTATATTTCTGCGTGTGCGTATGCGTGTTCATGTGACTTGGCTTGTCACGTGACTCCAGTACTGTGTGCTGATTGGTCGGTATACTTTGACATTGTGACCTGTGACGCCTGTGCGTGTGGCTGAAGCGAGCTACAAGCAGTCTGGTTTTGAGCGTTGTGAGTGTTGGTGGTGTTCGTGTGTTGGTGGTGTATTTGTAATTGTGGTTGGTGCTAGGCCACAAAGTGTTTATTGTTTATTATAAGTTTTGTTTTCAAGAGTGCATTTCAGTGCTATTATTTCATTGTCGTCATCATCTTCATTGAATACATCTCTATTTACTCTACATTATCCCATGCTCGCATTGTCAGTATATATTCCATGTTTTTCTGCTCAGATACTCGTCTGCGCGCCTATGATGATGGGCGCTATACCAAATACACTGTTGTTGTTGTACTTTTAGAAGTTAGATTTATCCGTAGCGATCTAGCGTTATTCGCGCCCATAATGAAATATTTTAAGATTCAAGCTATTTCTGAAACATATTTAATATATTACATCATAAAGTGAATCTTGTGAATGCATGATAAACCACACAATAAACTGGAAGGACAACCTCAAACCTTGCGCCCTTGCAATATATATGCTATAAATAAACCTTGATGCAATACTTACGCATACAAGTTTAGATAAATTGGTAAATAGTACATTTACTGGGTGGTCGTCGAGTCCGTGTCTGTTGTATTCGGATATTGTGAGTGTTTTTTATGAAATTCAAATATATATCAATAAGATTATTTGACGTAATTAAATAGGCGCGTGCTGTCGGGATTTCACCAGATGTGTCATCCACGTTTGTATGAAGCGAAGCCGATGCAACAGTTCACTGTTGCAAACAGCGAAGATAAAACGATTCTACAAGGCTGTACATCAGGTCGAATATGGGACGGGAGTGTGGTCATCACATATTTTTTTTCGGTTAGAGGGATAGGACAGAAGATAGCTGCGTTAATCCAAGGAGGGTGCCAGCCCTGTTGTATTATCGCTCTCCCTGGGTGTGGCAGTACAGGGAGGGAAGAAGCAAAGGGTCCGCTTTTAGTCGCCTCTCACAACACGCAGCGGGTACGGCGGCAGTATTCTTATCCCCTGACCGCAGGGGTCCTTTAATCTACATATAAACCATATGTTTTGAAATCACTCAAGTGCGCTTTATAAAGACCCTCATATTTGTTTGGTGGAAGTATACATGGCTTCGCATTTGATTGTGTTGCAGCGTATTTTTTTTTATTACGAAATTCAGTGCTTATCGTGTATTTTTATAACCGACTCATGTACAAATGCAATGTGTGCTGCGATTTGCTGCAATTTTTCTGCTCTCGGTATTAATATTATATTTTAGACAAATGCCTGTGGCCTACTCGTTCTCTGCAACGCTTACGATTGTCGTCAGGTTTTGTTTTCGTGTCTGCTGCTTCGGTTGTCGGCTAGTGCAGTTGTCTTTGTGAGTTCTGCTCAGCGTCCGCGGATCCCACTGCGTTGTCGGCTGTTTCAGTCACACGAGCTCGCGTCGACCGTGATGTCATGCCAGGGTATGTTTGTCGCTGTCGTCTAACATGAATTGTAATTGCTTATGATCGTGTTGTATTCTCAAATAGACGGACACCCTCGTACACACACACACACTCCTATACACATATGACTACTCATATACACATTTGGACTCCGTGGTGTAGTGGTAGCACACCCGCCTCACAAGGTACGTGGTACGTGGTTCGAATCCCGGCGAAGGAGAATTTCTGTGGACGAATTCTATAATCCAACAGCCCCTGTCCACCCAGCAGTGAATGGGTACCAGATATCAGTCATGAGTTGTGCCATGCATTCTGGGGAGGTGGCCCTCTCTAATACGTCTTTCGTCCTTGTGGCGCCATAGCGTGGATAGGGTTGGTTCTGCGGTGGCAGCGAGCTGCACGGGGCACAGCTGTGTGTTCATAAGCTTCGGCTTCTTCCCGTGTAGCAGCTGTCACTTGAGGCCTTTAACCTTCAACACATTTGCACACGCATACAGTGGGATGATATTCCTTAGGACAGACATAGGCGAGCTTCTAATTGCGAATTGCCAGCTCACATGTGTGAAGAGTATGCGAAATGTAGCGTTGATTTTGTGTGTTCACGTCAACAGTGGTGATAATGGGCGGTAAGGTTGATCATTTCGAGGTTAGTCATGCCGTGACGTGCCAGGTACGTTTGGTCCCGCTTCAATGCCGGCACTGAAGCTAGACCAAACGGTTACCAACCAAACGTAACGTTCTGATCTCACATTGTGAGTATTCTGGTGCGTGACCAGAAAGTTGTGTGTGGGCAGTTAGTATTCACGCTTGACAAGCGGTCAGCGAGAGTTTGTTAAAAATGATCCCGCTATGCGGTTGTGGTGGTGGCGTTTTAACACACACACACACACACACACATGATAATCGTGCCGAAATATCACGTGTTTTTTTGTGGTTCTTGGTGCTGTACAGTTTCCATAGAGATGGGTGAATCAGTCAGTACGGTTTTTGGTTCAAAGTTAATTTGATTTGCAATTGTAGCGTGTGCGTTGTCCAAACCCAACGTCTATTTTAATCCTGCTCTGCTGTAGCTGTGTGGGTGTGCTTGTGTGTGGCGTGTGTGTACGGCACTATGTGTTGCACTTTCGCCTAATACTGGATGTGCTACAGCGAATGTTTCTCCGTGGAAAGGTCAGATTGCTGACACGGGGGTGTTTGTGTTTGTGATGCGATGTCTCATGGGGAAGTTGACTCTTTTTAGACAAGACAGGGCTGCGAAACAGATGCTTATTTGTCTATGGGCGTGTTATATGATGGGGATATTGTACTTATATGGATGGTGCTTTCGTCTCGAATGGACTGCATTTGGGAGTCCTTTTTTCCGGGTAAAGCCCATATTTTATGATAATTTAGAATTTATATTCATAATTATTTTCACAAATTATTTTGTTCGGCTGTCATTGGTGTCATGCCGACTGCCGAAGTTCAAAACGCACTTGTATGAATCTCTGCGCAATTTTTATTGCTAATAATATCTTATTAATTTTCAAATTAGCGCAAAAGTCAATCTCATTATTGACAATGATGTAATGTTCGATGCCTGGCCAGACACAGTGAACGACGTTGTCACTATAATCGTGTATGATTTTCCTCTTACTGGTCGTGTGTTTGCTGTGGTGGCTTTGCTGTAGTGTTTGTATTCCGACATGCTATCTCTCTATCTCTCTATCTGTGTGTGTGGTGCTGGTTGCTGGTTTTCAATTCGCCGAAGCGTGTTTGTCTGCGCGGCCGTATGAGTCACGTTTTCATGGAAGGCTCAGGCTTGTATCAGTGGTGGACATTTGTTCCAGTTGGCGCCCGGGGGCAGCTGGAAATGTGGACGCCTTTGGTGTTTTTGACGTTTTGTCTTTACTGCCTGCATGAAGCTTCGGCGCCTTGCTTTTAACGCCTGCAACAACGACTGCTCACTTGAAGTAGAACTCAATGAAGTTGAGGTGTCTTGTAGCTGAGTGACATCATTAAGCTCGCACTCCCAGCACGTTCACTTGTGTCTACTCGTCTCCGTGGAGTTTGCTGCGATTTTTATGTTGTGCGTAGTGTGGTCCTTGTTTAACTAGATATAGATTGTCGGCGGAACTGTTTTTGGGCGTTCCAGAATCTTAGGGGTTTTCTAGGACTGGGCATCGTACCCCCTAAAAAATATGTCAAGCACCCTAAGCCCCCTCAAAAATCATAATCATGGACAATACAATTTCTTACCACTGTAAATGAAGTCCTGTAATTATGGTCTAAGTTCGAGGACTCAATCAGTGTGCCCCAGTCCCTTATTATAATATTATGTAGTCAGCGTTCGAGTGTAGCTCTTCATGCTTCGCCAAGCCCCCCCAACTTTTTCCTTAGCCCCCACAACTTTTTCCTTAGCCCCCCATCGGAAGAATCCTGGCGCCGCCACTGCTCGTACAGTTGAAAAAGAAAACAATAGGGAGATAGATAGAATACACCGGAAAAAAGACGCAAACAAACAATACAAATGACAGTCAAGTTTGCACAGATGACACAAGTTTGCACAGACAACCGTTCATTCAATGATCTTGCTCCCGCAGTGGAACTTTTGCCCATAGTTTTGCCACCGTGCATTCTACCGTTGCTTGTTTAGACCAGCAAAAGCGGTAGTTTTTCCTCTCGCTATCACCTTTCTCACATTTTTATTCGTATTGTTTAGGAGTTGTCCAGTATGCCGAATGATTGTGGGTAGTTATGCGTGTGTAGTATCCAATGGCGACAGAGAATGGATGTGCATGTGCGAGGGAACAGGCACGTCATATGATTGGGTATATATAGGTATAGGTATGTGTAGGTATGTTTGGGTGGGTCGATTTTTTGTTTTTTTCAATTTTATATTTGTCAAAGTGGAGACAGTTGCAGTGTTTGCGCTGATTAAGAGTATGATGATATCAAGTCTCTATCTAGTTAGCGCATATACTCAATGTGTGCTGGGCCACTTTTATTTTACTATTTTAACGTTTCGAAGATGATATTGGATGCATATTAGCATGCTGATTATGAATATATATAAATGTAATGTCCTAGTTCAATACATTTTCGAGGGCAATACTTTGAATTACGACGAAAACAGGAATCTCCCACACTTTGTTTGATTGCATTTGCTCAAAAATTGGTTAGGCACTATTTGCGCATCGCTCCAAAGTGCGCTAAGCAAAATGGA
This sequence comes from Sacculina carcini, assembly GCA_916048095.2. Lineage (NCBI taxonomy): Eukaryota > Metazoa > Arthropoda > Thecostraca > Sacculinidae > Sacculina > Sacculina carcini. The sequence goes on along the minus strand of OU696581.1, from coordinate 3,266,826 downwards.
GGCGGAGCTAACAGGCGCGTTCCTTTCAATGCGATTCTGGCGCTCTCTAACGGCAGACATTGTAACTAACCTAACATAACCTAACCAATCCAAACTAACCTAAACTAACCATCCTAACCTAACCTAACCATCCTAACCTAACCTAACCAACCTAACCTAACAACGAAAAGGCATTTGTCAAAAATAACACTAGAACAGTGCGTTGATTAGCTTTTTAAATATAACTTTTAAAAAGTAATATTGCAATAATGAATGTTACTTATGTATAATAATTCTTATTGTTTTGTCGGCGAGACAAAAATCGAAATAAATTGAAATAATTCAAAATATTAAAAATTGCACATTAGAAGAGCCTTAATCATCTTTGAAAACTTGTTCTTTGTCGGAACTTAATTTTTGAATATCTACTTTGGAGAACATGGGAATCCTAGTACATAAAATCGAGCTAAACCAGCATATTTCTAATTCGAAGTGAAGCAATGAATGTCTAAGGTTTTATTAACAATCCAATTAAATCAATAAACATATATTTATATTTTCCAGACTGTCTAAAACACACCAAAGTGCCTTATAAATCATGTTTAGAAAAAGGCTCGAACGATCATCTCCAAACGACAAGAACAATCTAGGCTACTTAACGCCTTGAAATTCACTAAATTCTAAACAACGCGTAGAGAAATTGAAGCGTTGCACTCATTCTCTGCAATGACGGCTCACAAGTTTCTTGCCGCACTGGGCGGAGCCCCATCCCCCTCGGCGCGCCTGGGCTAATCCGGTGGGCGGAGCGGCTAAGCGCGAAACGGTGGGTTCCAATTGGTTAGACTTAGACATTCTATTTATATATGCAATGCTGTGTGTGCGTTTGGCAGTAGTCATTGTCCATTGTGTTTGTGTGAGTGACAATGTGTGTGCTCTTGGAGTGTGGAGGATGGTGTATGTATAACAGACACTGTGAGCGGAGCGGTATGAGACAGCGGTTAGTGGTGTTATGGTGGTGTTATTGTTTGTGTTGTGTGAACGGCGCATTTTGAGCGGCGGCCCTTGACAGCCAAATATTATTGCATCTGATTTATCAATCCTCATCAAATATATCACGTCTGTGCGGTCATCTTTAATTCTTTAAAACATCATTAAACCAAAATTTACATAATGCAAGTGAGTAGAGTGGGCTATGAGAGGTGGAACATTAGGTGGATGTTTGGAAACCACTGGTCTGCAGAGATCACATTTGATGAGTCACGTGTTAGACGAATGAGTGTCTATTGTCACGGATTATAATATGTATATTGGTTGTGTCACCTTGCAAACGTAAATACATCGACAATACTGTGCTATGATCACTTGATCACTGATCAAGACCAATGATCACTTGATCACTGATCAATACCAATGATCACTTGATCACTGATCAAGACCAATGATCACTTGATGAGGTTTGCCAATTGCCCTGAGATAGCGTTTAATCAGTGGATTATGTGATTCTTGGCAAATTCTCAGTTGTCAGCATTGTATACAATATCTCTTGACATGTAAGTACACACACACACACATAAACACGGTATTCAAGTGCATTATACTTTCATAGCTTGCAGGCTTTGATTTGCAAGTGGCCGGGAATCATTGTAAACTATGAAAGTGCGATAAAAAGGCATTTTCCTTCGCCCGCGCATAAACCTACACCAACACGCTCATATTTCCGACATAATTATATTGTGTCGTGGAAAACCAGTTATTACCAGTCATAACCTGTGTTCTCCTGCCTCAGGGCTTCTTAACCGATGGTGCTCTTCCCCTTTAGGGGGTGCGAGGAATGCTGTGAAAACATTTATGAAAATATATGTTTTTATCTATGTTACGTATTCTTACCTGTGAAAAACATTATTTTCTTAAAGCAACTTTCAACTGTCTGAAGGATTATTGAATTAAAACAAGTTTCGTTATCACGTCATTCGTATAATTGGTCGTTTAGTATAACTGTCATGAGTCGAGGCGGTGCGATAACTGACTGTTGATCTGGAAGCAGTGCCAATACTGAACAAGCTCAACAACCATTGTCCGGACTTGTTCGTCTAGCCGGCGGCTGTCGATTCCTGCACGCGCATACTGCAATTTCACTGTGTGCGCGTGCTTGTATGTATGCGTGGGTGTCTGTGTGGCTTCGCTATTGATTCGCCGGCGCATTTCTGTGCACTCACACACTTACACACACACACACACACACACACACACACTTACACACACACACACACACACATACACATGGGTGTTTGAGCAGTACACTCATACGCCGAGTTGATATTATCACATTCTCTCTATGGCTCTCTTACTCTGTCTATCTGTTCCCTACTGTGCTGACACACTGACTGACTGCACTCAATCAGCTCGCCCCTCTTTCATTCTCTCATCACCAGCTCAACGCTGCTTCATTTACCTTGTGTATATGTGCGTGTGTCGTCTGTTGATGTTGGTATACGCACGCATTTTTGGCGGCTGCTGATGTGTGCGCGCATTCATTCGCCCGTCTACTTCGCAGGTTCTCCCAATATCAGTCTGTATGTATGTGCGTGTGTGTATGTGTGTGTGCGTGTGTGTATGTATGTATGTGTGTGTGTGTGGATATATGTCAGCGCTTCAGTGTGTCTTGAACTGTCCTGTGCTGCGTGTGTGTGCGTCTTGCGCGCGCGCGGGTGTATTGGACATTGTGCTGCTGTGTGTGTGTATGTGGGTGTTGATGTTGTGTCGGCTCATTCGATCATGTACTGTCATAGCTAGGCGTGCTGGTAGCAACCAGATACGAAAACACATGCATTCGACTGTTTGCCTCCTTGTTGCTGCTGGTGATACCGCTTCCTTATAAGTGTGTATTCATATGCTGATGTGTCCGTGCGTGCGTGCTTGTGTGTATGCGCGTGTGTGTGTATGCATGTCCATTGACGTCATTGCATTTGTGTGGTGGCTTCGTGCTTGCAAGACTGCACAGATTTACGGTGAGAACGCACATATTCCACGTGTTTTTGTGCAACAGAGCAGCATTATTTTTTGTCTGCTGGCCGGCGACAGACTTGGTGGTGGAGCCGTGTGTGCTGATTGTGTATCTCGATAAGGCGGCTGGTAATTATGATCACAAATTGTTTTGCTGGGTTTCTCGCCTGTTCCGCAAATTGTCGTTGCTTTTTATAGATGACTAGGACTTTTTATAGATGAACTTGGAAAGTTAAACGTTCATTCAACGTCTTACGTGATTGAACATTTTTAAAGTGTGACGAATATTTGTTTCTGGATTAAGTGCATATCCAAGGTTGTATCCTTCAGCGACCTTGCATTGATTGATGTTGCATAAAAGATTTATTTCCCTGGAGTGCGCTTCTCAGTTTCGCCTATGTATCACGGCGATTTTCAACAGGAACTTCAACAGGTCTATACTACGTATAGCTAGTGATGCAAAAAATCTTTTTTTTGGTTGCGTTTTTTTTGCAAAAAAAACATGTTTTTTAGGTTTTTTTGTTTTTCTTTAGAATTAGCCCCAATTGTCATCGGATGTTGGATTTTAGTACATATAAATGAGTTCAATTGATGTTTTGTACTTCTTTACGTGTCTTATTTCAAAGATAATTTGATAATAGTATAAAAAACAAAAATATTTTTCAATAAATATCCCAGGAGACTATTTGAAAGTGCATCCGGGTCCGGTGGTTTAGGTTTTTTTATTGAGAAAACCCATGTTTTTAAAGATGGTTTTAATGATGCGGATATTTAAAATAATTTGTCAGCAGAACAAAACAAATTCATTGAGTAACCATTTGTTTTTTAAAGAAACCATGTTCTTATGAAAAAATGCAATGATGTTTTTCAAACTGGTTTTAAATTCGTTTTTATTAATGTACAGGTTCAGAAAATTTTGACAGCAGAACAAGACATGTTAATTGGTTCTTCAAATGTTTTTTTTGACAAACGTATATTTAAACTAACGCTTTTTTAATGAAACAATACTTTCTAGAACAGTCTCTATGGAAGATAGATTTGATTGATGTAGGTTCAAATACCTTTTGTATAGCAAGTAGCCTGCTGGTATAAGCGGCTGGTGAAACCACTTGATTTAAACTGTTCTTTTAACCATGGATTTTTTTCAAAATTTATTTTTTGAAAAACTGTTTTCGTAGATGTAGAGATTTTGAAAAAATATTTGCGGCAGATCAAGGAAAGTAGTTAGGAGAGTAGTAAGTTAATAAGTAAAGTAAAGTAGTTCGTAAAGTAGTAGCTAGTCAGGAACGTATGTAGTTATTTGTGTTCAAATACCTTATTGTACATTAAATATATTTGCTCAGTCGTTTTTTTCCTACACGAAAATATTGTCCGTTCTTCTGGTCAGGATTGCCACTCTGAATAATGCGACCCGCTTTTATTCGTAGTCTCATTAGGGACACTAAGTTTGTGTGTATATTTGTAGTCTTTGTGTAAATATTTGCAGTGTTTGTACATTTATATTTGCAAATAATTGATCTGCTGAATGAAATGATGAAAGTGATTGTAATCAACGTCGTTCATTTTTGGTAGGAAAAAGGTAATATGTAAAAAATAAAAACAAATGGAACCTGTTGTTTTTTTAAAACAGTTTCGGTTTTAGCAGAAAAAACGGTTCTCAAACTCTGCTTTTTTACACAATGATTAACTCGATAATTGAATGCAAAGCTGTACTGTACATAGAAGTGCCGCACAGTACCGTGCAAACAATGATATTAGGGCTTTCCGACACATAACCATTTTATTGTACATATTTAATGATAATTCAATTTGATTGGGTCACTAATAGCATGAATAACTCATGTGTTGATAAAAATAATTCATTTATCATCCCAAATATATAATTTCCATAATTTGAATTATTTACATGACTCTTAAAAACAACAAAAAACAACAAAACGTATTTGTAACATTTTTTGTCGAGGTTTTTTGGGCAAAAAGTGGTTTTAAAAAAACATCGGTTTTTTAGGTCGCATCTCTACGTATAGCGGAGTCCAACACCGTATACGCGGTTTCCAATGACATCTGGTCTTCTGAATGCCCGAATCACGTGAGACGAAAGAGAATGGACTCATTTCATAAACATAGTATCCTGTTGCATTGACTTGGTTTGATAAAACTGCATAATTTGGACAGATGCTGAACGCTCTTCTAGCTCGTTCGTTCACACTAGCTCCGCTCATTCAATATACAAATTGCACACAGAAACCCCAGCAACACGACTGACAGATCAGACCTATTTCAATAGCTAAACAAACGCCTCTGCATGACTAATTAGACGCTTGTTGACTGCGCTCAATGTGTATGTGCACAACGCACGGACATACAACTACAAGGTCGAGTTTAGCAACAGTGCAATCATAAACTCGCTGTCATCGCTTTTTTCACTCAGCAGAATCAATGTGATCTCTTCATTCTGCTGCCATAATGTGGTCAAGCATACAAAACCGTGATACACCTCAATGTAGAATAACCAGTATACGAGTCCATCACCTGTCGAGTGAACTTGGAATTAAGCCTAGCTGTATCATCACTGGTTACATTTCGTTTCTACAATTATGTGATTGAAACTCATTGCATCAATTTACTTGATGAACTTTGTTTTGGACAAAATAGGCAAAAGTCTGGATGAATAAGCAAAATAGGCATTTACTTGGAAACCGCCTACATGAACTATACTCACCTAACTCGCCTACATGAACTATACTCACCTAACTCGCCTACATGAACTATACTCACCTAACTCGCCTACATGAACTATACTCACCTAACTCGCCTACATGAACTATACTCACTAACTCGCCTACATGAACTATACTCACCTAACTCGCCTACATGAACTATACTCACCTAACTCACCTACATGAACTATACTCACCTAACTCGCCTACATGAACTATACTCACCTAACTCACCTACATGAACTATACTCACCTAACTCACCTACATGAACTATACTCACTAACTCACCTACATGAACTATACTCACTAACTCGCCTACATGAACTATACTCACTAACTCGCCTACATGAACTATACTCACCTAACTCGCCTACATGAACTATACTCACCTAACTCACCTACATGAACTATACTCACTAACTCGCCTACATGAACTATACTCACCTAACTCACCTACATGAACTATACTCACCTAACTCACCTACATGAACTATACTCACCTAACTCGCCTACATGAACTATACTCACTAACTCACCTACATGAACTATACTCACCTAACTCACCTACATGAACTATACTCACCTAACTCACCTACATGAACTATACTCACCTAACTCACCTACATGAACTATACTCACCTAACTCGCCTACATGAACTGGTACACTTACACGCGCTTGTGCGCCGGACGAAAAGCGAGAGATGTGTCACAAGAAGATAACTGAAAGCACACAAGAGTAGTGAATCATAAGAATAAATAACTGAAGAAAAACAATAAAAACGAACGAGAAATAGAAGAATATGTCAAATTATTTTTTCTATGGTCGGTTATCTGGAGATATGTTTTTTTATCGGTTTCGTCCATTTTAGTGCGATTTTTATTTGAAAATAGACGCTGTTCGCCAATTTGATGTCAACAGTGGTGAAATGATGTTGTTGTCTTTGGGTTCTAGCGTATGTAGCACATACATGCTGCTATTACTCAGTGTACAACGTACAGCAGAGCTGCCGCGGAATTTTTGACCAAATAAACCTGCTTTTGGCTGTACTAGTTTGTCTGCTCTGATATTTCCACGTTGTTGTGTATGTGTGTGTATGTATGTGTATGTATGTGTGTGTGTACGTGTGTATGTTGTGTGTGTATTTGTGCAAAGTAAAGGTCAAGTGTGTGCGTAGTAGAGGTCAAACGTGTGTGTGTGGGTGTGGTTGTGTGTATGTTTGTGTGGCTGTTTGGGCATAAGTGAAGTCCTCTGGAAAATCGTGTCTATTGGTGAATCAGCTCAGTATAAGTCCAAAAAATAAATGAAATGAAAACACAACTTATTGCTTGCCTCCTCAGATATGTTCTGTATATATTTTGTTGTCTTCATTAACTTAGCTGTGCTTTGTCTTCATTACCTTAAGTGTGCTTTGACCGATTGCGTTTTGGCGTTTCGTCCATGCTAAGTAATTCCATCTTCTACTTGCTCACAATTTTCAAGCATTCTCTCATTATGCATCATTGCATCATTCCTGCATCATTTTCACTTGTGCATTTGTTCAATTTATCATTCTTTTACAGGGTTAAGTGTCTACCATTTACACCATATGCCGGGTACCTTTGCAGATGTAAATTGTCGCCTGAACAAAATGCTTTGAATTAAACGGTGTTCGTTCTCAGTGGCTTTCAACTATGTGTGATGTGTTCCACCGGGTTCCATTTATTCGGCATCGAGTGTGTAATGCGGTCTGTAATTGACGTGTGTGTGTGTGGGTGTGTGTTGTTTTTCTCCGTTTGTTTGAGTGTCCAAGTGTGAGTATTGATTGAGATTGTGTTGTTTGTTGCTTGTTCGACGATGCAGAAAGCGATGCATACAAATGTGAGTAAATGCGTCGAGCGCATTTATCAGCCCATACCGTATATGGATTTATGCTGCAATAATGTTAGCACGGTAGAGGTATTTGCAGCAGTAGTTCGCAATCTTCATGTGATCGAGTACCACTCGCAGGTCCTTGCGGTCGCCGCGTCCCATCTGTTTGCAGGAAAATGAGGTTCAATCAGATATCACTTTATTTAGAGAAATGTACAAATATAACACAAATGCGAAAACAACTATGCGAGGGTTATATCTGCTGCTTCTCCACCAGCTGGTCAATGAGAGGCATGACCTTGCTCGGAAATCATGCCCTGATGTCAGTGTTCATAACACTGAAAGTGTACCACCTGGATCCTTACGTACTACCTCGTAGGTGCTCGCGTACCACTAGTGGTACGTGTACCAGAGAGCCAATGGTTTGGAATTTTGAGTTAACACTGTTTAAAAGGCACAGTGTTAAAACTAGTATTTAGTTAATTGAACTCAGTTGAACACTTTTCTCGACTCACTGCCGTCTTATTCGCCGACTTTGATGTTTGATGTTTGTTTCAGATTTACACTTATCGTCCAGAATTGCTATCAATAAGTCACACTTTGATTATCTGGAACTTCTGTAGCTTTCATCACGGCTACTCGCGCGCAGAAATGTAATATTCAGCAATGTTAAGTTGTAATTATTGACACAGTATGTTATGAGTTTCGTAGTTGAATGTTCTCTTTTATCCAGTGCGAGTTTTATGTATTAATCAACCGGACAACTTGTGTGCGGTATCAATCGGCGAATGAGATTTGAAAGTTTTCGTTCATCGCAATATGCTGTCAACATCTTCAAGCGGGCGGTTGCTAGGTTTGGTCGTATTTCAAAACTTTACCAATCACTGATGATATCGGCTGGGACAATAATATTCAAATGAATGTTGTACAACGTTTGCAGCTGTTTCACTCGCTTATTAGTGTTTGAGAGTCGGCAGAATATCTCTGTTTCAGTGGTCTCCATCAGGAGGGTTTCGCTCTGCATCTGCATAGTTGCATGTCTACCTCAGTACCTTGGTATTTTGGACCTTGTATGGACTTGGACACACACACACACACACATACAAGCACGGTATTGGAGCAATATGCTATTGACTTTTTGCTCACTGGTGCGTGCGTACATGTGTGTATGTGTGTGTGTGTGTGTGTGCTTGCGTCAGGACGCTTTTGATTTTTAGATGTTTTGGTGGTGCATGCAGCAAATGAAACACACAGACACACACACGTACACGCACACACACACACGAGTTAACCATGTTTTACCATGTTCTCACCGAGTGGATCTTTGCAGCAGTTAAGAGTTGAGAGCTCGTCATCCCCGCCATCCAGTTGTTTCGCTTCTAATTACATTTTTCGCCGTGTCTTGTTTTGTTATGTGGGCCGAAATTGTGTTGCATTCATTCCTGCTTGTGTTTGGAAAGTCAGATTTTCGCTCATATATATGTGTGTGTGTGTGTGCGTGTGCTCAGTGGGAATTAGCTTTGATGTTGGATACTCACTGTCTTCTCCATTATCTTGTGATTGAATTCTTGTTTTTCCTTTATTGTACATGAATGTCAATATAATATAATTACGCGCTTGAACACAACACTAGAGAAGACTAGTTGGCGTGTAATTTTGCGTGGACAAAGTCTCACACGACCCCGGCTGGCACACCGCAGGTCCGGCCGCCACACACACACACACACACACACAGGTTATTTCGCAGTCACGGCCAGCACAGAAAACGCACACGAAACCCGCTTTGTGGCAATATGGATGTCAATAAATACATTGCTCAATCTTTTCATAAACCAATATGATATCTATTTATACAATTATCAATTTATTTTCAATTTATTCCGTTTCCACATCGTGTTTTTTCCTTTTTCACAGAAACTCGCCAAACGGTGTGTGTTTATTTGATCTCATTCCAAATACTGCTAGAAATGGCATTTTGGTCTGCTCTAGTCATAGACGTTCATCAAATCAGCGATGCAGGTATCAGAATGTATGCAAGGCAATATAACACAGGAGGAATGCACCTTGTAGAATGTGCGTGCTACACGCACCTTGATGTAGAATGCGCGTTGAACAGGCGTCGGGTGTGATCAATACATCATTGACCAGGCGAGTGATGATGTCCACATGATTAACGCTACATAAAGAGAAGAGTATGGCAGCAAAGTTCACGAGCTGCATTTTGAACAGAGGTACCCAGCCGGTGGGTCGCGACTAGTGATTCAAAAAAAACTTTTTTTTGCGTTTTTGTTGTTGCAAAAAATATGTTTTTAGGGTTTTTTTTTGTTTTATGGTTTTTATAATTAGCCCCAATTGTCATCGGATGTTGGATTTTAGTACATAGAAACGAGTTTAATTGACGTTTTGTACATCTTTACGTGTCTTATTCAAAGATAATTTGATAATAGTATAAAAAACAAAAATATTTATCAATAAATACCTCAGGAGACTGTTTGAAAGTGCATCCGGGTCCGGTGGTTAAGGTTTTTTCATTGAGAAAACCCATGTTTTTGAAGATGGTTTTAATGATGTGGATATTTGAAAAAATTGTCAGCAGAACAAAACAAATTCATTGAGTAATCATGAGTTTTTTATGAAAAAATGCAATGATGCTTTTCAAACTGGTTTTAAATTTGTTTTTTTAATGTACAGATTCAGAATATGTTGACAGCAGAACAAGACAAGTTAATTGGTTGGTCAAGTGTTTTTTGACAAACGTTTATTTATACTAACGCTGTTTTAATGAAACAATGCTTTCTAGAACAGTCTCTATGGAAGATAGATTTTATTGATGTGCGTTCAAATACCTTTTGTATATCAAGTAGCCTGCTGGTATAAGCGGCTGGTTAAACCACTTGATTTAGTCTGTTTTTTAAACAATGGTTTTTTCAAAATATTTTTTTTGGAAAAACGTTTTTCGTAGATGTGAAGATTTTGAAAAAAATTGGCGGCAGATCAAGGAAAGTTGAACAAAATTAATTGGGTTTTTTATTTGTAACCTGTTTTTAGAACTGGTTTTATGGATGGTGGTTTCTTTGATGTAGCTATTTGTGTTCAAATACCTTTTTGTACATTATACATATTTCCTCAGTCATTTTTTTCCTACACGAAAATATTGCCCGTTTTTCTGGTGAGGATTGCCACTCTGATAAATGCGACTCATTAGGGACACTAAGTTTTTGTGTATATTTGTAGTCTTTGTGTAAATATTTACAGTGTTTGTACTTTTATATTTGCAAATAATTGACCTGCTGAAAGAAATGATGAAACTTATTGTAATCAACGTAGTTCATTTCTGGTAGGGAAAAGGTGATATGTAAAAAAATAAATATAAATTATGCCACCTGTTGTATTTTAAAATCAGTTTCAGTTTTTAGCAGAAAAAACGGTTATCAAACCCTGCTTTTTTACACAATGATTAACTCAATAATTGAATGCAAAACTGTACTGTACATAGAAGTGCCGCACAGTACCGTGCAAACAATGATATTAGGGCTTTCAGACACATTATGACAATTGTATTGTGCATATTTAATGATAATTCAATTTGATAGTGTCACTAATAGCATGAATATCTCATGTTTTGATAAAAATAATTCATTTAACATTCCAAATATATCATTTCCATAATTTTAATTATTTGCATGAATTAAAAAACGTGTTTTTTGTCGAGATTTTTGGCAAAAAAACGTGTTTTTATACAAAAAAACGTCGGTTTTTTAAGGTCGCATCTCTAGTCGCAACCCCCTTAGGGGTCATGAAAGCTTCCTGAAAAATATTTGTATCCGTCAAATGTGCCAACAATTCCATGTTACGAACGCCTGATGTTTTTCTTTTTATTTTCAAACAAATTCAATAATGATGTATTAAAGTATTGAATGTGATAAAAATTCAGTATAAATGTGTTTTTCTAACTTCTCTTATTTTTACTAGGGGGTTATGGAGCCCTTCGGATCTGTCCTGGGGGTCGCGGAGGGAGGTTGGGAACCCCTGATTTCGAACGGCAAACACGGTTTTCAGTACTGACGTGCGTATGTCTTTTATGCCTATTTGGCATGTCGTCTTGTCAAAATGTGATGTCAAGATGTTTTTCCGTTGTGGTCGATTGGCTTGGCATGAGGACCGCTGTTTTGCTCTCGTACACTGCCACTCTCCTCTCTGTCTTTCCTCTATACGCCCATCTCGCCTCTACGTACATGGTATGACACCGGACAAACACATTATTGATGGATATGGTACTGTCAGGTCGAAACATAGTTTTGGCACACACATTCATATATATACATTTGTTTATATTAGAACGGCATGTTGTTCTATTTTTCAGACCTTCCGCCGTAGTGCAGTTCAATTAGGAGGCGCCGCTTTATTTTCGACTATCTGGTCAGAATTTATAGAAGATACGGTATATTTTCTTGGTGATGAGAAAACCAGGGAACATATGCACATTTGTTTAACAAAAGGCGTAAACGGATCTGCTGCTGAAAAAGCTGGAAATACTTCTAAATGATATTCAGAATCTCGAAGGGAGCGGAAAAAGTTACAGCTTGTCATTTATTACAAGACACGCAGCTTAGTCATGAAAAACAGCTGCCTTCCCAAGACCAGCATGTTATAAGAAGCCATTGTACCAGCATACGTGTACGACAATAACGCTGTCCAAACGAATTTCAGCACACCTTCAAGACGAAGCCATTGCCAGGCACTACCGCCAGCAACATCAAATCAAATTGGACCGAAAAACCATGGATGAAAAAAACGAAATAATTGACGGAGAAAATGACATCAGGCAGTCTCAAAGTAATTGAAGCTGTTTTTATTCGTAAACAAAAATATGAATTGAACAAACAACAACAGCCAGATATCGCCCTCCCATCCATGCGACACAAATCGACCTTGGCACATAGGTGCTAAGTTGTAACAACTGTTTGCCGCATAGGTGTTATTATCTAAGTACCACATTGGCACATGAGTGATATATTGTCCTACCTTGTATATACACACCGTTTATCATGTACTGTTTGATATTGTACATTTTGTTTTGTATTGTGTTAAAGGTTAAATGCCTAAGTCGCAGCTGCTACACGGGAAGAAGCCGAAGCTTATGAACACACAGGTGTGCTCCGTGTAGCTCGCTGTCACCGCAGAACCGACCCTCTCCACGCTATGGTGCCACAAGTACGAAAGACGTATTAGAGAGGGCCACCTCCCCAGAATGCATGGCACAACTTATGACTGATATCTCGTACCATCACTTTCTGCTGTGACAGGGGCTGAGGGTTGTAGAATTCGCCCAATGAAATTCTGCTCCGCCGGGTTTCGAACCACGGACCTCCCGCTTGTGAGGCGGATGTGCTAACAACTACACCACGGAGTCCACAATGCTATGTCTGTTTCTCCTGATGATGGCTAGTGATAGCCGAAAGGTACCTCGAGAATTAAACTTCAGTAAACAACTGAGTGTGTTGTCTCCTGAACACAGAAAAATCTTGCGAAGCATAGAGAAGCTATCGTACCAGCACAGCAGTGCCCAGGTTGCTGTGGGTTTCAACGAATCGTGCATATATATATTTTGGAAGGAGGCCATTATGTATGCACGATTTGTTGAAATCAACAGCAATCTGGGCACTGTTGTGCTGGTACTATAGCTTCTCTATGCTTCGCACGATTTTTCTGTGTTCAGGAGACAACACACTCAGTTGTTCACTGAAGTTTATTCCTCGAGGTACCTTTCGGCTATCACTAGCCATCGTCAGGAGAAGTAGATATAACACAATACAAAACAAAATACACAATATCAAACAGTACACGATAAACGGTGTTTATATACAAGGTGAGACAATATATCACTCATGTGCCAATGTGGCACCTACATAATGACACCTATGCGGCAAACGGTCGTTACAAAATTAACACCTATGTGCCAAGGTCGATTGGTGTCGCATGGATGGGAGGGCGACATCTGGCTGTTGTTGAATGTTAATTTCACATTTATTTTTATTAATAAATACAGCTTCAATTATTCTTAGCCTACGGATATCATTTTCTCTGTAAATGATTTCGGTTTTCTCATCCATAGTCTTTCGGTCCAATTTGATTTGATGCTGCTGGCGGTAGTGCCTGGCAATGGCTCCGTCTTGAAGGTGTGCTGAAATTCGTTTGGACAGCGTTGTTGTTGTGTAGCCAATGTAGTGCGAGTTTCGGCGACTGCAGTCACCAGTTGTACATGTATGCTGGTACACTACATTGGTTTCTTGCAACATGCTGGTCTTGGGAAGGCAACTGTTCTTCATCACTGAGCTGCGTGTTTTGCGTGTCTTGTGATAAATGACAAGCTGCAACTTGGTGCCTTCTTCTGTTGGCTGCACGTTTCTATCGACGATTCTTCTGATGGCGTTCTCATCATCTCGATAGGCAGAAGACATGATGTTCTTGTAGTACAATTTGATGGTCATTGTCTCTTTGTGTTTCCTCTCTTCTTCGATATATTTTGACAATTTGTCGCGTATTACACGATCAATGGTCGTTTGTTCGTAGCCGTTGTTAACCAGTAGTTGCCAGACTCTTTTCAGCTCTGTGCTCGTTGCAGACCATGTTGAGCAATGCGTAATAGCTCTGTTCACGAACGACCTTATGACGCTCATCTTATACGCTTGCGGACACTCACTAGCGGCGTTCAGACAGAAGCCTAGATCTGTATTTTTCGTATAGACGGCTGTGGAAAATGAGTCTCATGTCGCTCTACTGCAACGTCCAGGAAACTCACTTTGCAATTCGCTTCCTGCTGATGTGTGAACTTCAAACATGAGTTTCGCTGAAGCTGATTTGCCAACTGCGTCTTCGTCTTCGTCTGCGTCTTCGTCTGCGTCTGCGTCTTCGTCTTCGTCGTACGGCGTCTTCCTCGGCACATATAAATACATCATCGACGTACCTGGCGTATATTGGTGGCTTGCAAGTCGGTTCTGTTGCGAACGCAGTTGTTTCAATGTGACCCATGTAGAAATTGGCGAAAAGCACGCCGAGAGGAGAACCCATCGCTACACCGTCGTGTTGGATGTACATCTTCCCATCTGGTGCGTAGAACGGTGCTTCTTTCGTGCAGGCACACAACAATTCTCGGAGATACGCCTCAGGAATTTGGAATTTTTGTTGTGAGCTGCGGTAGAGATGGTGACAAATGATATCTATGGTCTCGTCAACAGGAACATTCGTGAAAAGAGATTCAACATCCATCGTGTGCATTTTCCCGTTGGGCTGAGTCGCTTTCAGAATTTTTAAAAATTCTTCTGATGACTTTATGCAAAAATCGTCGGGCAAGTACGGTGAAATCAAGGCGTTGAGCTCTTTTGCCAGTTTGTATGTGACTGACGGTGTCTGGCTTATAATTGGGCGAATAGGATAACCATCTTTATGCTTTTTTTATGTTGCCGTACGCATAGCCCAATCTATGGTCGCCTTCAATGATGGACAATTTGTTGATTGTCCATCATTTATATATATAAATGATGATTTCATTTAATATATAATATATATTAAATGTATATATATATATATATATACTAGCGACAAGCTCCGCGCTTCGTGCGGTTATGGTCGCTAGTAGATCCGCACTACGTGCGTCTCGAAAATAACAAGTGTAACCACATATAATTCAATAAGTAGTGTAGGCATATAAAATTCAAGTGTTCATACTCACATTGAGTCGGATACGCGCTTCAACTATTAGTGTCAAAGGCACGCGAATATTGGTATTATGGTTCTGGTATGTTTAACCAGCCTGCGACAGAATCGCCGTCTGATCATCAAAATGTTGCACAATCCGTGTGCACGACATTATATAAGTTCGCATCGCACATACAGACGCACACGCATACAAACACTGGCTGCACACGTGTTCGTTCATAGAATTTCGGCACACGGACACACATACCAATACAAAATGCAAAACGGTATCGTGTGTGCAATTCCTGGGAAGAATTGCAAAATTATGCAAGAACAGTTCGCAGAAAAGATGTGGTGGCAATCTGGCAGGGAAGTTTCTAGCAATCGCTCAACTGAATGACAAAAGTGTGTAGAATAAAGGTAAAAAACAAACACCAATAGAAAAATATATGATAATTACAATTACAATATTGGTAAGCTACACATATACACTTGAAAAACGCTTCTGGAACACGCACATGCACGACGATGTACTTAATTAAACACTCCGTTTTACTACGCACTCTGCACGCCACTGTGCATTTGCAAACGCTCGCTGCAATGCACGTGAGTCATGGTATATCGACACACAGACACACACACCAATATATACATCAGTGTGCCGTTCTGTACACTGTGTATGTATGTGTGTGTGTACGTGTACCTGTATGTGTATGTGTGTGTGTGTGCATCTATGTCAGTGTGTATGTGAGTGTGTGTGTGCCTGAGGTGGCAATCTCGCATGGGCGTTTCTAGCAATCGCTCAACTGAATGGCGCAGTGTGTAGAATAATGGTGAAAAACAAACACCAGTAGAAAAATAAATGTTAATTACAATTACAATATTGGTAAGCTACACATATCCACTCGAAAAACGCCTGTGGAACACGCACATGCACGACAATGTACTTATTTAAACACTCTGTTTTACTACGCGCTCTGCACGCCACTGGGCATTTGCAAACGCTCGCTGCAAACGCTCGCTGCAATGCACGTGAGTCATGGCATATCGACACACAGACACACACACCAATATATATACACCAATTTGCCGTTCTGCACACACACACACGTACGTTGAGCTTTATTATTATAGATATATATATATATATATATATATATATATATATATATATATATATATATATATATATATATATATATATATATATATGTGTGTGTGTGTGTGTGTGTGCGTGTGTATTTGTTTGGCGGTGCGCATTCCAATACAGAATTCACTTTCAATTGGTGATCATAATGTCGATTGACAATGGGAGCAGTCACTGAACGGTGGTTGTGCGTGTGGGCCGCTGCTGTTTCAGATGTGATCTCCCGTGATCGGCCTGATATCTGTGTGCGCGCACACAGGCGAGGCTAGGTGAGGGCTATTGGTGGTGTGTGACCAGGATCTGCACCGCCTGCCGCTACCATGGCCGACCTGGAAGCGGTGCTGGCCGATGTCAGCTACCTGATGGCCATGGAGAAGTCCAAGTCGACTCCGGCAGCGCGCGCCAGCAAGAAGATTGTTCTTCCGGACCCCAGGTGCGCTCCAAGTGCATGTTGTATGAATTGATCAAAATTGTCAATGTGTTCAGCTCTGCCGTTTAGAATGAGAGTATTTCTAAATGTATATCCAGTTAAAGCGCTACTATGCCACCACGCCAACAATGGCACTTGGTACCAGACCACTATTGCTCGGTCCCCACAAATCTATATACAAGATATAGAGATATAAAAGGTAGAGGTATAGGTATAGGTATATCTATATATATAAAAGAGATCCTCTGTGTGTGTGTGTGTCTGTGTGTCTGTTCGACCCTCCTTGGTCCATTTTCTATCAGCTATTATTCGGCCACCACTCAGCCTACCCGCTAACAATTTATACCATCACGTTGGAAATTTTCTTGTCTACACTTTAGATTTAATTTAAATTTCAAAAATGAAATCAAAAAAAGTTATAGCGGTGAAAAGACAAAATGAACCCTGAAAAATGCGAAAATTTTGGTCAATTTTCTGAAGACTACTCCTCCTAAACCAGCAATAGTACAACTATAAAAATTATACCACTGTGTAGAAAATTTTCTCTTCTACTCAACGAATTATAATTTATACCCAAAAATTAAATATAAAACATGTAAAATAGAAAACCATCAATCTACATTCAAAATTTTATTTAAACTCCACGCGTCCAATTTTCTATACTTTTTTCTCTATTTCTCAAAAACTAATAATCACACATCTAAATAAATAATACCATCATGCTGGGAATTTTGTTTGCTACAACACGGCATAATTTTTAATTTTAGAAAGTGTATTAAACAAAAGTTACGGCGGTGTGAAGTGTAAATGAAGTGTAAATGTGAAGTGTAGTGTTTTTTTAGACACATCACATTTTGACACATTGTTTAATGATAAACTAGTAGTTATTGGCGGTGATTTTAACATTGATATCTTGGATAATTCGCAAACAGATTTTATTGATCTCATGGCTTCTAAAGGATTCTACCCAACAATCAATAAGCCGACTCGTATAACACAGACATGTTCCACTCTGATCGACAACATATTCATCAACAACGCGTCTCTAGTCTCTTCCAGTGGCATAATAACACATGATATCAGTGATCACCTACCAACGTTTTGCACTCTGACGTACAATACTGTTTCACCCACAACATCCCATCAAAATAGAAGATTATTCAATTTTAAACATGCTGAAAAATTAATACAACAAGTCAGAGTTGAGATGGACAAGTTCTATGAGATATCAGAAGCCGAAGAATGTGCCAACTTCCTACTACAAACATGTGTAACTCAAATCGACAAATTATCAAATACTAAAAAGAATCTGAGGAAACAGCCTCAACAGCCGTGGATTGACAAAAAACTCTTAGCAGACATCAATCTAAAAAACAAATTACATCTCAAATACGTCAAGAAAGTTAAAAAAGAAGACTTTCAAATATTTAAAAAATTTCGCAATAGATTAAAAAGCGAAATACAATTGGCAAAACAGAAATACTACCTTGAGCAACTAGAACGTCATCAATGCAATAAACGAATGATGTGGAACACATTACTAACCATAACTAACGTGAAAAAACGAAAGGAGATTTTACCGTCCTGTTTTATTCACAATGATGTTTTACATGAAACCCCAACAGACATTGCTGAAGAATTCAACATGTATTTTACTAACGTTAATCTAAATATAGCAAGAAATATGCCGCTTACCAACGTACACCATAGGATGTTTCTCGATCATTTAAAGACGTGTGAAAGCAACAAATTCGTGTTTCAAACTATTCCAAATCTTGTCGTACACTCCATAATAACTCAACTGAAGAGTGGCAAGAGCGCACATGACGGTCTCACAGGTGAAATTCTAAAACTAATTGCCTCGTCATTCCTCACCGAAATTACACACATGATTAACTTATGTATCACAAAATCATGCTTTCCGAGTTCTTTCAAAATTGCGCGTGTTATTCCAATTTTCAAACAAGGTAACAAGCAAAACTTTATTAACTACAGACCTATATCAATTTTAACGCCTATGTCTAAAGTACTAGAGAGAATTTTATATAATCAACTCATGGATTTTTTTACTACACATGATCTTCTATTTGACTTTCAATTTGGTTTTAGAAAACAACGATCTACATACATGCCAATCGGTCTTTTAACTCAACTAATTAACAAAGCACGTGGTTCTAACTCAATCGCGCTTACAATTTTCCTTGACATAAAAAAGCTTTTGATTGTGTAGATCACGCTATCCTGCTGGACAAACTCCGCTTCTACAACTTGGCCGATTCAACAATAAAGCTTCTCAAGGCATTCCTGTCAAATCGCCTGCAATTTCTTGATTTTAATGGTTGTTGTTCAAGTACAAAAGAAGTCAAAATGGGAGTACCTCAGGGTTCAATTTTGGGACCATTACTGTTTTTAATCTATGTTAATGACCTTTTTAAATGTAGCACTTCATCGCAATTTTTAATGTTTGCTGACGACACTGCTGTTTTTATCTCAGCCTCTACACAAGATGAATTGACGAGTAAAGCCAACAATCTTTTAAGTAACATATCAGATTGGTTCAAAGCAAATAGACTACGGTTAAACACTTCTAAGACGAAATATCAAATATATAATTTCACCAAAAATGAGCTGAGTGATTTAAGCATATCAATTGACAATGCTCGAATTGATCACTCGCCAGTGGTGAAATATCTGGGGGTGATGTTGGATAATGACCTCAAATTCCGTGCTCATATCAAATATACAACTTCAATAATTAACAGGCACATTGGAATTATTTCGAAGGCTCGTAAGTTTTTAACCTCTGAACACGCGCTTTTATTATACAATGCCTTAATTCAACCTTTCTTATCGTATTGTAATTTAAATTGGGCATTGGGGTATCCTACCCATTACAATCCCTTAATTGTTGCGCAAAAGAGAATCATGAGGATTATCGACATGGCTCCATATGGTTCACATACAAGCCCAATTTTTAAAAAATATAAGGTACAAAAATTTCGTGATCTCGTCAAATCAAACTGTATGGTTTTAATGCATAGTTTTTTTTAACCAATTCACTTCCCCCATGTATTTCTCACAATTTTATTTTGAAACTCAATACAAGAAACCTAAGAGAAAAACATCATTTTGAGGAGCTAAGAGTAAATAACAATTATGAAGAACATTGCATGTTTATCAAGGCACCCAAGTACTGGAATCATATAGTTGCCAAAAATATTCCGTCTCTCGTGAATGTTCCTCCTTCTAAACGTAAACTCAAACAAGTTACGAACAAGCTGATTATGGATAATTACTGATTAGTGACTCAGTGATCTGGTTGATGGTGACAATGTTGACAATGTTGATGGTAATGATAGCTGATAGCACCAATGTTGATAGTTGATTGTGAAAATATCACGTGTACTTGGCTCGGTTCATTTCCTCGGCTCATCATCTCCTTATTTTTATTATTTTTTGTTATTAATTTTTTATTAATTTGATCTGTATTGATCTACTTTTGTTTTGGTTGACCAAAAATTGAAACGACGACTTTTTCTTTTATTTACTTCACAATTGTTCCTAGTTGCATGATTTAGAATTATTATAAATTAATTCAGTGGTTGAGACAGGATTCTTCCTTACACCCTGAAAATATCATTTTTGCAACTGTTTTTTTTGTGTGATGTTCTTCTTGTTCTGGCTCGAGTGTGAAATAAACTTTCTTCTTCTTAAAAAAAAAAAAAAAAAAAATGACAAAAAAGCAAAAAGGCAAAAAGGCAAAATTAGCACAAAAAACGTGAATATTTTGGTCAATATTCCGCTATCTATTCCTCATAAACCAGCAATGGTACAGCTATAAAAATTATACTATTGTGTAGATAATTTTGTGTTCTACAAGAAAAGTTATAATTTATACCCACAAATGATACAAAAAATGTGTAAAATTGGAAAAATTGTCAAATACATCCAAAATTACACTTGATCACCGGGCGCCTAAATTAAATCATTTTTCTACCTATTTCTCAGGAACTATTTGTCACACATTAAAATAAATTATATCATCGTGCTAGAAATTTTGTTTTCTACAATACGGTATAATTTGTAATTTTCCAAAGTGTATCTGAAGGACGTTACGGGGGTGTAAAATCAAACGGACATATTGCCAATTTGACAGCTATTATGCGCACTTGCGATTACACAGGAATATACTACTGTGTAGAGAATTTTGTGTTCTACAATATAAGCTATAATTTATACCCGCAAATGATACAAAAAACGTGTAAAATTGGCAAAATTGTCAAATACATCCAAAATTACACTAGAACACCGGGCGACTAAAATTAATTCATTTTTCTAATATTTCTCAGTAACTATTTGTTATGCATAAAAATAAATTATACCATCGTGCTAGAAATTTTGTTTTCTACAATACGGTATAATTTGTAATTTTCCAAAGTGTATCTAAAGGAAGTTACGGCGGTGTAAATTCAAAAGGACATATTGCCAATTTGACAGCTATTATGCGCACTTGCGATTACACAGGAATATACTACTGTGGAGATAATTTTGTGTTCTACAATATAAGCTATAATTTATACCCACAAATGGTACAAAAAACGTGTAAAATTGGCAAAATTCTCAAATACATCCAAAATTACACTTGAACACCGGGCGACTAAAATTAATTTATTTTTCTACTATTTCATAGTAACTATTTGTTATACATAAAAAAAATTATACCATCGTGCTAGAAATCTTGTTTTCTACAATAAGGTATAATTTGTAATTTTCCAAAGGGTATCTGAAGGAAGTTACGGCGGTGTAAAGTCAAAAGGACATATTGCCAATTTGACAGCTATTATGCGCACTTGCGATTACACAGGAATATACTACTGTGTAGAGAATTTTGTGTTCTACAATATAAGCTATAATTTATACCCGCAAATGATACAAAAAACGTGTAAAATTGGCAAAATTGTCAAATACATCCAAAATTACACTAGAACACCGGGCGACTAAAATTAATTCATTTTTCTAATATTTCTCAGTAACTATTTGTTATGCATAAAAATAAATTATACCATCGTGCTAGAAATTTTGTTTTCTACAATACGGTATAATTTGTAATTTTCCAAAGTGTATCTAAAGGAAGTTACGGCGGTGTAAATTCAAAAGGACATATTGCCAATTTGACAGCTATTATGCGCACTTGCGATTACACAGGAATATACTACTGTGGAGATAATTTTGTGTTCTACAATATAAGCTATAATTTATACCCACAAATGGTACAAAAAACGTGTAAAATTGGCAAAATTCTCAAATACATCCAAAATTACAATTGAACACCGGGCGACTAAAATTAATTTATTTTTCTACTATTTCATAGTAACTATTTGTTATACATAAAAAAAATTATACCATCGTGCTAGAAATCTTGTTTTCTACAATAAGGTATAATTTGTAATTTTCCAAAGGGTATCTGAAGGAAGTTACGGCGGTGTAAAGTCAAAAGGACATATTGCCAATTTGACAGCTATTATGCGCACTTGCGATTACACAGGAATATACACCGATTAAATTTCACTAAAGCCCAATCACAATTAAGAATGCATCATATTATCTCCAAGCATGGATGGTGTGGTTTTTTTGCGTACAGTTTAATTAATGCTACACTATACTGGATAGAAAGTCTTTATTGTCCTCAATATTTACACATCAAATGTTCCGCACGACGGGCGGGTAAAATGCTACTTGGAACAAAGTAAGCTACTGAATTTTACTGTGTAATTTAACTGGTTTAATTTCAAGTTGCATACGCTCAAGTTGCATAAGGATACGGGTTGTAATATCATGCAATGCCAAGTATATGCATATGCTGTTTTAGAGGAAGCATTAATCTGGAATTATAGAGATGTTTCATTGTTTTGATAGTGTTACACCTCTGAATTACTACACACGAAGGACGGGTGTGAATTTGAGTAGTGTTGAGGGAAAAACATCGTCAATAATTAATACAAGAATTTACAAATTTGACTTTTCTATTGGTCGTTTTTCATCAATTTTCTTTGTGTTTGTTTCGTGTTTGAGTTCTGAATTATTCCGCACGACGGGCAGCTTTAAATATGAGGCGGGTTGTGGAAAAACATGTTTTCTAAATTGAAACATAAATTTTACATTTAGACTTTTATATTAGCTAAAACTTTCCTGTGGGTTTGTTTTTCTTTTTCAATTTGCACTAATTTTTTTATGAATTGAATATTAATTATATTTTATAAACTGTTCCGCACGACGGGCGAATTAAATGTATCTATAAAGAGTGGGTTTAAATGATAGCGAGGTATATGATATTTTGCTAGCAGTAAATATTCTAGCGATAAAAGTAGGATAGCTCTTAAGCAAATGATTTTGGAGAATGATGTGAACCTTTAAATATATTTTGCGATCTGATGATATATGTATTAGGAATAATACGTAGCAGAATATAGATTGCATAATATAATATCGGCTGTAATATCAAGGGCTGTAATATCGGTGTAATCCAAAAAATAACAACTGTATGAATATGATGCATTAGTGGAAGCATTAACCGGGAATTATGAGATAATATGATAATGGTGTATAATTATATCGCAATATGCAACAAATGTGAATTTAGCTGCCTTACAGTTTGGTCCCGATTTTATATTGGCGGGTTGAGAGAAAAGTATTGGTGGGCCGCGTGTTTGGGACCCCTGGGGTAGATAATCTCAGTCTTCTGATTACAAATTATGATCGCATCAGTATATTTTGTGATCACAGACTAATAAGTTAAATCACCTCAGACTAGGCTGAGAGCGGTCAAGATTGGATGATTGGGTTGGGTTGGATAGGTTTGACTCAGGTTATATTGGGTTTTAATGATAGCGGAAAATATATAAATTTTAACAATAAATATTATAGCGGAAAAAGTGAAATAGTACTTAAGCAAATGATATTGGGGAATGAT
This sequence comes from Sacculina carcini, assembly GCA_916048095.2. NCBI lineage: Eukaryota > Metazoa > Arthropoda > Thecostraca > Sacculinidae > Sacculina > Sacculina carcini. The sequence goes on along the minus strand of OU696581.1, from coordinate 3,243,029 downwards.
GTTAAGTAATATATATAGTTTGGAAACATTCTGATGAAAAGATTTCATCATCTTTCATTGTTTGTTTCGTGTTTGTGTTCTGAATTATACCACACGACGGGCAGATTTATATATCAGGCGGGTTGAGGGATAATATTTGTCAAAATAAGAACAAGAATATTCACATTTAGACTTTTCTATTGGTTAAGATATTTATAGGTTACATTTTTTGGTTTTCAATTTGTATTCATTATATTTTATGGATTTGATATGAATTTTATTGTATGAATTGTTCCGCACGTCGGGTGGGTTTAAAAAAAGTGTTTTTTTAGATCATTTTTTCAAATGGTTCATTTAAGATAAGGTAATTTTTTTTAAAATAAAAATGTTCCGCGGGCAGCAACTATAGACAATAGAACGTTCAATTTCCCCTGTAGAATTAATCCATACACAAAACCAATGGATTTGACTTCAAATATGAATTTTATTGTATGAATTGTTCCGCACGACGGGCGGGTTTAAAAAAAGTGTTTCCATTTTTTAGTTCATTTTTTCAAATGGTTCATTTAAAAAGAGGTAGTTTTTTAAAAATAAAAATGCTCCGCGGGCAGCTACTATAGACAATAGAACGTTCAATTTCCCCTGTAGAATTAATCCATACACAAAACTAATGGATTTGACTTCAAGATGCAGAACGGATCGTGTTCGAGTTCTGAATTATTCAGCACGACGGGCGGGTTTAAAAATGACTCAGGCGGACTGAGGGGAAATATTTTGTCGAAATAAAAATAATTAAACTTATAATTTTCAATTGATTAATATTTTTATGAGTGTACCCTATTTTATTTTTATTTTTCCATATTTTTATGAATTGAATATGAATTTCATGTTATGAATTGCTCCGCACAACGGGCGGGTTTTAATGCTATATATATACATAAAGAAGAAATTATCTGTCTGTCTGTGTATGTATGCTTGAATATGAGGTGACGTAATTGCGCTGGTTCATGGTTCGCTGGTTCAATTATCAGGGGCTTCAAACGCAAACGAAGCGATGGCTCATTTTTATGAAATAAAAATGTCCCGCGGGCAGCAATAAAACGTTCAATTTCACCGTGTAGAATGAATTCATATGCAAAACTAATGGATTTGACTTCAAGAACCAGAACGGATGGTGTTTGAGTTCTGAATCATTCCGCACGTCGGCCGGGTTTAAATATGAGGCGGGCTGAGTGAAAATATTTTGTCAAAATAAAATTAAAAATAATGAAATTTAGACTTTTTAATTAATTAAGGTTTTTATGAGTTTGCCTTATTTGTTTTTAATTTGCAATATTTTTATGAATTGCTCCGCACAACGGGCGGGTTTTAATGCTAGTAGGTATATAAAAGAGATCCTCTGTGTGTGTGTGTGTGTGTCTGTGTGTCTGTTCGACCCTCCTTGGTCCATTTTCTATCAGCTATTATTTAGCCACCACTTAGCCTACCCGCTAACAATTTATATCATCATGTTGGAAATTTTCTTGTCTACACTTAAGATTAAATTTTAAATTTCAAAAATGAAATCAAAAAAAGTTATAGCGGTGAAAAGACAAAATGAACCCTGAAAAATGCGAAAATTTTGGTCAATTTTCTGAAGACTACTCCTCCCAAACCAGGAATATTACAACTATAAAAATTATACCACTGTGTAGAAAATTTTCTCTTTTACTCAACAAATTATAATTTATACCCAAAAATTGAATATAAAACATGTAAAATATAAAACAATCAATCTACATTCAAAATTTTATTTAAACTCCACGCGTCCGATTTTCTATACTTTTTTCTCTATTTCTCAAAAACTAATAATCACACATCTAAATAAATAATACCATCATGCTGGGAATTTTGTTTGCTACAACACGGCATAATTTTTAATTTTCGAAAGTGTATTAAACAAAAGTTACGGCGGTGTGAAGTGTAAATGACAAAAAAGCAAAAAGGCAAAATTAGCAAAAAAAACGTGAATATTTTGGTCAATATTCCGCTATCTATTCCTCATAAACCAGCAATGGTACAGCTATAAAAATTATACTATTGTCTAGATAATTTTGTGTTCTACAAGAAAAATACTACTGGGAACAAAGTAAACTACTGAATTTTACTGTGTAATTTAATTGGTTCAATTTCAAGTTGCATAAGGATACGGGTTGTAATATCATGCAATGCCAGTAGAATGAATTCATATACAAAACTAATGGATTTGACTTCAAGAACCAGAACGGATGGTGTTCGAGTTCTGAATTATTCCTCACGTCGGGCGGGTTTAAATATGAGGCGGGTTGAGTGAAAATATTTTGTCAAAATAAAATTAAAAATAATGAAATTTATACCTTTAAATTTATTTAGGTTTTCATGACTTTGCTTTATTTATTTTTAATTTGCAATATTTTTATGAATTGCTCCGCACAACGGGCGGGTTTTAATGCTAGTTTATATATAAAATCAATTGACTATGTCATCCCTAATCTCGCTACTATGTCGCGTTTGTCGACGATAAGGAACTGTTTTGTGAAGGTGAATTTTGTCGAGTAAAGATTCAACTTGAAACGGAGGATTATGAACTGCTCGAGATCTGGGAAGCTCTGCCTTCCCAAGAATAGGTTAAAGGTTAAAGGTTAAATGCCTGTGTGGCAGCTGCTACACGGGAAGAAGCCGAAGCTTATCAACACACAGGTGTGCCCCGTGCAGCTCGCTGTCACCGCAGAACTGACCCTCTCCACGCTATGGCGCCACAAGGACGTAAGACGTATTAGAGAGGGCCACCTCCCCAGAATGCATGACACAACTCATGACTGATATCTGGTACCATCATTTTCTGCTGGGTGGACAGGGGCTGTGGGATTGTAGAATTCGCCCAATGAAATTCTGCTCCGCCGGGTTTCGAACCACGGACTATGGGAACGAGGAAATCGGGCTCTCTGACTTTCTTGAAGCCGACGATCACCTTGCGACTGAAACATGAGGAGCCGGTGGAAAGCGAAGTCAAAGATATGTATATCGAACAGGAGATCATTTCGTTCTAAGAAACCCAACGCGCATGGACCAACGCCAGCAAGTTCATGCAGCAGAGTAGCGGAAACCCCGGTGCGATGCCAGCATGATCGTTTTGACAACGATATTCTCGAAATCTGTAGTGTGATTGCGTGCAGTGAGAGAGTGTGTGTGGGAGATTGTCTACGTTGACTGAGAGTGTGTGTGCGTGAACGTGTTAATGTGTCTATGTGTGATCGTGTACAGTTGAATTGCGTATTGCGTGCGAGAGTGTGTGAGCAAGTGTGTAAAGTTGTGTATAGCTGTGTGTGCATGCGTTTGTGAATTGTTCATGCCCCGCGGCGGCGAGCGAATGACCGGCTCGCCGCTGATAGGTTGTTGCGGCAGGTGTGGACTGCGCGTGTGTGAGTGTTCGGGTGTGCTCCCGTGTGTCACGGTCTGAGCTAGGAGTCGTGTTTGTGGTGCGATCGGAGTGTGACGTCTTGTAGGCGAGCGTGGGACAGTGATGCCCACGCGCGCCTGTCTGGAATATATATTGATTTTTGTTTTCTTCTACAAAATCCGTCTAAAAGGATGTGCCAGCCGATAATTTTTGAGAGCTTCGGACTGAAACGGAGGATAAATGTATAAACTTTAGATGTTGTTTGAATAAAGGCGTTTTCATTGAGGAAATACGGTAGTTTTTACAAACGCTCGCTACCATGCCACTTCTGCTTGGTCCCGACGTGTGGCATAGTAGCGAGATTTGACTGTATTTGAATCTGATCAATTATGTCTGGATCTTCTGCATGGTCTTGTCGATATCTACCGATATCTGGTGCTATATTACATGCTTGCCTAAGCAGGGTCGTGTAGTGAAAAGGTTACAATTTCGATTGACTGAGATATTTAGGCAATTAGCACAGATGTACCATGTAGTCGTTGCAAAGTGTGCAGACACAGTAATAGGTCAAGGGTTCCGCGGCATTTGGTTGGATTACGTGGGCAACGAGTGACGCAGGCTGATGCACTCATGGTATTTTACCACTTATCGACCACCTGTCAAGCAGCAGGATTTAGACCAGCGTTGAGAGCTCGTGTTGTGCTTCCCTTGTGTACTGTATAGTGTTATAGCCTTGGTAACTGCGTGTTGATTTACTGCTTCCATTCTATGCAGCGTGGCAACATTTTTCATTTCGCTCTCATTCCGGCCATTTCTCATATTTTCCATTCCGCTGCCAGAAGATGATTGTTAGTTTGCTCTCATATTTCGTCTGTGATGTAATGTGTCCTCAGCACGCATAGTGTCAGTTGACGCGGTTTGTAGTTTTTGGATCTTTCGGATTTTCGGAGATGCCCGCCAGTGAAAAATCAACACAATCATGTAGCTATGCAACAAAAATGCCTTATTAGTGCAAACGATATAATTCTGCTATGTCAGCCATTTTGTCGAACAAGTTTTTATCCTGCAATCTCTGCCGCCACATGATCTCGCACAGGTAGCACTGTGTGCACTGTCCACCAGGTTGTGGTGAGTTCAGCAGTGACGCTTGTTCTGCATATTATACACCTGCCAGCAAGACTCAATTGTTTGAGTGTGCGCACCGGAGTCAGGATTGGCGAAATTTTCAGAATGATTAACCGTTTGGTGGGTATAATTCATCCCGAGTATTTTATCAATGCCTCGTATGAGGTATTGTGTATATGCTCAGCAAACTGTATGTCTCGTATGCTCTCGTATGAGGTCCACATGTCGGAGATAAGAGAGATAGATAGAGAGATATTAGATATTGTCGGAGATGTCGGAGACTTATTTGGTTTCTCGGCATATGCCTCCGAAAGTCCATTTTTGACGCAGAATCCTCCCTGCATGGTTCTTACATCGGGAAATGAGTTTGGTCAATTTCAACGTGAAGACCTGTAACAACGATGATAATGGGCCTCTGTAGCAGCCGCCACGCGCAAACTTCAGGAAGAAAGTTATTCCAATCGACTGTAGTATTGGGTCCGACAGATAACTTCCTTGCATAAGTTGCTTCTTTAACCAACAGTATATGCACAAAATCACTTTAAAAATGTATTAGAGACCATGTCAGCCACGTCCTATTCCGAATCCTAACCTCCTGTCGGTATTGTCAAAGATTGTATTGTTAGCGATTGGAAATGGCTGATAGATTCATTTGATGATTGTTCGTACACCGACACTGTTGGTGAACGATACCACGATCTTGCAGAAAACGAATCGAAGTATCGTTGTCGTGGGCCTGAGCAGATAGAAATTGTAGGCCAAAAGTAGATGCCAAATGAAAGGTTTGGAAATTCATGTTGGGAGCACGTCCGATCTGTAAAAATAGTGATCAAATGAAATCATTGATTACCTAACCTAACCTAACAACCAACATTCTAGACAGCTGTCATGCACATGTGTGTCACGCATGTGTGCCGATTTTCCATTAGTGGTGGGAGTTTCCATTAGTGACGGACATCTTCTCCGAAATGTCTTTTTCTTCTGTGATGTGTTGTATCGCAGGACGAGATATCATGGTGTCAAATTGACGTGAGTTCTAGGCGCAATGTCATAGCTTCAACTCTTCAGACAGGCTTCACATCGACAGTCGTACGACACTGCCTGAGTACATGTTATTGGACGCGGTGCGTTTATTCTCATAACAGTGTAGCATTAACTCCCATTGTTTCAACTAATTTATTGTTTTTTGCGTGTTTATTGTGGGCTATCGATCGACGCTGCTTCTGTACCGGCACTTTTATTACCGAGTGTGTGTGTATACGTGTGCGTGTGTGTGCGTGTGCGTATGCGTGTGTGTGTGTGTGTGTGTGTGTGCCTTTGTGCTTCATAGCAACGATAGCTGCGCGCACCGTTGCAAAGTTTCACATGTCTTTCAACTGGCATTTGAATGCTCCACTAATGGTGTATTTATTGGTTTTGTTTGTTTGTCTGTGTGTGCGTGTGTGTGTATGTGCGCGGTAGAATTTTCCATTTAACGCGATTGTTATGCCAGTTTATTCGTACAGCATGAAACTTGAAAGCATTAGTTGGCATTTGTTGAGTTCAGTGGAGAACTTTTCTATGCTTCGCCAATCTCAACTACGTCAATCTTTTGAGTCATACATGTCGATATGGGTCTGATTTTCATTCAGATATCAGTCTGCAATGAAATGTGTCTATGCACACAACATTCTTGCACTCGGCAAGAATTCACCGTTTCTGTTATCTGCACTTGTGCACAGTATAATAACGGTACAATTATATGCGCCAGTACACACAGGTGTATAAAGCATCTTATTATCCGTCAATCTTATCCTATCTGGTGAGTTGTATGTTTTTCTAATCAGCCCTCTCTTTCTCTCTGGTCCTGGTCGATGAATGGGTACGGTGCTCTTCTATTTTGATAACGTGCGTAATCATACCATGCTCTCTCATTTTCACTGTTGTCTTCTAATTCCATAGTTGTTTATTATTATTAGTCCAAGGTTAATTTCATTAATATTTTTAAAAGTGCATAATTAGTTTGTTTAGTATAAATGTTTATTTATCATTACTATTTGTTCAGAGTTAATTTCATTGATATTGTATTAGTTATATAATTATTTTATGTTAATGCACTTTGTCTTTTTGTGCATGTGATGGATGATTGAATGACTTGATGTTACCGTAATGATTTCACCTTACTGCATGCCTTGTTTCAGCCAAGTTCCGTACACTCTTATACACTATAAGTGAACGTGAACTGTGCTCCGAAAAGGTGTTTAATGCAAGCAGGCCAAATGGGTGGAGTGTTCTAGAACGAAAATGAGAAAATGTCTTATATTATAAGAATTATAAAAGCTACAGAGGAAGCTACTATTCAGGCTGGTGAAGTTTGTCATGTGTGATTGAATGAACAAAGTTGAATTGTTTGTGAGACTTTCAAGGATTGCTTCAACCGAGAAAGCCAGCGGAAAATTCCGGCCGACTTTCGCAATCCGACCCATACTTATGTGTGTGTGTGTAATTTGACCAAAGTTTATGGATGTTGTTGCTCGCGTTTCTGCTGCGAGTCTACTGGCGATGACGTCGGCACGACAAACGGGTTTAGCAACAACGATGCTGTTGATGTAATCATTTCGGTCACCGTGCGACTACTTACCGCAGCAACTAAACCCCAGTGTGTTGATAAATGGCTTATGAGCATTCACTCGGCCAGAATTCCAATTCGCTTGGTGAAGAAATGAGTACGCATAAAGCACGAGCAAATTGCGTGGGGAGTCTAAAGGCAGAGCTCTAGCTGATGTTCCCAGCTTACGTTACTCAAGCAATAGCCGCACAGTTTCTCTTTCATTTCTTCTCTTTTCTATTTCCTCTCTAATCTCTTTTCATGCTTTTCTGCTTCATTTTTCCCTGTCTTTGATCTCTGGTTTCCAATGGTGATCAGGGACTCTCAGCATGGAATGTAAGGACGTTTTGTGGACTTAGCGGGAGTATTCGGGATTGGATTTCTGCTGCATGGTGATTGGAGTGGTAATTGTGACATTTATCAATGTATCAGTGGTTTATTTCGAGCAATACATGCGCCCATCTCTCTAAAATGTATTCATCTATGGATCGCCAGTTTTCGACACATCACATGTGGTTTAAGACCGATCTTGGATGATCAGTATAAACCGTTCTATGAGCGCTCTATAAACTTTTAAAAATTCTGTATGTAACACATTATCATAGTTGATGCTGAATCATTTTTATTTTAGGTTCATATTACCAAATGGTGTGTGTGCGCGTGTTTGTGTGTGTGTGGGTGTGGGTGTGTGTGTATGTGCAGTGTCAGAAGCGTGATGCACCGCTACATGGAGAAAATGAACGAGGTTTCATTCGACTCGATCTTCAATCAGAGACTTGGTAAGACTTGGTCAGACCCAATCATCTCTTTGATCGTTCATTTTCTTGTAGATGCCTGTGTCAAATATTGTTGGTGCCCTTTTTCAAATTCTATCCATTCATGTATCTATACGTTTAGCAACTATATTTTTTGTGCGTGTTCCAGTCGCTTCCCGTATATCCTGATTTTATTCTGGTTTGGCGTTTGGTTGAATGATTAATGGGGAATGCAGTGCAATGCACTGGTGATATTAAATGTGTTCGTATTCTGCATTGCAGGCTACCTGTTGTTCAAGGATTACTGCGAGAACTGTGTTGATGAGCGCGTGCCCGAAATCGAGTTCTACGAAGAGGTTAGCCTTTGCTGGCTGTGCTGATGTTTTCCGCCTGTCTAGCGTATTTATATCCATATTTTTATTATTACTTTAATAATCCTATTCTGTATTGTATTTGCGAATCAGCGTAGCTTTACTATTGATACCATACAGCCGATTTATTTTCAATAATCCTTGTGTTTTAATGGTCAGTCACTAGGGGATGCTGACAATTTTTACCTGTGTATGTTATTTTTAAACCGGGAGCGACCTGTTTTTTGCCAATTAATGCCGTTTTTCCAAACGAAGCCCTGTATTTCCAGTTATTGACCCGCGTCATGTATTTAGGTGTATGAGCAGTTATTTCCAGTGTATTTACGACGAATTTCACTTCGTGTGTGTGTGTGTGTGTGTTTTTGTGAGCTGTTTCTACTGTGCTTGTCGGTATTTATTACTGTCGGACTGTGTTTTGTGTCGGTTTATCGATCACTTCACTTTGTTGTGACACTGATGTGATGTGTGCTTGTATATATATGAGTGTGTGTGTGTGTTTGATGTTCATATTTATTGCTCACTGTGGTTTTTGTTTGATGGAAGTGGTTTGATTTTGGTCTGCCAGTTATTAATTATCCAGGGACAGACATTTCACACGTGTACGATCTTGATCTTGTACGGTATTGATCTTTTACGGTCTTGATCTTGTATGATCTTGATCTTGTATGATCTTGATCTTGTATGATCTTAATCTTGTATGATCTTGATCTTGTATGATCTTGATCTTGTACGGTCTTGATCTTGTACGGTATTGATATTTTACGTTCTTGATCTTGTATGATCTTGATCTTGTTGGCTCGGTCTCTTGGCGCTGGTTTCTTGCAGTTGCGCTGAGGATAGACGTTGATTGTTGGTTTTGCACTGGACCAGTCAACAATACTGGCGCAGTCAGTTTAGTTGACAGGATGGAATTATAAGAATTATGATTCTTATCATTATCAGCAGGGTGACCGTTTAGTGCGCTAAAATCAAGAAAAGTTGTGCAATTTTTTGCTGAAATTTCACACATACCCGTGAAAGAGATAATGAAAATATCTTAGTTATAAAATACATTGTTTGTGATAAACATTTGAAGGTTCCACATTTAACTACTATTACTAGAATAGGTTTTGAGCATTTGCGGTTTTCCTGGATTGCATGTTTCTGCTTTAACTGTCACCTCACTGGCGACAAGGGTGACATTCTGGTGCGCTAAAATCGCAAGAAGTTGCGATAAAGAGTTGAGCTTAATGTTTCGCTAAAATATCACCCATTAATAGGTTGATTATAATTGTGATGAAAACGTTTTGGTCTATGATGAAAAAGGTTTTGCAACAAAAGGTCACCGTAATTATCCGTGACCTGCAACGTGCAAGAACAGGAGCATGTGCTCATACTACTCCAGCACGAAATACTGGAGGTTCAAGTGCAGATTGGCCAGGCATAAATATAGAACGAGAAACAAAATAGTAACTGAAAGCGACGCTATTTGGAAATAGAAGTGGACATTCACATATGACGACCGTGTGCACGGCAGTGGTTCGAGGACAGCTTTCATTCTTCGGGGACTCTGCAGCGGGCAACCGAGGCAGCAGACAATAAGGCAATTTCGAAACATTTTTGTGAACAACTGTTTTTGTTTCAGATATGGGATATGCTTAATGATGAAGAGGAACACTATCACATGTACCCCGCGTGTAATCTTGCGAACGTCCTCTGATTGCAGATGCTTTTCATTGTGATTTGCCGAGAATCATAGCATAGGCCGGAATCAGGATCGTAGGTCGTGTATTGTTAAGTGATTCAGGTCTGTGCTTGCTGGGCGAATCCATCGTGTGTGATGAATGCGTGTGTTTCCGTAGTGCTCTTCTAGGTTCCATAGTGACGCTTCTAGCACAGTCGGTGTGGCTGGAGTTCGTGCTGGTTGATATGACTCAATTTTGTGTTTCTTTTCACGCCGGTCGGTGATGACCACGACGTGATCTTGTTGTCGCGTGTGGCGTATCGATTGGTCGTAGAGCAATCTCCTGCTGACTAGTAATGAAATTTCGCACGTCTGACGTGGACACGATGATACTTGTGGCTCGTGGCTGCAAAATGTCCGCTGTCCCGCGGCCAAAAAACACTCCACTGAACTTGTGCCGATCACAGCATTGTGAAGCAAATGTATTTCTTCGACTGACATGTACATGCTGGAGTGTGTGTGTGTGCGTGTGTGTATCTGTGTGCGTGTATGTGTTCTTCATTTGGATGTGAAGTACAGTTGTTTGGTCCTGTCTTTCCTGCCTTGCCATCTCACTCTCCCACTCTTTCGCCATTTGTCCGGCCGTATTTTCTGCAGTGCCAGCGACAAAGTGATATTTTCAATTGTCGCCGGCTCGTCGTGTTCACTGATTTTTTGTCGTCGTCGTCGTTGGCGATCGAACGATTTGCGATATGTCAGCTACGATCGTCGGCGGCTGAGTCGACATTCAGGGTACATACACCCACACACACACATACACACGCACATGCAGGACATATAAATGAAGTTAGACATGATGACTGATAATTTTATCACGAAGAGCCAGATTAGCTGGGGCGTACTGTTGAATCAGTTGGAGCAAATAGAGACGCCTAATTGGATCAGTTGAAATCTGTCGGTTATAGCAGTTAGCAGTGAAATGTTAAATGGTTTCCCTTTGAGAAGCATTCGCGTTCATGCGATTATCAATTCTTACGAATCGCGATGCCTACGAATGATGGAATCGTCATGGTATTTGAAATTTATTGCTCTAGTCTAAGTTTTGAGACGAGTGAGAAAAAATATATGGGAAAGCACAAATTGAGACTTGGAAGAACTGAACAATATGTCAGCAAAGCTATATGCTATAAGCTATACCTATATGTATTTGAAAGTAGCTCTCAGACAAGGAATCAAACAACTATGGCTGTCGATCCCAGTGATTAGTCCACAATTAACGTGACGAATAATGCAAGATTATTATCAGTAGAACTTCGACACATGTAAGACGAGATCAATGACCCGATAATTGTTCTCGAGTGTAAACGAATTAGCCACCACAAACACGCGCGCAAACAAACTCGCGCCGAAGCATTCGCTACAATGCGTTCTGGCTGATCTTCGTTGTTGTTGACTTGGCTTTTGTCGTCTAGCAATTTATCTTAATCGTTGTCGACGTTATCTTCATCGTTGTCGACGTTTCGTCTGTCGTCGTTGTCATCGTCGGAGAGTCGAGTGGTGGTGTTGCTGCGCAAATTGATCGGGCGGGGCGCGCACGCAGTTTGTGAGATCGTTAGTGCGCTGGGCTGTTTGCCGTGGGCATATTGTTGGAAATTGGTGCCGGCTGCATCCGGGGCGACTTGAGTTGCCGCTCCTCGTGTGGTGTAAGCGCTGTTGAGTACTCAGCTGCTGTATCAGAGGCGGTTGTTGCTCGTGTAAGGTGCACGTTACACGTTAGCTAATAAAAACGCTGTTTCGTTTGGAAGTCACGCACACCCACACACGCACACTCACGCACAAACATACACAAACACACGAACACACGCACAAACATACACAAACACACGAACACACGCACACACATACATACACACACATATATATACACAGACACACACATATACACACACACGTATTCAGTAGCCGAGGGGAATTTTGTAACGCTGCAAATTGATGAGATAACAAATGTGGTTGCACGCCGCCAAATGCAATTAGTAGAGGTTGGAAAAAGATGTGGTTGTTTTTCACTGTTTATGTCGTAGTTATGTGGTTGATTTTCACAAAATATGCGATGAAAAAGCTCAAATATGTTTTTATGCTCAAATATGTATGTACATACGTAAATATATAGAGAGCAGTGGCGGCGCCAGGATTTTTCCAATGGGGGTGGGGCTGAGGGGGGGCTAAGGAAAAAGTTGAGGACGCTTGGCGAAGCATGAAAAGCTACACTCGAACGCTGACTACATAATATTATAATAAGGCACTGGGGCACACTGATTCAGTCCTCGAACTTGAGCCAAAATTACAGGGGTTTATTAGAAATTTTAATGTCTATGATTATGATTTGGGGGTGGGGGCTTAGAGGTGGATTGGCATATTTTTAGGGGGCTCCGGCCCCACCAAGCGCAGTCGATCTCCTTTATCACCAGGAACTTGCCCGATTTTGATTCAGAATGAATCGCATTGAATCAGTACCTCAACCAGAGACAACCCTGCGGTCTCTAGCGTCTTCAAGTGAAGAAATAATAAACGACAAGCTCCCAACTATGAAGGCCAGATCTACTTGAAGCTGTGCATCCTGAATGATATGTTGTGCTTTCTGTATTGATACAGCTTCGTCTGGACCGAGCTCACTCAGAACTGATTTCACAGAATTCAGATACCGCGCGTAGAATATCGCAGACTCTATCCACGTCCCCCACCTTGTGATGACAGGTTTTGATAGCAGATGTATTTCTGGATACATATCTCCCCAGGGAGCCCTGATGAAAACTTTCTTCAAGGAAGATATTAGGTCATTTATATGTGGAACATCTCCCTTATGGTCTTCCCCGTACACGCGCATATCGTCATCGTGACCTAATTACAAACCTTCACTACCGCGTGCAAGTGACACTGCACCTGCAAATCGTTCAACACCAGCCAAACGGGCATCATACGCGCATACAACTAGAGATGCGACCTAAAAAACCATCGTTTTTGTAAAAATCTTTTTTTACCAAAAGAACCTCGACCAAAAAACAGGTTTTTTAGTTTTTTGAAGACTCATGCAAAGAATTCAACGCACAACTATGTACATAGTTAAAGACTCATATGCAGATTTTTATGACTGTTCTCCCAACAGTACGCTGTCGTTATATGCTCGTCATGCGTCAGTATACGCTGTCATTGTGTCAGTTTGTAAGAAGAGCGTATTATAGAGTGTAAGCGCGGAATTTTTTGCGTTATTATGCACATAATATGCGTGTATGTATAATGTACGGCCGTGGTGTATGGCATATCGTATTTCCCCTGGGTATCATGTTACCAGTGTAGCATTGCCCATTATAAACAGCATATTGCTGCCTATATTGTCTTGTGTGTGGGTGTGGGTGTGTGGGTGAGTATGTGTGTGTGTGTGTGTGTGAGTATGTGTGTGTGTGTGTGTGTGTGAGTATCGCGTTCTTGCCCTCGGTGTAGTATAATTGTTCACTTTTATTTTCATTCGTTTGCTGCATTTTGCGAATCACACACAAATATGACGAACATGCTTTGATATATCTGTCTTATACATGCTATGCATATGTCACCGTTTTAAATACAGCCATTTGCATTCAGGTTTCACTATCATTTGTATTGATGGGCCTTGCCTTTCACTGTAAGGGAACACACGAATCCCCTTAAGAAAATTCATTTATCCATTAAGTGTATCTTGTGCACGCAGCCATGATCGTTATGTTAATGTTTGCACATTTTTCGCTCCGACTTTCAATCCATCGCTTTTTCAATATTCGTTGTTCTTTGGTTTTTCTCAGAAATTCATGTTTTTCTGGCGTGATTTTCAATTGCGACAAGACATTTTGCTGACGAATGCTAGGCTAAATGTGTGAAAATTCAATAGATGTGTTAATGTATGCCGCTCATTGTTGAGGAGCTGGGGTGATTATTGCCTTGTCTTCCGCCTTTTCGCTTTGTCTTTTTTCCTTAATCGTCTTCAGTCTTGCGTGTTTTATTGCGTGTCTTATTGTCTTGTCTTGAGTCTTGTCTGTTTGCGCTGTTCCAGATCAGAAAGTACGAAAAGTTGGACAAGCCGGACGAACGACAGAAGCAGGCTCGTGAAATCTACGATAAGTATATAATGCGCGAGCTGCTGTCACACACACACGTGAGTGTTGTTTGTTGACTGTTATCTTCTGAATTTCAACACCTTGTATACGTGGTCAAATGGCATTGAGTTATCCCAGGAGTGGGCAAGCCGCGGCTCTAGCGCTGCCTAGTGGCTCCTTGAAGCTTTTTCAAAAATGTTTGAAAATGGAAAAAGATAGGGGAGGAAATATATTTTTGGCTCATTATGTATTTGTAGTCAACTTAGTCATTTTGACAGTAGGCTAATATAGATACGTACAACATGTGTTGCCTTCATTATATGGCTTATATAAGGCTTTTTGCGGCTCCAGACGTATTTGTTTTTGTTTTTTTGGTCCAATATGGTTGTTTCACGATTTTGGGCTGCCGACCCCTGGGATATCCCATAAATCTGTCCTGTCTAATATACCAATCTCGCGTATAATACTAACGATGAATTATTTTAGTCTTGAGAAGAGTCATGAATGCAGCATCTCTTGTGAGAAACGGTGTTTTTTGTTTAAGAACACAGTCAATGTGAGCCTTGTAGTGAAGTTCGTATGTCAATGCAGTGTCATGTCAATGTCAATGCAGTCTATACTTTCTCACTAAGCTATCTTTAAGCCATGACCAGGTTAAAGGTTAAATGCCTAAGTGGCAGCTGCTACACGGGAAGAAGCCGAAGTTTATGAACACACAGGCGTGCCCCGTGCAGCTCGCTGCCACCGCAGAACCGATCCTCTCCACGCTATGGCGCCACAAGGACGTAAGACGTATTAGAGAGGGCCACCTCCCCAGAATACATGGCACAACTCATGACTGATATCTGGTACCATTTACTGCTGGGTTGACAGGGGCTGTGGGATTGTAGAATTCGCCCAATGAAATTCTGCTCCGCCGGGTTTCGAACCACGGACCTCCCGCTTGTGAGGCGGGTGTGCTAACAACTGCACCACGGAGTCCAGGTTTCAGGGAATGATTGGGCGTACATGTAACCACTGACTGAATTGCATTAGGGGCGCTTTGATGATAATATATCTTGCGAGTGACGAGCCAAGCGAGTCGTGACAGCTAGGGGTCTGATTTTCTGCATTCAATCGTCATTTCAAGGGAGTTTTGAGGCCATCAGAGGGCAGATTGTTAACTACACTCCAAACAAATGGAGCTGTGTCTGAGGCTTCTGAACACAGCCCATTCTTCAGCCCTTCCTCAATCTACTACTGCCAGGTATAGAAAACATTAGTGCAACAACGTATGCTGGAGATATGGGTGGAGTGTATTCCTCAACCATCAAAAGACTATGGTTTAATAGAAAAATACGGTGCTTTTTCTCGTGTTGCTCATATTGAGTTAGATAGAATTTCGATTCTCAGAAAAACATTGTGGTTTAATTGAGGAGTGCCGAAATTCTCATGACGAGGAGTTGGCTGCTATCACAGACCAAGTTCAACACACTCGCTGTCATTTTACATTTGAACACTTGTCTTCTCTGACGGTCCCATGCTTGCAATAGTCTGTGACTGCCACGCTTGAAATTGTCAATTTGATTCATGGCTCAAGTCTTAGTTTGACGAAACACAAAATCCTTAGAGGGTTGATAATGTCACACTGAAAATACCTTGCGGTGCTAGTTGTGTGTATATTACGTACATGCATGTGATTTACTTATACAAACCACTGCTTGTCCAACCTCTATCCTCAAATGCTCTTTGGAGTGTGTTCTCTGATCATCTTCTAATTGTATTTTCCAATAAATTCCTAAGATTAATATATGTTTCGATAAAACAGAATATGTGTAATTAACTCAAAACAATTATGAATATGCAATAAATAATTCATATTTTACAATTCCTTAAACTTTTCCATTTTTCATTTTCTGTAGCTTAAAAATTTATGAGTAATAATTTTATTTTATTTTCCTTGATGTTGCATCTATTTATTAACAAGATTATTTTGTTCGTACCCATATGAAAATTTTCAAATTATATCAAAAATTCATTTTGAGAGTGAGGCAAAGTGTAATATTCCCCTACGGGAACACTTTATTTTTGATGACAACAAAGTTACAGAGAGTTGCCACCAGTCACGCACACGATATTTGGCGGCATAATGCGTTCCATTTACAGTTTTCATATCAGTGTTGATCGGTTATTGTGTTAGGCCCGGGATTAGAGATGCGACCTAAAAAAACGATGTTTTTTCCGTTTTTTGCCAAAAAAACACGTTTTTTTGTTTTTAGACTCATTCAAAGAATTCAAATTTTGGAAATGATCTATTTAGGATGATAGTTATTTTTTATCAACACATGAGTTATTCATGCTATTAGTGACCCTATCAAATTTAATTATCATTAAATACGCATAATATAATTGTTATAATGTGTCTGAAAGCCCTAATATAATTGTTTGCACGGTACTGTGCGGCACTTCTATGTGCAGTACAGCTTTGCATTCAATTATTGAGTTAATCATTGTGTAAGAAAGCAGGGCTTGAGAACCGTTTTTTCTGCTAAAAAACTGAAGCTGTTTAAAAAAATACAACAACAGGTGGCATAATTTTTATTATATTCTTACACTTTTACTCTATTTTTATTATATTACCTTTTTCCTCCCAGAAACGTTGATTATATTAACCCATCATTTCATTCAACAGATCAATTATTTGGAAATATAAAAATACAAACACTGCCAATATTTACACAATGAGACTACGAATATAATTGGATCGCATTAATCAGAGTGGAAATCCTCACCAGAAAAACGGGCGATACTTTCGTGTAGGAAAAAAACGACTGAGGAATTTTATTTAATGTACACAAAGGTATTTGAACACAAATAACTACATCAAAGAAACCATCATCCATAAAACCAGTTCTAAAAACAGGTTATTAATATAAAAAACAATTCTTTGTTCAAAAACAATTTGGTTCAACTTTCCTTGATCTGCCGCCAATTTGTTCTCTTCAAAATCTCTACATCTACGAAAACCGTCTTTCAAAAAATATATTTTGAAAAAAACATGGTTAAAACAGTTTATATCAAGTGGTTTAACCAGCTGCTTATACTAGCAGGCTACTTGACATACAAAAGGGATTTGAACGTACATCAGTCAAATCTATCTTCCATAGAGACTGTTTTAGAAAACATTGTTTCATTAAAAAAGCGTTAGTTTAAATGAACGTTTGTCAAAAAAACATTTGACCAACCAATTAACTTGTCTTGTTCTGCTGTCAACATTTTCTGAATCTGTACATTAATAAAACGAATTTAAATCGAGTTTTAAAAACATCATTGCAATCTGTCATAAAAACCATGGTTTCTTTATATATATAAAAACACATGATTACTCAATGAATTTGTTTTGTTCTGCTGACAAATTATGTACACAAATGTACACATCATTAAAACCATCTTTATAAAACATGAGTTTTCTCAATGAAAAAACCTAAACCACCGGACCCGAATGCACTTTCAAACAGTCTCCTGTGATATATATTTATAAATATTTGTTTTTGATACTATTATAAAATTATCTTTGAAATAAGACACGTAAAGATGTACAAAACATCAATTTATCTCATTTCTATGTATTAAAATCCAACATTCGATGCCAATTGGTGCTAATTCTGAAAAAACACAAAAACATGTTTTTTGCAACAAAAAAAACGCATAAAAACGTTTTTTTGCATCACTACCCGTGATAGACTTGTGCTATATTTGCATTAGACTTGTGAGATAATCGTTGTGTAAGACGATTGTGCATATCAATGTTCAGTTAATGACTGCTAGAGGTAATATCGCAGCATTTTGTGAGGCGTTCGAGACTAGTGATGCAAAAAACCGTTTTTGTAGCGTTTTTTTGCAAAAAAAAACATGTTTTCTTAGGTTTTTTGGAATTAGCCCCAATTGTAATCGGATGTTGGATTTTAGTACATAGAATCGAGTTTAATTGACGTTTTGTACATCTTCACGTGTCTTATTTCAAAGATAATTTGATAATAGTATAAAAAACAAAAATATTTATCAATAAATACCTCAGGAGACTGTTTGAAAGTGCATTCGGGTCCGGTGGCTTAGGTTTTTTCATTGAGAAAACCCATGTTTTTAAAGATGGTTTTAATTATGTGGATATTTGAAATAATTTGTCAGCAGAACAAAACAAATTCATTGAGTAATCACGTGTTTTTTAAATGAAACGATGTTTTTTATGAAAAAATGCAATGATGTTTTTCAAATTGGTTTTAAAATCGTTCTATGAATGTACAGATTCAGAAAATGTTGACAGCAGAACAAGACAAGTTAATTGGTAGGTCAAGTGTTTTTTTACAAACGCTTATTTAAACCAACGCTTTTTTGATGAAACAATGCTTTCTAGGACAGTCTCTATGGAAGATAGATTTGATTGATGTGCGTTCAAATACCTTTTGTATAGCAAGTAGCCTGCTGGAACGTATAAGCGGCTAGTTAAACCACTTGATTTAAACTGTTTTTTTAAATCATG
Organism: Sacculina carcini; assembly: GCA_916048095.2. Lineage (NCBI taxonomy): Eukaryota > Metazoa > Arthropoda > Thecostraca > Sacculinidae > Sacculina > Sacculina carcini. The sequence goes on along the minus strand of OU696581.1, from coordinate 3,224,488 downwards.
GTTTTTTTCAAAATAGTTTTTTTTAAAATGGTTTTCTTAGATGTAGAGATTTAGAAAAAAATTGGCGGCAGATCAAGGAAAGTTGAACCAAATTAATTGGTTTTTTATTTGTAACCTGTTTCAGGACTGGTTTTATGGATGATGGTTTCTTTGATGTACTAATTTGTGTTCAAATACCTTTTTGTACATTAAATATATTTCCTCAGTCGTTTTTTTCCTACACGAAAATATTCCCCGTTTTTCTGGTGAGGATTGCCACTCTGATTAACGCGACCCGCTTTTATTCGTAGTCTCATTAGGGACACTAAGTGTGTGTGTATATTTGTAGTCCTTGTGTGAATATTTGCAGTGTTTGTACTTTTATATTTGCAAATAATTGATCTGCTGAATGAAAGGATGAAACTTATTATAATCAACGTAGTTCATTTCTGGTAGGAAAGAGGTAATATGTAAAAAATAATAAAAAATTATGCCACCTGTTGTTTTTTACAAAACAGTTTCAGATTTTAGCAGAAAAAAACGATTCTCAAACCCTGCTTTCTTACTCAACGATTAACTCAATAATTTAATGCAAAGCTGTACTGTACATAGAGGTGCCGCACAGTACCGTGCAAACAATGATATTAGGGCTTTCAGACACATTATAACAATTATATTTTGCATATTTAATGATAATTCAATTTGATAGGGTCACTAATAGCATGAATAGCTCATGTGTTGATAAAAAGAATTCATTCAACATCCCAAATATATAATTTACATAATTTGAATTAATTGCATGACTCTTCAAAGAAAAACAAAAAACGTGTTTTTTGGTCGAGGTTTTTCTTGGCGAAAAAACGGGTTTTTTTGCAAAAAAAAAACTTTTTTTATAACAAAAGTCGTTTTTTAGGTCGTATCTCTATTCGAGACTCCAGAGGAGACATCAAATTTGCGAAATATCGTTATTTTACCTCCAGAGAGTGAGGGCAATGATATTGATAGTGGTATTGAAGATGCCGACGATACCATGGTCAAAGATGAAGAAACATTCGAGTCAGCCGATCATCTTCAAGGCCAATGTTTTCTCCAGGCCAATGTTGGACATGATTTTCAGCCAGACAAGCTTGTATGCGACAAGATAATATTATACAGCTGATCTCGTTGACCATAATCATACCATAAGTGAAATCCCAGTACAGTTTCACAGTGCACTCAACCCGCCTATTGATATGCGCTATGACGGAGTCGACCATACAAATCCAGCTGCAAGCAGGTTAGATGCGTAGTGTGCAATTGCAAATGCAATAGTACACGTGGTATATGTATACGTGGCATGATAATGTTAATGTTATATCTGCAACATACAAGTATGGTTGTGCATTTTTATTGTAAGTCAACGAGAGTGTACTTACATGGAGCATTGTTTAGAATGACAAGTTTTCTCTTTTCACGGCGTATCGATCTTCATTCAGTTTCAACGTCTTCTCCAGTCTACAAGGCATTAGACGTCATTATATCGCCTCTCGTGTGGTTGTACGTGTTTATCGTTGCGCACGTGTGTTTTATGTGTGTGTGTGTGTGTGTGTGTGTGTGTGTGTGTGTGTGTGTGTGTGTGTGTGTGTGTGTATGTGTGTGTGTGTGTGCGTGCGGAGCACGTAATCGTAATGGATAGTTGTTGCTGCTGCTTTTATGTAATGGCAGTTCTGTGTTCACTCTACTGGAAGCTCTATCATTCTGGCTTAGGATTTAGCGAGTGAGTCTTTCTCACATTCTTGAGACTCCGACTGTGGGCCAGATCGTTGACAAAGTATTTTGTGAGACAAATTCATTTGTGCATGAACCATGGACCCATGCAGTAGAAAGCCAAAGGATAACAAGAGTATTGCAAGCGGGGCACATTTCTGCAATATTGCAAGCGGGGGCACATTTCTACAATATTGCAAGCGGGGTGCATTTCTGCAATATTGCAAGCGGGGGTACACTTCTGCAATATTACAAGCGCTCCTCATTAATTAAATCATTCATTAAATCTGTCCCTCATTATTCATTTAACTATGCTTCGATGTTGTTCGATTGGCAGGTATACTCTCAAAAGGCAGTGAACCATGTTCAAAGGTATCTCACAAAAAACGAAACGCCTTCCAATTTGTTCGAGGTGAGTTCTAGTTGGTGTGCTTCTACAGTTTGCCGAACGATGTCAGTGTGGTCATGTATTGCACTGTTTTCCAGTCGCTTGCCACTGGTTATTTGGCGAATTACGGGCTCGCCATTTGGACATAAACACACATAAATATAAACACAAAATTCAATATATTCCTAAGGCATATGCCAAAGCGGTTTGGGTGTCAGCTAATTAAAGAAAGAAAATCGAATTATTTAGAAAAAACATAAATACAAACAACAACAAAACACTAAGCAAAACATGCAGCAAACATCACTTTTGAACCATGTTTTCTCAGCAAATGTTTTCTTTTACGTTTAAATGAGCCAGGGGCGTATATTCTTTGTCGTGACTCGGGGGATGACAGCCATCATGCATTAGTGTTAAAATTTCTCTCAGTTGGTCAATTGCATGGTACTCTCAACTATTTTAGGCGTATTCAATTACAAATCACATACCTCAATGAAATGCATATTGCGTAAAGTATACTTTTTCACATATTTTTAATTTTTTGTATTTTTCCTGTGTTATGTTTTGCTATGTTGATTTTTTGAATATACCCCATGAACTGAACTCAGCAGAATTATCGGGGTATATATAACCCCATACCCCCAGGATCTACGCCCATGAAAAGAGCAGAAGGAAGTTTGTGTCTGGGTTTTCGTATTTGAGTCATATTTTAGGCGTTCAGAGTCGAAATATCACCTGATGTACACATTCTTGTGCTCTACAGCCATATGTCGAGGAAATATGTAACAGTCTACGAGGTGATCTGTTCTCGGGATTCATCGAAAGGTCAGTTAAACTCTGGTGGTGAGATTTGATAAGATTAGTTGGCGAACTTGTACTCTTCTACTCAATGTAAAGTAGCAGTAGCCACAAGTTTCGTATTCTTGCATGAGTGACAGTGATGCCACTGTGTTGATTTCTTCCAGGATACTTATCATTCTCAGAGGAAGTATTTTTGAGCATAAACAAAAACACAATTTTGTATTGACGGCATGAAAGTGACACAACGAATTTTTTTATTCACTATTTCTTAGTTTATTGATATTAATTGATCATTTACTGACCAGCCATGGCTGGTAACGTAGAGATCAAATGTTTGGTAGCTTGCACAACAGAGAGAGAGCGGTTGCCACGAAACACAAACCAACCTCGAATGATGCTCAAACAATACTTCACTGATATTTTCAAGTATTCTGGTAGAAGTCACCATTGGTTTGCTGTCAGTCATGCATAAATACTTATAGTTAGCCGGTGATGTTGAAAGTGAGGAACTTAAAATTTATGACCAATTTACATGTACATGCGTATTATATCAACACTCGTGCGTCCAAACTTTTGGCGGAAACTGTACTAAAAATATGGTATAGCTTCACAATTTAATAATAATGAAATTATGTAATCAAGTAAATGATAATTTTATCATTTGCTAATAATAAAATTAAGGTGGATTTGTGATGATATTGCGTCAGTTTTCCAATCTATCAATCGGTCATTTTCAATGCGTTTTATATTTATTTTGAGTTGTTTGTCCTTTCTGTGTCTGTTGATGATCAAGGTGCATGGAGATTGCAGTCTTACAATTTCTAGCATCCGCACTCGTCTCATTCCACCTTGTTCATTGCTCTTAATATTAATATTTAAAACTATTTATATTTTTGTATGCATTGTTTGAGCTGGATTTTTTGCTTTTTTCTTGCAGTGAAAAATACACTCGTTTCACACAATGGAAGAATCTCGAGCTCAATGTTCAGGTGAGTTTTCTGTGTGTCTGTCTGTGTCTGTCTGTCTGTGTGTGTGTGTATGTGTGTGTCAAAACAAAATTTATTCTACGGCGGGGCGAGTGGCACATGCTGGCAAATTGCTGTCAAATCAAACATATGATTCTTATTTCTGTTTGTCAAATGGAAATAGGAAAATATATTGATCACTGCTGGCAAGGGAGGAAATACACAATTAATTGGGAATTCAACGCTAAACTGGACTTGTACATACACTTGTTTATTCACTTATCTCTTCTTCTGATAGTTATATAGCAGATGCCAAAGAAAGTAGTTTTTTATTGCCGAGCACTTTGGTGTGCTCGTGTTTGTCAGTTGACAATGAACGACTTCAGTGTGCACCGTATTATCGGTCGCGGCGGCTTTGGCGAGGTGTACGGCTGTCGCAAGGCCGACACGGGCAAAATGTACGCCATGAAGTGTCTGGACAAGAAGCGGATCAAGCTGAAACAAGGCGAAACCCTGGCGCTCAACGAACGCATCATGTTGTCACTAGTCAGCACGGGGGTCAGTTGCGACACACACAAACACACACACACAAACACACACACACACACACACACACACACACACACACACACACACACAAACACACACACACACACACAAACACACACACACAAACACACGTGTATAAAATATGATCGGAGTGGAGAAGATGGACATAGGATTGCTTAGTGTGGGATAGATCAGCTAGAAGAGGCCATGGCAGTAAACTGAAAAACACCATATGTGTTTAGCAATGCGAAATTGTTCAGCTTGCCTGGTATGTGTGTGTGTGGACGCATGGAACGGCTTGAGTGCACAAGTAGTGAATGCAGTGAGTGTATTGGGAAATTCAAATAGAGACTGGACAAAGCTGAATATTGACAAGGAGACAGGACAGTCCAGCTTAGCTAAAAATATGTGAATGAAAATATGTGAGTACAAACACACGCACACTCGCATGCGTGCATACTATACCCATGCAACGCATTCAATATTTACCAGGCAGTAAATGAGAACAAGATGTTCTTCTCAACAGCAGATATTTTCTGTTTAAGCAAATAAATTGGCGGATGGATGAGAGAAACAATTTTTTTCGTGAATTAAAGTGAAGTATTTTTCACACAGTAAACTTATAATGAGTCTTTATTATTAATTATTCAGCACCATGCATCATGCACTGCCAACACTAATACATTGCTTCTCAGCCAGATACATGATTGGGCTAGTCAACTGTGCTTTTTGCCGTATCATTGATTGAATTCATTTTCTGCTGATTTTCCATTTGTTTCCGCTCGGCTTGGCACGGGATATATTTGATATTGCACCATCGCTGCACTTGACAGAGCGTCCCTGCTTACTGTTCACTTCGACAGGCAAATCGATAGTATGGACCGACTGAGTTGTATCTTATTGGCTTGTGGATGTTGGCTGGATTCATAATTGGACTTCTGCGTGACCTTGTCATGTATACCCATGAAATGATAGTTTGCGCGAAATCAAGAACTGCAACAGTGCTTGACAAATAGTCTCGACTACGGCTACATTTCGCTGATCCCACACAACTCACTTGTTCACGAGTTTAATCACGTTGTTTTGCTTGTCAATCAGCCAACCAATTACACTGGCCTGCGTTTCAAAACTTTTTTCAAAAGTTCGTAGGTTTCTCAGCTGTTTTTATATTAATGATGTATTAATATGCATATTGCAGTGGGCATTCTGATACATTTTGCCCCAAGGTTGGATATTTCTCAGCTGTTCTAATACAAGTTTCGTGTGCTGAATTCGAAAAAGCTATCCATTTTAATCGATCAGCTCGAGTTTCACACTATGTCAAGGATAGCAGCTCACACACTGATGTATTAATATGCATATTGCAGTGGGCATACTGATACATTTTGCCCCAATCTTCACCCTTCTCTCCTGTTGCATGCATCATATCTAATGTCATCATCATATCTCAGTCTGAGCTCTCTTCTTGGCTGGCTTACAAGTCGATCACCACCAACTTCCTGGGTAACCAGAGAAGTTCGGAATACCTGAAGGTCGTCGATGAGTTGATGGATAGTTTTCAGCAACTTGGTACTCGTATGTCTGTAAAGATGCACTTTCTACGGTTCCATCTCGATTATTTCCCAGACAACTGTGGTGATTATAGAGAAGAGCAGGTATAACGTTTCCACAAAGGCATACGTGTGATGGAAGAACGGTACCAGGGTCGGTGGGACGTTAACTTCCTGGCGGACTATTGCTGGTGCTTGAAGAAGGACGTCCCATCTGCTCAACACATTCGGAAGTCCGTGTAAAGGCCATTTGTGTCGCAGTAGTGAGTATGTACGGTGATCGGAATACATTTATGGTGCATCAGTTCGCAGTTTATACATATATCCTTCTGTCGCATTAACTATAGTAAACCAATCAGCAAGGTTTTGTTCGTATGGGCGAAATAACGTATCTTAAAATATCGAGCTAATCGAGTAAAACGGATTACATTTCCGGAATAATATGCGTGCGAATATAATAATATGCGTGAAAAAGTGGCCTAAACAGTTGAGAAACCCTTGACCTTATAAATCACGCAGGCCAGTGTTGTCGACCACAATCGATTTTCGTTTAGTCCAGCGTTTGTTGATTGGTTACACGTGTATCTGCATACCAACCGGTCTGCGTGGAACGTATGTTTTTTTACCATGCCATCCGTCCATGTGTCATATATTTATGTGTTGATTAGTGCGTGGTCATAATATCTACAATGTCCTACGTTTTATAGGCTGATGTTTGTCGTTTGCTCTTGGAAATATTCGTGTCTACGTATGCTTTATCGACGGATGTGTGTAGGTGGATGAGAGCGACCACGTTTTCACGTCATTGTGTCACAAGTTAATGACACAGCTTCAAATCGTCCGTGTGTGTATGTGTGTGTGTTCGTCTGTATGTGTGTGCTTATGGCCACATGACTATGCCACTTTCTGTATAATGTTGACCTTTTTTTTCGACGAAACAATTATCCGTAGCATGCCAAAATCGGCTTTCATTAATTGAAATTTGAATCAATGGCGGCTGGTTTTTTATCGAACACACGTGGATCATACGTGATCGATCCTGTTTAGTGATCTAATTGCACGCATTAGCACTGGTGCATCCAGAGTGTTGATCAGGGGGCTGAAGTCCTCCCCCAAATGATCCCACCTGATCCTCATAATCCGGTGGTTCACTAGAAGAAGTCAAAAAAATATTTATCCACAGAATTAGTTGATATTAGCATTGTCACAAAGCATATCCGCACATTATTGTGTGCTTGTTTGTTTGTTTGTTTGTTCAGTTTATTGCACATTTTTCACAACAATCATAAGCGTGCACACACACATACAAGTATAATTATTACTCGGATAGTCATTATTTACCGGGCTATTTTGTAGATATGCTCTCAATTTACCACGGATTACAGCCATGTTCCATTGTTCAGCAAGTATTTTAAGCACACGGACAAGCTGTTTCGTGTGTGTGTGTGTGTGTGTGTGTGTGTGTGTGTGTGTGTGTGTGTGTGTGTGTGTGTGTGTGTGTGTGTGTGTGTGAGAGAGAGAGAGAGAGAGAGAGTATATAACACTTGGGGATTGGGACTTGGGGCATTTTTCAATGCCCCAAGTCATGACCTTCACACGCTACCTAAATCACATTCAACCCCCCAAAATTGTACTCTGGATCCGCCTCTGCTGATTAACACTGATTTTGCGAATCTGATATGCATCAGCCGTAGTACACTCGATACGCACTATGCAGGGGATAATTAGTGATATCCGCTTCATTTATTTATTGTGATATGTATATGTGTATGTATGTGTATGTGTGTTTATATGTATGTATATGTATTATATTCATTCATTAATTTACTCTCGAAACAGAGCATACAGTATTTCATACACTACTTTATACACTATTTTATACACTATTTCATACACTATTTCATACACTATTTTATACACTATTTCATACACTATTTTATACACTGTTTCATACACTATTTTATACATTATTTTATACACTATTTCACACACTGTTTCATACACTATTTCATACACTATTTTATACATTATTTTATACACTATTTCATACACTATTTCATACACTATTTCATACACTATTTCATACACTGTTTTATACACTATTTTATTGACCTAGCGGTGACGGGGGTAATTACTGACGTAATCCAAATTAGCGCAGCCTGTCCGATCCACTCAAACATGTGTGTATGCGTATATGTGCGTGCGTTTGTATATGTCTTTGTGTGTGTGTGTGTGTGTGTGTGTGTGTGTGTGTGTGTGTGTCTTTGTGTGTGTGTGTGTGTGTGTGTATGTCTTTGTATGTGTGTGTGTGTGTAGATTTTTAGATTTTGTAGGTTTGTATTTATTACCATACACAAGCAAACAATTGAATGATAAAAAAATGAGATCAATATAACTGTGTGTGTGTGTGTGTGTGTGTGTGTGTGTGTGTGTGTGTGTGTGTGTGTGTGTGTGTGTGTGTGTGTGTGTGTGTGTGTGTGTGTGTGTGTGTTTTCGGGCACTATGCCAGCAAGCCGACTGTCCATTCATAGTGTGCATGTCGTATGCATTTCACACGGCCGACAAGTTGTGTTTCATACTGGACCTGATGAACGGCGGTGATCTGCACTATCACTTGTCACAACACGGCGTCTTCAACGAGAACGACATGCGCTTCTACGCTGCCGAAGTCATTCTAGGTGAGCGAGGTAGTTCCAGGTTATTGCAGCTGAGCGAGGTTATTCCAGGTTATTGCAGGTGAACGAGGTAGTTCCAGGTTATTGCAGGTGAACGAGGTAGTTCCAGGTTATTGCAGGTGAACGAGGTAGTTCCAGGTTATTGCAGGTGAACGAGGTAGTTCCAGGTTATTGCAGGTGAGCGAGGTAATTCCAGGTTATTGAGTTTATTCTAGTTTATTTAGGGAGTTTATTCTAGGAATGCAGGAGGTTCCGGGGTGATAAAGAGGACTTGAAGGACTACGCAGTGAGATTGGGGGAGAGAGATGGCGTAATGATACGAGACGTGTGCGAATTCGGTGTTGAGACACGTATTAGTAAGCGCGCTAGATGTGCGGGGATCTACTGTTGGTGATCGGTTTGGGTTGCCAGATGGACGACAAACATGGTTGTCGAGTAATACCGGTCTTACTGGTCTTATCAACTGGCAGTTGTGCGTGTTCTCGTTTGTGGCTTTCTTCAATGAAGAGCTAGTTATGATATTTACACACACACCACACTTAAGTTACCTGAGTGCGATTTGTATGACCTGTGTGTGTGTGTGTGTGTGTGTGTGTGTGTGTGCACAGGGTTGGAGCACATGCACAAACGGTTCATAGTGTACCGCGACCTGAAGCCGGCCAATATTCTGCTCGACGAGCACGGGCACATTCGCATCTCCGACCTGGGACTGGCTTGCGACTTCTCCAAGCGCAAGCCGCACGCCAGCGTGTCAGTAGTGGTGTCATGCACGACCAACACAAAAACCAACTCAGCAGGGCTCACAAATCCTAACCATTGACACATCCAGAGGGGGGTTTCAGCCCCTGAGCCCCCTCCCTCGAAAAAAGCATTCCCTCGATTTCCCATAACCAAGAGGTTCACTAAAAGAGGTCCGTAGCCGAGGTTCACTAAAAGAGGTCCGCCTCGTATCCGAGTGGCTAAAAACGCACGCTCTGTGCACTAAAGGTCCATGGTTCGATTCCCTGGCGAGGTGAAACGGTTGGGTTCGTTTCTTAAAGTGATAGCCCAAATGCCGCAAGTCGGGTTTCGTGTGCGCGCAGCCGTGCAGTTTCTGTGCTGGCCGTGACTGCGAAAACCCGTGTGGCGGCCGGACATGCGGTGTTCCAACCGGGCCATGAGGCTTTGCCCCCGCAAAATTACACGCGAACATAGTCTTCTCTACTGCTGTGTTGAAATGCATAATTAATAAAAAAGAATATAAGAATATGATGTCAAGAAAAAGTATCTTTATGTATAATTTGTTGACACAAGCATTATCGCAAAGACGTTGTATAGTGATGCATGTACATGACTGATCGCCCCCAATATTCAGCCATCCCCCCAAATTAATTCAGCCCCTCCCAAAATTGCACTCTGTATCCGCCACTGATCATGTCCTGATGTTTAAGCCTCATCCGAGGACCCCCAGTGAAACAACGCATATTATCACCATGTCATTAGATACGGCATTTAATTATTTTAATGCGGTAACTTTCCTATTTGCCTATTACTAGACAGAGAAAGTGTAAGCATTTGAAATATTACCAAACAAATTTATTGTTTGAAATTCAATACCTCACTATTATTATTATCAGTAGCAGTAGAAGATAACAGCATAGTGGGAGTGAAGTAAGGTGAAGCGGAATTATCACTGCGTGCGTGTGTGTGTGTGTGTTGGTGTATATGTGTGTGTGTGTGTGTTGGTGTATGTTTGTGTGTGTGTGTGTGTGTGTGTGTGTGTGTGTGTGTGTGTGTGTGTGTGTGTGTGTGTGCAGAGGAACGCACGGATACATGGCCCCCGAGGTGTTAGCCAAGGGTCAGGCGTACGACAGCTCGGCAGACTGGTTCAGTCTCGGCTGTATGTTGTACAAATTGCTCAAGGGACACAGCCCGTTTCGACAGCACAAAACCAAGGTGGCATATGTGTGTGTTTGTTTGTTTGTGAGTCTGCTCATTTTTACCGGCTTCGTACCATTTCCAGTGTAGTGGACCTAAATGTTTACCGAGGTGTATTTTTACTGTCGAAGTTTATTTATTGTTTATTCACACTACAGTGGCACTTATTTATTTATTGATTTTGTAGCGCCGATGTTCGTATTTTGTCATGCGTGAATTGGTACACTCGCTGGAATATGTTTACTTTCGTTTAAACTATATATTATATTCCTTTGTTATTTACGCAGCATTATTTGATTCACATGTATATTTGTATTTTCGTCATTGTTAATGTAAGTACAGTTTACTATTGACAAATGGTTGAAACCCACTTGGTTGATTGTACCCGGAAGTGACCTCCGCCCACCTAGTAGTTGACTTGTGCTGTGTCAACGCAATAAACCACTTGCTCACTGAACGTTGTGGTGATAACATTGTGCTCCTGATACAACCGCAACTTCAATTTTATCATGCATGTTGCAAATTGCTGGAGTTTGTGAGCAATTCTGTTTTGTTTGCACCATAATTTAATTTTCAATGTTTCTACTCTTCTTTCTGTGTCTGTTGTTGATCAAGGTGCATGGAGATTGCAATCATACAAATCACGTATATGATTCGCGCTCCTTCCATTCCACTTTGTAACCGTAATTATTCCATCTATGGCTCGCGCCCGTGTATCTATAACTCGCACTCGCACAGTTTTCCATTAGAAATCGGTATAAAATTGTGTTCGTTCATTCTTAGCTCAGACCAAGGATTGTAAGTGCCAAGCCTTACTGAACACATGCGGCCATGATTAAAAGCATGTATTGTTTGATTTCTGCATCGCGCTCAATGCAATGTGAAGGCCGTGAAGAATCCAGGTATTCGTATTGAATATGACCAGACCTCGTTTATTACGCGCACCCACATTTTGTTTAGTTATTGTTCTGGTAGAAAATTGTGCGCGTTATACTTGAATAAGCACGTGAATTGGTTTTAATAATAATAATTATAATAATAATAATAGTAATATGATGGTGGAATATGTGTGCGCGTGTGTGTGTTTGTGTTGACTGCATAGGACAAGCATGAAATTGACCGTATGACTCTGACAATGAACGTTGAACTGCCGGACACGTTTTCCGCGGAGCTGCGGTCTCTGCTGGATTCTCTGCTGCAAAGAGAAGTCGACGCCAGACTGGGCTGCAAGGGATCCGGGTCTGTGTCCCGGCCTTTCTCTCCCTCCATTCACCTGTCTCTTCTTCCTTCTAATCTATTATATTTATTGGTGTTGTTCTTTATTTAATCATATTTATTTGTGTTGTTGTTACTTATTGAATCATATTTATAGTTATTGTTGGATATTTCTTATTGAATCATATATATTGTTCTTGATTGTTATTTATTACTTATTTATTTATATTTATTCTTACTTATTGATGGCTGTTATTTAACTGAATCTCATATTTATTGTTGATTGTTATAATTTATTGAGGAACGTGGGCGGAGTGACATTATGGATTGTTATCGGATGATGGTTTATTATTGATTGTTATTTATTTATTATTTTCTTTCCAACTCTCTTTCTGGACTTTTTTCTCTTCGAACTCTCTTTCTCTCTGAATCTTTTGGGCGCTTCCGGTACATGGGGCCACCTTAGGGTGGTAATAGTGCTTGTACTCTTCCCATGCTACTGGATTTGCCTGGACTCATGACTGAGTAGACTGGTGACCAGCCCACGGTGTGTTTGTGCTTCTGTCTTCAGCTTGCAGTTATTTGTATGTGTATGTGTGTGTGTGTGGGTGTTTTTTCACTCACTGTGTGTGTATGCATGCTGGTGGGTACTGTTTGCCGACGTGATCGGTCGCGTGTAGTTCTAGCGAGGTGAAAGAACACCCGTTCTTCAGCGAGCTCGACTGGCAGATGGTGTACCTGCAGCGCTACCAGCCACCACTGGTGCCGCCCCGTGGCGAGGTCAACGCCGCCGACGCCTTCGACATCGGCTCCTTCGATGAGGAAGATACCAAAGGCATTAAGGTGCCGCTCACACACACACACACACATACACACACAACATTGTGAGAGTTGTCGAGTGGAATTCGCAGTCTGTCTGCTTATAAAGCGTGTTGGCATGTCAATAGGCTGTTTAGTCGTGCAGTTACGATACATTAGGCACTTGTGCTATGGAGTTTCGGTGTATGTTTGTCATTGGTAGTCATTGGTAGGCGTTCAGCCAAGTTTGAGCTAGACCGACACAAGCTAGACCGACACAAGCTTCCGCTACTTTTGTGTATTACCGACAGACAGACTTACAGACAGTTGTGTGTTTGTGTTTGAGTAACCGAATCAATTGATAAAACGTACATATGTGTGTGTGTGTGTGTGTCACGTGTCTGGTGTGTGGGCTGGGATGGGGTTAGTTGAACGAGCAAGACCAGGAGCTGTACAAGAACTTCTCGCTGGTGATATCGGAGCGGTGGCAGGACGAACTGGCCGACACCGTGTTCGAAACCATCAACGTCGAGGCAGACAAGCTGGAGACGAAGCGACGCGCCAAGTACCGCCAGCGCTTCAACACCGATGAGAAAGGTCGGTCTGTCTGTCTGTGTCTTGGTAATGAGCACGTGTGTCTGTACTGACTAGCTGACACCTGTTTCCCGGTGCTGTTGACATATGAGGCTGTCACGCACACACACACACACTCACACACGCACAAACACATACACACACACATACGCACATACACACATATGTACGCACATATACACATACATACGCATATACACACATACGTTAGCACATACACACACACATACGCACATACACACATATGTACGCACATATACACATACATACGCATATACACACATACGTTAGCACATACACACATACATTACATTACATTAAGACATTTATATCGCGATTTTCACCCCAGGGTCTCGAAAGCGCTCTCACACACACACACACTCAAGCACAAGAGTCATACACATACATTACATTACACATACATACATTACATTACATACGCACATACACACATACGTACGCACATACATACATACGTTAGCATACACACATACATATGCACATACATACGCACATACATACGCACATACATACGCACATACATACGCACATACATACACACATACATACGCACATACATACACACATACATACACACATACATACATACGTTAGCACACACACGCATACTTACGCACATACACACATACATACGCACATACACACGTACGTTAGCACACACACACACACATACGTACGCACATACATACATACCTTAGCATACGCGCATACATACACACATACCGTAGATCCCGACCATTAATCTCATATTTTTCTCCAAAATTCCACTCCATATTTTCCAGGGTGGGCTTAACGGGCAGAGCTGTTTCAAAAAATTCATTGTCAAAGAATTCAGTCTGCCAAAGTTCAGTTCATTCACAATAACAAGCCTTGTTTTAGTATGAATTATATCAATGTGAATAAGGTACTAATATGTGCAATAGTTTGGTGTAAAACGTGAATAAAAATCTAAACGAGAGGAAAGGATGGAATTTTCCAACATATTGTATATGTGGAACAAACAGAACATTAGAAAAATACTACCGGAGAAAAGTTCAAATTTTTGGCTGGGCTTATTGGACTGTGCCACTAAACACCTAGTATTTCAGGATCATTATTATGACCGCGACATACGGTACACACACCGTAAAAGTGTCATTAGTCTTTTCTCGAGTTCCATTGTTTGACAATCTTATCTTCGCCATGTGTATACGTTTAATATGTTCCTCTATTTCCGCTCGTATCTTTTCTTGTATTTCAACATTGTCCAACATAATTCCTCGACTGCTTTCAGTTTTTGTTCGTTTTGACAAACTAAACTTGAGTATGGTATGTGTGTGTGTGCCGGTGTGTGTGTGTGTGTATGTGTGTGTGCCGGTTGTGTGTGTGTGTGACGGCAGACTCGGACTGTATACTGCACGGCTTCATCAAGAAGCTGGGCGGACCGTTCGCGTCGGCCTGGCAGACTCGCTACGCCAAACTCTACCCCAACCGGCTGGAGCTGCACCACGAGTCTGGCAGCAGCAAGCCGGAACTGGTGTTCATGGAGCTGGTCGAGCACATCGGCGCTGAACTGCAGACAGTCAAGTCAGAACAGGGCATTGTGATCAAGACCCGCGACGGACGGGTTGTTCTCACCAACTCGGTGCGATCACACACGCACACGCACACGCACACATACACACACACACACACACACACGACAGTTTACAGATTCTCTCGCTATTTTTCCAGTTATTTATTTCAGCTTTTCTGTGTCGTCTTTCACTATCTTCTTGTTTTTGCCGCTTCTTGTATCTTTTAAGGTTTTTTCTTTCACAAATTCTCGATATATATTTGCTTGATTATTTTTCTTGCTTTGTTTTTAACTTTGCTATTTTCTACCGTTTCCTCTTTCTTCATTTCTCATTCTCTATTTCTTCTTTCTTTTCTTGTAATATTTTTCATTATATTCTCTACCTGTATACAGTCAAATATCGCTACTATGCCACATGTCGGGACCAAGCAGAGGTGGCATGGTAGCGAGCGTTTGTAAAAACGGCCGTATTTCCTCAATGAAAACGCCTTTATTCCAACAACAGCTACATTTTCTAAATTTATCCTCAGTTTCAGTCCGAAGCTCTCAAAAATCATCGGCTGGCACATGTTTTTTAGGAGGATTTCGAGCATATCATTGTCAAAACGATCATGCTGGCATCACACCGGGGTTTCCGCTACTCTGCTGCATGAACTTGCTGGCGTTGGTCCATGCGCGTTGGGTTTCTTAGAACGAAATGATCTCCTGTTAGATATATTTATATATCTTTGACTTCGCTTTCCACCGGCTCCTCATGTTCCAGTCGCAAGGTGATCGTCGGCTTCAAGAAAGTCAGAAAGCTGGATTTCCTCGTTCTCATGAACCTACTCTTGAGAAGGCAGAGCTTCCCAGATCTCTAGCAGTTCAGAATCCTCCGTTTCAAGTTGAATCTCTACTCGACAAAATTGGCCTTCACAAAACAGTTCCTTATCGTCGACAAACGTGACATAGTAGAGATATTAGCGATGACATAGTAAAGTTATTTCATATATAAATTTGTCGAGACCGGGCAATAGTGACATAGTGGGCAATAGTGTCTGCATGCCAACGTATTTGTATGTGGATATGTTTGTGTATATATATATATATTGTGTGTGTGTGTGTGTGTGTGTGTGTGTGTGTGTGCACATCAGGACGAGATTGGGCTGAACGAATGGGTGCAGAGTCTGCGCATGGCTCACAAGATGTCGCTGGAAATGCTCGGCAAAATGGCCAAGAAGGCCGGCCGCATCTACGGCACAGATCCGGACTCCACACACCATCATCACCATCATCACCACCATCATCAACAACAACAATCGTCCAGCTCGCGACACTCTTCAGTCGGCTCCAACGGCACGTGAAGACAATGTGTGTGTGTGTGTGTGTGTGTGTGTGTGTGTGTGTGTGTGTGTGTGTGTGTGTGTGTGTGTGTGTGTGTGTTTGAACTGATCTATCTCTTTCTCTCTAGTGAGGGTCGTTTCAATGCTCGCGCCCGTCTCTCCGTCTGCCTCACCTCATTCATTCCCACGCTCTCCTCTAGTGGCTCTTTTAGCTGCCTTAAAAACCAGCGGGTTGTGTATTTGTGAACGTTACAGCACTGATGTTTGGCCCGGATATGACATCATGTTTGTATGTGTGTGTGTGTGTGGGTGTGCTATTCGGCTGAGAGGTGGTGTTTTACTAAAACAATTATGTGTCACCGACAAAAGACATCTTTTATTGTTGTGTTGTGGTCGTTTTTCGTGCGCATAATCTCGCATTGACTGTGCATGCTGGTGTGTTTGTGTGTGTGTGTGTGTATGTCTTGTGCGATGCCATTGCACGCGTATAATGCTATACATGTTATCTACAAAATGGAGCATAGTTTTAGTGCGTTTCTTTGACTATATGCATGTATGTGCGTGTATACATGCGTGTATGTATATGTGTGTTTGTATATGCGCAATTAATGTAGACGTTTATGTGATGCACACACACACACGTATATATGTGTGAACATACGTCATCAGATATGCTTTATATCGGGCCCATTGGTCGCAGTATGCACCGTGGGGCTGCCGCACGCAAGTAGCGCACAGTTAGATGTTGAACAGTGACCATTGAAATTACTCCACGCTGGCACAATGAGTGTGTGTGTGTGTGTGTGTGTGTGTGTGTGTGTGTGTGTGTGTGTTTCATTGGGCCACGTGGCTGTCTATGGGTTGAGGCAATATATTTGCACGCCAAATAATCGTTGCAGCGTAATTTGCGTGTGTGTGTGTGTGTGTGTGTGTGTGTATGTGTGTGTGTGTGTTTACTGGTCACAAATTCTAAACAGTCCGAAATTGCTTGTGTGCAACACACACACACTGTATATATATGTATCTCTTTATTTCTTTAAGCTTATGTTTTCGTGCTATTTATGTTAGTTGAATGTGCCAAACGAATGATATTGTTGTTTCGTTGGCTTGTGTCTCGTGTATATATATATATATATATATATATATATATATATATATATATATATATATATATATATATATATACTACTTCATTGTTGATAATTTTGTAGCATGATGATTTTATTTGTGTTGTTTTATACTCGGTGCAATTTTGTTAACTGTTATCGGTGTGAGTCGCTCGTGCTACGGAAAGTATTTGTATGTGTGTGTGTGTGTGTGTGTGTGTGTGTGTGTGTGTGTGTGCAGTGTTGAGGTCTTGTATATGTTTCTGTGTGTGTGTGTATATGTTTTGAGTTTTAGTGTGTGTGTGTGTGTGTGTATATTCGTGTGCATTACGGTTGATGCAGTACATGTTGCATTTATGAACTTGTATCGTTTGACTCATCGGCCTTGAAGGGATCTTATCTTATATAACACTTTGCCTCACTATGTTCTCAATGAAATGACAGTTAAAATCAATTAAATCACAAATTAAGATCTGCTAATATATATTACAAATATATAACAACTGTATATCTGCACAGTGTTATACCGGCTATATATTTCTGCTAACGATATAATGGTGTGTCCTAATTGAAATAGAACATCAATTTGTATTGCGCACATGCGGTATTTGAAGCGCTGGGAATATCGAGGCATTAGTAGGATATCCTCCAGTTTCACGCAATGTTTTTGTCGAATTTCTATGTACGCACTTCGGTATATACGGACGAAATTACATTTGAGTTATTCTTTCGGCCCATTTTTACGCGTTTCCTTTTAGTTTTGTCTCATAACTAAATATACCCTCGATGCAACAGCTCAGCTTTGTCACCTTGCAGTTTTAGACGCATTCCAGTTTGCATCGTGATTCGGCTTGTTGCATTAGTTATCGTTGCATTGGTGCATTGGTACTGCACTGCTTTGAATTATTCGGTGTAATAGTTATCTTAAGATCATAAATTCCGCTGGTGTTTTCTGTTCTCTCCCCTCTCCTCCCTCTCCCTCTTTCTCTCTCAATTCTGTAAGGTGGCATCAATAACACGTGCCCCTTATGAAGGCTGGATCGATTGGCTCCCTGTGTGTGTGTGTGTGACGCCATCAAATGCGTGCATCGTCGGTGCCGACGCATGCCGAGACGAAACCGACGATCCAATTGCTGGTTGATGGTTGCACGCACGCTTCAAACTGTGTACAACTACAGTTCACCTGCACATCTTTAGGCTCTCAACTGTGTCAGATGCAGCATGCGTCCATGTCTGGAGTACTGTGGCGTTAGATGCCTCGCACGCACACACACACACAGAGAAACAGTAGACAATTGCTGATAAGAATGTGATTTTAGCAATGAATGGAAGTGTATAGGCATTTGTGCGTAGACGACGTATTCAGCACCAGAAATCACAGACGACAATTTTCTACCAGGCCGCTATGAGGCTGAGATCCAGACGATGCGTTCTGCTTGTGACCGGCGCACTTTGTTTGGGCACGTGCGTCTATTTACTGCTCTACAGCTGCGGCAGCAGGTAATGTCGCTCAGTGTCGTTGACTGCGCTCATTTTGTCTGTGCTTCATTGTCAATGTCCAGTGTTACCGTGGCTTGTTAGAACAGTGTATAGGCAACTACAACGCATGCTTATAAACTACTTATACTTACTTAAACTTACTTATACTTATACTTATACTTCAACCAATACTTATGTATTTATACTTATAAAGCCAGCACTTCTTTCGGAACAAGCTCAATCTCTGTGTGTATGTGTTTGTATGTTTGTATGTGTGTGTGTGTGTGTGTGTTTATATAGGCAAACTGTATTTAACTTGTCCAGTTTGCGATGCATTATACTGATGTCAACTGTATGAAGTTATATAGTAGGCCAACTGGTGTCCTCGGCATTGGCTGTTCAATGAGTGATTTACATATTGATCCACAAAGTAATTAATGTGTGTATGTGTGTGCACTGGTAGGTGGTACCCATGTTCGCCACATATTGCTGAAACTGTTATGTTTCTGCGGCGTTCGTTTCTGCGCTGCATCAACCATACAAACGCAAACAAACACGTGTGCCAATCGCATAACAACATCGGTTTTTTGAAGACCCACAAGTGTGCTTCCACTTCGCTTCAAAATATTTTTTTCCGTTATGGCTTGGAGCACAATTTGACATTTGTTCTTCCGGCCAGTAACAACTACCTCAGTCGACAGGCATTCAGTGCGTCCCACGTTGTTGACTTGCCGTGGCATCACCTTGGATACAATATATTGGCGCTGCACACCAAGTGGAACCATGAGCAAGTAGCCAGTATTATGCCACAGGACACTGTGTACGTTACTATTGTGAGAAATCCTCTACAGCTGTTCAAATCCTTCTACTCGTACACAGAGCAGGACCGTGTGATGAGCCTAGAGCAGTTTGCAAGACAAACGCAGTTGCCCAGCGGCCGAATGTTTGGCATTTTGGGTCGAAACCAAATGATGTGGGACCTGGGAGCGTCCGACACCGAAATGGACGATGCCGATAGTGTGCGTCGGATAATAGAAACTACTGAACAGCACTTTCACCTGGTCATGGTAGCGGAACGCATGGAGGAGTCGCTGGTTCTGCTGCGACATCTCCTGTGCTGGCCTGTCAGCCACGTTGTCAGTCTGAGATTGAACTCGCGCAATGCCGGCTCGCACGTTCAGTTGAGTGCTCCGGCGCAGCAAAGACTGCGGCGCTGGTTGAGTGCCGATTTCCAGTTGTACAAGCATTTCAGGCAGTTGTTCGACGAGCATGTTCGCATTTTTGGCGTTGAAAGAATGCGCCGTGAGGTATCAACACTGCGACACGCCAGCCAAGCGACTTTCAAGGCGTGCGGCGCGGTCAGTGTTAACTCGTCACAGCTTTATGGTTCGTTCGCCCTGTTCAGTAGGCGAGTGCTCGGTTATGCGGTCAGCAACAACTCATTGCCGTGTATCAATTTGGCGCGTGGAGAGCTGCAATTTGTTGAAATGCTGCGACAAAGGCAACTAAGAATGGTTATGAAAATATCTGAAAATGAGATGAGCTTGAGTTGAGGTTCCTGTGCATAATCTGCCACCTTAGTGTGGGGATCGTATCATCGTATATGAGCTAATAGCTCGTAGCTGGAAGTTAGATTTGTGTTTGTATTTTTATAAGTTCAATGGCTACAATATTGAGACTTCCGAATGCAATAAAGTTGATTCGGATGCACTCCGATTTATAAACAAATGTATATTGTACAAGTGTATAAGTTCTTTTTTTCAAATGTACAAGTTCATCAGAAAAACGCAGGTATTTGCACGTGCCGGTTTTCAACAGTTTCATCTAAACATCGAGTGGAAATGCGAGTCACTACCTTACTCCATCTAAAATTCTACTAGACATGAAAATCGATCCTACTTGGATTCACATTTACAGTGATCAACATCACAATTACCATATAACCATATCAGCGGTGTGGTACAGAGAACCAGCGTGAATTTCCGGAGTGATATCGAGTAGAGCAGCCAGCAGAGGGTACACGTCTCGAGCATCGATAGGTGGCAGACGCCGTCCGCGCTGAAAGCTGGGACCTCTCGCAACAAGAACACCGTGCATCGCCTCCTTTTCACTGCTGTCGGTCAGGTCGTAATTGTAGCCGGCACGCACGGAAGAGGACGAAGATCGGATAACTGTGGAATTGTCGGCCGCCACTAATAGATCTGGTGGCATGTGGTCTTCCGTCAGCACGTGGGCTGGAATTTGGTCAGCCTTGAATACATTAATACCAGCCGTCGCAGACAGTAGTCCAGCCGTTTGCTCGACCACCTCAGGCTGCGCGTAGATCATAGCCGCCCCGCCGCCAGCTAATATCAGCGAGTGGTCAAGCATGGTATTGGGTAGTAATTGCGCCATATTCAAAGACTTTTTACGCTTTGTATCCGTAAGACCACCATCAGAAACAATCATCACGTTGACCGAGTCATACACCGACTGACCCTCACCCAAGTGTGCGTCCATATGCAGTAGCACTTGATCAAGCAAGCGAACTGACTCGACAGTCGGCTTCGAGAGACATCCGTGCTGTTCGGCAGCCGATATTATCAATTGCGTACTCACCACGGCCAAATTGACGTGTCCGTCAACCAGCGAGCTGACAGCATGCTGCAAGAACCGCCTCAGCTGCTCTCCATGGTTGACATCCTCTGTCGCCTGTTGGCAAATGTCGACTGTGTATCCGTCCAGCTGTTCACATGCGCCCGGCACTCCGTAAACGGCTGCAGTGCGCCACTGTTTCACCGCCGACTTCCACACGGGCACATGTCTACTCCAAACTTGATCCATTGAATGTAGGGATGCAGCGGAAGTGCTGGATACTAGTCGTTCTCGAGCCAGTTGCCAGGCCTCTGCTCCGGTCAGCAGCGGTAGCTGCCTTGATGCTCCGTCGACTGCCGGGAACGCTGGTCGCAACCAAGCGACGTGTGATCCCAGCTCGACGGTGCGTCTAAAGAACGGCGTATCGACGGCCGGGAGGCGATTCAAGTAGTCAGCGCGGAATCCGGGCACCATTACCACCAGCAGAGGTGGTGGGACGTGGGCCAATTGGAACCAGAGAAACACGATCACACACAACACCATGTAGACGACAATAATCAGGGCCATGTTGCGGCCGCGGATTTCCAGTTTGCGGTAGTATTCGTCGTCGTCGTCGACATTCTTACCAGAGACGGTTGCCGGAGATGATTTTGGCGGAGCAGTTGAATGACTGGCTGAAGAATGAGCTCGTCTTCTAGCTCCGGTAGAGTCCATGACACTGCGAGTTCTACAATGGGCACAGCGTTTGTAGGAGCTGTATCTTAAATGCCGAACGTGGAACCAGCAACCGGCGGTGAAGAAGTTGATTATATACTATTATCATATAGGAGCGCACGTACAATAGGGAGTAGATGACCGCCGAGGCAGCGGCCCACGCACTCATCAACGCTTCCACACTACTGAGTGCGTAACAGCGTAGCGAGTGCTCGCCACTCTTAACCAGAGCACGGGTGAAAAACTAGTCTTGAGTGGTGCATCGGGCATGTATGTCCAGCATATACACCGTTACGTTGTGCTGTCTGCCACTGAACTCAGCGGCGTCTAGCTTTTATTCAAGTGTTCATGTGGAGACATGTGCTGTTAGAGCTCGATCAATATTCAAAGGGAAAATGTATATTTGAAAATGAATTGTGTAACCATAAATATTTACAAGCTCAACTGTTCAGACAAATGTGGTTATGCGGTGAATAAACCTCGGCCATTTTCTCTCCAAGGTTTTATTAGTCGTTTTATACAAATTTGTATTATGTAAATCAAAACACACACACACACATTCTGTATACCGATTTGTGGTGTGATACATGGGAGATTTGAACGCGTAGTGAGTTTCATGCGATGATTTTGACACACAAATTAGATATACATTTGTAAGGGCTATGCTTGTCTCATTGAATACATTGATTATATACGGTGCATAGCGTTGAAGCATGCAGTAGAGAGTGTAATTTCGTTGAACGGCCACCGAGCGACTCTTGCAAGTATCTTATCAATTTTATTAGTGTTGTTTTAATTATTTAGTGATCAGCCAATCTGTAGAATTCACAGATAATTCATCGACTGCTTGGCCATAAACGACTGCGTACTTGCCTTTCTATCCTAGACGCACACACACCGCACGTGTTTGTGTGTGCGTGTGTGCTTTTCAGAATTAACATTTTCACTACCACGCCCTAACCACACACTTGCTTTGCGGCTAGATATTAATATTTATACTATCTTTCTCTTTTTCTGCCAGCACAACTCTCCTCTAAGCGTTTTTATCGGTTAAAACCCATGTTGTCGTACAAGAATACTAATAAGAACATACACTTCTGTTGCAGTTGCCAAATAACAAATCGATAAAAATCAGGTTGACTACTTAATTATATGTAATCGATAATCGATGTGCAATGATTGTACCCGAAAATGAAATAGACAAGTCGATATTTAGACGGGATTTATTTTGTAATCGCTTCGATCAAATTATTGTAATATATTTTCTTCGGTGGTGATTCCAGGACATCCAATCTGACAAGACATCCAATGTGTCTGTGCGTGTGTATGTGTATGTGTGTGTGTGTATGTGTGTATGTGTGTGTGTGTGTGTGTGTGTCGCCACTTGACGTTGTAGATCCAGTGGGCAGAACAGGTTTGTCTGCTTTTTATACTGGGAAAACAGTTCCGTACAGGTAGTTGAGTGTGGGTCATAGAAACGTCATCACACTCGTGGATTTTATTAGACATCTGGTGACT
The DNA here is from genome assembly GCA_916048095.2 of Sacculina carcini. Classification (NCBI taxonomy): domain Eukaryota; kingdom Metazoa; phylum Arthropoda; class Thecostraca; family Sacculinidae; genus Sacculina; species Sacculina carcini. The sequence goes on along the minus strand of OU696581.1, from coordinate 3,201,022 downwards.
CGCATGCTACCCAGTGAACAAATGATGATGTGTTGACTCAGCCGTGACTCATTGATCCACTGACTGACAACATAATGAGACACACCCAGCTAACCACTGAAATATACGAGCAATTATGCTATGTAAAAAGCACGTCTACGAAACCGCGAGGCCAAATTTGGCATACTGTACTTTTGTTCAGGACTTGCGTTTCTATTCTATTCGCCAACTGAATATTCAATTTGAAGCTTGTTAGTGATCGCAATACGAAGCTAGCCACTGAAAATCTTCATGAAAAATTGATTTCTGGCACTCCCTGGCTGACTAAATGACGATTGGATATAACGTGCATTAAAATAGCACTTCAAAACAACAATGTCACGTACATATGACACAATCGCTTGTATCACTTAAATCGCTTTCATGTGGCATCTTTAGGGAATAACGAATAAGTTGCTAGGCAACGATTCACAAACTCCAGAACGACGCAGACGCAGCCCTGCCAGTGTTTGTCAACATATCAAAACCCCGTACTGGTGCTTCCTCTGTCAGGCTCTACGAATGAGGTTTCTTGAGAAATAAAGGCGCGCGCACGTGTGTGTGTATGTGTGTGTGTATGTGTGTGTGCTGCAAAGTAGTCACGCAACACGTAATTCATGGTTTTGGTGCCGAAAACGCGACAACATACCCACAGACAGCAGACGAGCTGCAGCGACAACGTTGAGAGTGTCGAAGTGAACGAGCTGGCTGTTTCCACATACGGGCTGCACTCGTGCTTATCGCATTACAAGCAGCAATTCCAGTATTGTCCAGTTGATAAGATTGTGCTGCTAGATTTTTCGATCCGAGCACGTCTGCCTGGTGGAGACAATATTTCTACAGTTTTTGATGGTGCTTGGCTGAACTGAGGGAGTAATTCCGCCTGCACAACCGCGGAGGTAGGTCTGCCAATAATGATCTCGAATAAGTTTCTGCATGTGTTTTATGCTCACAAACATGATGATAATCGAGTCAGCAACGCATGTACATTGTCAAGGTGTAAATTGAGTAAGGAGTTATTTTTTCTGTGTTGTAGATCCCACCAGAGTAACACCCCCGTTATTCAATGATAACTCAAGTTAGATTTTGTTAGACTCAAGTTAGACTAGACTGAAGCGTCAAATTCATTTACTAATGTGTACTACATGTATATGGTAATTATCAGATTCGAAGCGAGGATGAATTTACAAGAAATATGATGCAAAAACACAATATCGGCATACTAAAAAGTAAATTTAACACGACCAAAGTTCAATTTCATGCAAGCCTGAAAAATATTTAATACATGAAAAATATCTTAACGAAATTGAAATAATATTTTGGGATTATCCCTAATTTTTTATAGAATATATAATTTACATGTCCATATTCCATGTATCAAGCGAATTTAGCTGTAATCACACCTTTGTCTTGCGAATTTACTTGGCTTGTTCGCTTACCGCCAAACAAAATGGCTCCTGGAGTTTTTTGCACTCATTGTGGACGTATGTTCTAGTTTATACTAGAGCTGTCGATTTGTGACGCGCATTCTAACGGGGAAGTGGTGTTGGCATGTTTGCGTACATTTGGAGAATAATTTGAGCCATATGTGTGCGTGCGTGTGTGTGTGTGTGCAGATACAGTAGTTATCGTATATTCTCTCTACAGGATGTGTGTCATGTTTTTCTCTATATAGGATCTATATAGGATCTCTCTGTAGCCAGTGAAAAACATTTCTCTGATAGGGAAGAGAAGGGTTGCCAAGTGGGGAGCTAAAGGTCGCACAGGAGGACAAACGTGCGTTTTTTATCCAAATTTGTTTACTTTCATTTCTGGTGACTTCATAATGTTTAAGTTGGTGAAAAAATACATTCATTGAATTTTCAACTTATTGAAATTTATTTAATAAATTACAATTTCAATCAGGCTTAGAAGGCTGTTTTGATCAATGGTCGCCTGCTCAATTCAACACGCCTGCTTGTTACAGATGTTCTGCGTAATGGGAGGAATGACCTATAGTCTTTTGTACGCGCGCTACAATCGTCCCGTCAAAAATGCAACCGGAGAAGATAGCGACAAGCAGGCAGAACAGACGACCACAGGCAAACACTCCACCAACATCATTTCCAAGAATGGCACAGTGAAGATTTCCAAAGCACGCCAATGTCTGGCCCGGTACATGATGCCTCGCGAGATGACCCAACAAGATCGCCACGGACAAAGCATCAAGGTACTATAGGTATCATTGCAACCTCACAACTTTCTGCCAGTGTGCCAGTTATCAAGCCAGTGTTTAATTTATTAACGCTCTCACAATGGCTGGCTTTTTATAAGTCATTCTGCTGTTGCTTACTGCAAACAGTTGTTGAAAGCGATTCTAGGCATGCTATATTATAGATATAGCATGCCTAGAACCGGTCAATACCTTTTCTAGCAGGGCAATAGAAAAAGGCTAAAGGTTTTTACATTTTGTGCACTGGCGGATCCCGGGGGGCTCGTGGGGCTAAAAATAAACCCCCCATAAATGTTCCCATCAACTCCTGATAACCATGAGATTCATAAAAAAGAGGTCAAGAAAATTGTTTTCTGTAGAATTTGTTGATTCATGTTAAGCATTATCGCAAATACGTTGCATAATGATGCATGTACACTACTGATCATCCCAAGATTCAGCCCCCCCCAAAATCAATTCAGCCCCTCCCAAAATTGCACTCTGGATCCGCCACTGATTTTGTACTCAATATTCCTACTTCCTACTACTGAAATATTTCTACGAATAAATAGGAGAAGCAATATTGTGTGTTGATTTGATGTATGACTTGCGACAGTTGGACGACATGCGAGAGACGTCGACAACGGAGAGTGCAGCGTTGAGCAACACTACTCAAGCTGTTTCTCTTCTTCCTGGAGGACAAGTGGCCAATTGGGCCCAATCATTGGACAAGCTGCTCGAAGATCCGGCTGGACTGCATACGTTCTCAGTCAGTGAGCCTATTTTCAGCTACCACGCGGAGACTGGCTAGTTGGTTCTATTTTGAATTTAAGACTTTCAAGACTTTTTCTACCTGCGTTATTTGAGTGTGCATTTTAAGCTTGTTATATAACTTTACCGCATATTAAATCGTAATTAAATTCAACACCTTTCAATATTGAAAACGGACTTCTTTTCATTTCAATAAGAAAACACCGGCATGCTTCAATTATGACAAGTTCTTTAGTTCAGCAATATTTCTGGGTCGATCCTAAGTAGGTGTAACAGGCTCCTACCGTAAAACCAGATATTCCATATAGAATGAAATCTCGGCTTACCAGCTAATATTGCCAGAGGGTGTATCGTTTAATCTCTGTTATTCGATAATATGCTCGTTAAGTTAGGTGAATCATAAAAATAAATAACCAGTGACGTTTTGTTGATGAAAGTGAGACCAAATTAAAACACGGGATTTGCACTCTCTTGAAAAGCATCGGAGAAACATGACAAGATCGGGACTTTTCTGCTTGAAACCGGTACTGCCGTCGACATATCGTGAGCGCAATTCAATGTTGTGTTTTGCAGGAGTTTCTCAAAAGCCAGTTCAGTCACGAGAACATCTTCTTCTGGGTGGCGTGTCGTCGCTATCGATTCTACCCCGAAGACAAACGCGCGCAAGCGGCAAAGGCGATTTTCAGAAAGCATTTGAGCGACGTAGCGCCCGAACCAATCAACATTGAAGGAACGATTCTGCAAGAGATCAGCACGAACTTGCAACACGCTGAATCTGACCTCTTCGACAAGGTAAACCGCCCAGTAACAAAAAACGCTTACTCGATTTAGCAGATTTACCTGCCTGAACAGCTTAACAAGAATAATTATGGAATCTCCTTTATTGAATATTGCTTTTTTGCATAATAGTTATGGATTTGCAGAATGATGTGACCAGGGTGTTCAGTTAGTAATATTTCCTTCCGAAGTATATTAACTTAAGCATCATATTATACAATATTTGGTGACGTGATCATTTGCTAATTGACTTGTGGTGTGTCCCAAGGCTGAAGAGGCGATTTACAAGCTGATGATGTACGACTGTTATCCTCGCTTCCTCAAGTCAACCATGTTTGAAGACTGTGTGTTCCTCGAGCGTTCCAGAGAGCCCATGCCTTATCAGGGCGATGAGAGCATGCATGAAGAATTGAGACTGCCTCTCACAGAGTAGACCTGCATTTGCTCCAGCTTGAACTGCTTGAAGGGATGTTTCGACGCTGTGTACTGGTATAGATCACTGCAAGGATGTAACGTTCTGAGTGTGATAGCTGAAGAGAGTCAAGAAGTAAACGAACGGTATGTGGTGTCACCAAGCAAGCAAAGTATGGAGCGAGAATATAAGTGCATCAAGTATCTACGGCCGAATTTTGCACGATAGCTTTGCTCTCATTACAAATTCTACAAAAGTCTTGAATATAAAGACGGTCGTAATCTGCAGTGCATGTGATGTTTCTACTATTCATGTTTTCTGTGTGACTGTGTACGAATACGGGTGTGATGGAGTGTGTACGAATACGGGTGTGATGGAGTGTGTACGAATACGGGTGTGATGGAGTGTGTACGAATACGGGTGTGATGGAGTGTGTACGTATGTGGGTGCTTATTGTTTTGTGCACGTATATTTTATGAAACAAGTCGGCCTTTGTGAATGAAATAAATGTACAATAAACTTTGATTCATTTCGGCTGTGACCCCGGCGGCTGGTAGTGGCTAGAGATGCGACCTCAAAAAAACCGACGGTATTTTTAAAAAAGTCCGTTTTTTTGCCAAAAAAACCGCGACCAAAAAAACACGTTCTCCTTGGATTTTTTGAAAAGTCATGCAAAGAATTCAAATTATGGAAATGATATATTTGGGATGTTAAATGAATTATTTTGTATCAACACATGACTTATACATGCTATTAGTGACCCTATCAAATTGAATTATCATTAAATATGCACAATATAATTGTTATAATGTGTCTGAAAGCCCTAATATCATTGCTTGCACAGTACTGTGCGGCAATTCTATGTACAGTGAAGTTTTGCATTGAATTCAATTCAATTTGTGGACTCCGTGGTGTAGTGTGAGCACATCCGCCTCGCAAGCGGGAGGTCCGTGGTTCGAAACCCGGCGGAGCAGAATTTAATTGGGCGAATTCCACAATCCCACAGCCCCTGTCCACCCAGCAGAAAATGATGGTACCAGATATCAGTCATGAGTTGTGCCATGCAATCTGGGGAGGTGGCCTCTCTAATACGTCTTGTGGCTTGTCCACTCGTCCTTGTGGCGCCATAGAGAGTCGTGGAGTGGAGACCGTGGAGAGGATCGGTTCTGTGGTGGCAGCGATCTGCACGGGGCACACCTGTGTGTTCATTATCTTCGGCTTCTTCCCGTGTAGCAGCTGTCACTTAGGCATTAAACCTTTGTATTTTAATTATTGAGTTAATCATTGTGTAAGAAAGCAGGGTTTGAGAACCGGTTTTTATGCCAAATCTGAAACTGATTTAAAAAACAACAGGTGGCATAATTTTTTATTATTTCTTACATATTACCTTATTCCTACCAGGAATGAACTACGTTGGTTATAATAAGTTTCATCATTTCATTCAGCAGATCAATTATTTGCAAAAATAAAGGTACAAACACTGCAAATATTTACACAAAGACTACAAATATACACACAAACTTAGTGTCCCTAATGAGACTACGAATAAAAGCGGGTCGCGTTAATCATAGTGGCAATCCTCACCAGAAAAACGGGCAATATTTTCGTGTAGGAAAAAATGACTGAGGAAATATATTTAATGTACAAAAAGGTATTCGAACACAAATTAGTACATCAAAGAAACTGTGGCCGCCGTCTGTTATTTCTATTTATTTAATAGTTAAATATCATGCAATTGTTATATTGTTTCTGTTTTATTGTTAGACCTTGTGTGCGCCAAATGTGAAGGTGTAAAGACAACAACACATCGTGCTTCTGTAAATACACCAGTTGTTCGTTGCAGCTCGTGTGTGTTAATAATTCGTTACTGTAGGCGTTCCTACAAGTGGTGACCCCGACTCCAATTTTTTTTATATAGATATATCTATCATCTGCATGTAGATATATTTTTTTTTTCATAACAATTTGATTGTTCTGTGTTTTTTCATCGTTTTTGTTTCGTTGACGATGTCTAACACCGGTAGCATACACGCGGTAAGGGTGGAATTACCTGTGTTTGACTGCGAGAATGTGGATGTGTGGCTCGCCATGTGCGACAACCTCATGGCCGACGGTGGTCTTACGTGTCAAACCACCATGTTCCGAAAATTATTGGCCAAATTGCCTCCGTCGCATTTTCGCATGGTGATGGATCTGGCCACTCAGGTGCCCCTCGCCACTGACTGCTACGATCAGCTGAAAGAAAGGCTAAAGCAGCGTCTCCAGCTCACTCCGGCGGAACGCTTACAGCGCCTCTTGAGTCTGCCGCAGCAGCTTGGCTCGAGGAAACCGTCGGAGCTTTTCGGAGACCTCGCGGCTTTGTATCCGAATGATACAGATCACGAAATAATTCGCGAGATGTTTCTCATCCGAGTGCCAAATGATCTCCGGCTTCTTTGTCGCGAGTGGCTGGTCACGATGAGCTTGCGTGAAGCGGCTCTTCGCGCTGACGCCTTTCACCAGCCAGCTGCGTCTTCTGCAGTGTTCACGGCCCAGGTGGTCAGTGAAGCTGCTGCTCCTGCGACTGATGAGCCGGAGAACCATCTTGTTGCCGCTGCCACAGGTCCTCGTCAGCGTCCCAGTCGTCAGAGACAACCGCAAGCAGCCCAGCCATCTGTGAACGACTTCGTTAATCGCTGGTGCCGTCTACACCGTAAATATGGACCCGCTGCGCGTCGTTGCCTGGGATCGTGCACTTTCCACGCAGACGTGCCGGGAAACGACAGCGGCAGCCGGCGGTAATGACGGCCCACGACTGCCGTAAGAAGTGCCGTCTTTTATTCGTTACGGATCTCACAGGCCGTAGATATCTGGTGGACAGCGGGTCGGAGGTGTCGTTACTGCCGGCCCCCTCGGGATGTTCAGCCGCATTGAGTCAGCCGGTACTCCGCGCCGCCAATGGTACCTCCATATCTGTCTACAAGGTAAACCACCGTGTGGATGTAGACTTAGGTCTTGGCCGAGTGTACTCGTTTGGTTTTTTTGTGGCGGCAGTTCCGACTCCAATCCTCGGTGCTGACTTTTTGCGGGAATTCGGCCTCATGGTCGATATGACAAAACATCGGCTGATCGACAGCGCCACCTTTTTGTCAACCAGCAGTTCACCTCAACACACCGACCGGTATCCAGTCATAGTTCATGTCAGCACCGTCCAGCGACGAGAGCAGGACGGCGAAGGGTTTGCTGATGTTCGTCGGTCGAGCGAGTTTTTGAAACTCACAGTTCCGCCAACAGGGTTTCCTGTGGTATCCGTACCCGGTGTGAAACACCGCATCATCACTCGCGGCAACCCGGTGTTTGCTAGACCACGACGTCTCATGCCGGCCAAGCTAGCGGCCGCCAAGCGGGAGCTCGATGAGCTAGTGGAACGTGGCATCCTGGTACCATCATCTTCTTCATGGTCGAGCCCAATCCACCTGGTCCAGAAGGATGGTGGCGCTTCGTTCAGAATGGTTGGGTGTTACGAACGCCTCAACGCCATCACTGTCCCAGACAGATATCCTGTGCCGCACATGCAGACCTTCGCTGATCGTCTCTCAGGTGCCACCATTTTCAGCACAGTCGATCTGCCAAGAGCATTTGCTCAGGTTCCTGTGCATAAAGACGACCAAGATAAGACAGCCATTACCACTCCCTTCGGGCTGTTTCAGTACACCCGCATGCCCTTCGGTCTCTGCAACGCGGCACAGACGTTTCAGAGGTTGATGGACACGGTTCTCAGGGGAATGCCGCGGGTGTACTGTTACCTAGACGACATTCTCATCTACTCGCCCGATGCTGCAACTCACCGCAGGGACTTGCAGGAGCTTTTTCGCCGTCTGAGCAAAGCTGGGTTGGCTGTCAAACCGGAGAAGTGTGTTTTTGGCGTCAGCAAGGTCCGCTTCGTTGGCATGGAGGTGTCCGCCCGTGGCATTGCACCTCTTCCCGACAAAGTGGAGGATTTGCTGTCCATGCCGCCGCCACGAGATCCAGCGGATTGCAGAAAATACCTCGGCATGGTGAACTTCTTTCATCGGTTCATCCCTAATCTGGCGTCGATTCTGCAGCCACTTCATGACACGGCGAACGCGAAGCGCGGGTTTTCCTGGGGTCCGCGCCAAACGGCAGCCTTCGAGAAATCCAAATCTGCGCTGGCCGCCGTATCCCAGCTTGCGTACCCTCGACACGACGCCATCACAAAGGTCGTCGCGGACGCATCGGACCACGCCGTCGGCGCGGTCATTTTGCAGCTGCAGGAAGGCAGATGGGTGCCTCTGGCATACCATTCTCGTGTGTTGGCCGGTGCCCAGCTGAGATGGTGCACAGGAGACAAGGAGCTGTTTGCCATTTTCAGCGTCTTGAAGCGTTTCAGGCATTTGCTTGAAGGTCGTCCAGAACTGCAGCTGTGGACGGATCACAAGCCGTTGACGCACGCGTTCACGAGCATGTCCGAGCGTTCGGCACGTGTACAGCGTCAACTGGCTTTCATCAGTGAATTCTCCACCGACATCAGACACATTAGCGGCCGAGACAACGCGGTGTCTGATTACCTGAGTCGACCACCGGTCTTCGTCACGGAACACCAGGTCTCACAGCTTGATGTCGTCGCTCAGCAAGGTCTGGACATCAGAAAGATCGCCATCGCGCAGCAAGGTGCCGCGGACGTTTCTGAACTCGCCGCCTCCCCGTCGCTTTGTGTTGAACGTCGAGAGGTCGAGGGTGTCCCGGGTGGCCTGCTAGTTGACGTGTCTAATGGTGTTGATCGTCCTCTTGTACCTGAGTCGCTCCAGCACGATATCTTCTGTTCATTTCACAACATGCACCATCCTAGTGCACGAGCAACACGTCGCTTGATTTCCGAGCGCTTTGTTTTCAAACGCATCGGATCAAAGGTTTCAACCTGGGCGAAGAACTGTGTCCCTTGTCAGCAGTGCAAGGTCGGTCGTCATCAGCGCTCGGCTCTGCGTCGTCCTGCCACACCGTCCGGCCGATTTGAGGCCCTGCACGTTGACATCGTCGGTCCGCTTCCTGAAGCAAACGGGTACCATTACCTGTTTACTATCGTCGACAGGTACACACGCTACCCGGATGCTGTGCCAATGACGGACGCATCGGCTGCTTCGTGCGCACGTGCACTGCTGGAATGGACTTCACGTTTCGGCATGTGCTTGTGCATCACATCAGATCGCGGACGACAGTTCGTATCTGATCTGTGGTCAGAGTTCTGGTCCATCCAGGGAGTGGCTCACAAAACAACATGCGCGTATTCTCCTCAGCAGAACGGATTGGTGGAGCGGATACATCGTCAATTGAAGGCGTCTCTCACCGCTGCACTGGAGAGGTCCACAAACTGGCTCATCGCTTTACCTGTTGTGCTGATGGGCATGCGAGCTTCTTACAAACCAGACATCAACTCGTCTTCAGCAGAGCTTGTCTTGGGAGAGAAAATGCGTCTGCCGGGCCAGTTCTTCTCTCAAACGACTCCAGCGCCGGCTTGTGAGACTGCTCGACAACTGGCAACTGCCATCTCCAAGCTGCGACCGACACCAACATCCTGGCATCGGAGTTCTGACGCCGAACGCCCATTTGTCTCGCAGCCGCTGAAAACAGCGACACACGTATTTGTCCGAGTCGATGCTGTACGCCCGCCTTTGACACCACCTTACCGTGGTCCATATGCTGTAATCAAGCGGGGTGACAAAGCTTTTGTCCTGGACATCAACGGAAGAATAGACACCGTCGCCCTTGACCGGCTGAAACCAGCATTCTCGGAGAACAGTGACGCGCCCTCTCCTGCTTCGGCATCGGCTCTTCCGAACGGAACACCAGCAGCCACTTCAACGACTCAGACACCTCCCATTCCAGCTGAACCACCTCTCACACAGTGTCCAGACAGAATTGTGTGGTCACGGCGCGCCCGACTGGTTCGCGTCCCCAGACGCTATCGGTAATCGGTGCCTTGCACCTGAAGGGGGCTGTGGCCGCCGTCTGTTATTTCTATTTATTTAATAGTTAAATATCATGCAATTGTTATATTGTTTCTGTTTTATTGTTAGACCTTGTGTGCGCCAAATGTGAAGGTGTAAAGACAACAACACATCGTGCTTCTGTAAATACACCAGTTGTTCGTTGCAGCTCGTGTGTGTTAATAATTCGTTACTGTAGGCGTTCCTACAAAACCATCATCCATAAACCTAGTTCTAAAAACAGGTTACTAAAAAACAATTAGTTTGGTTCAACTTTCCTTGATATGCCGCCAATTTTTTTATAAATCTCTACATCTACGAAAAGCGTTTTTCAAAGAAAAGATTTTGAATTAAACCGTGGTTTTAAAAACAGTTTAAATCAAGTGGTTTAACCAGCCGCTTATACCAGCAGGCTACTTGCCATGGGCGTAAATTTGTGTCGAAGCTCGGGGGGGATGATGGTCATCATGCATTAGTTTTCAAAGTTGCTCAATTGAGCCTCAACTAACTTTGTCATATTCAATTTCAACACACATATACCTCAATACAAAGTATATTATATGGACTAACACATACACACACACACACACATATACACACACACATGGGGTACCGGACACACACTACTATCGGACTGAACAGTATCACAGGTGTTAGCACAAGCTTATTTAACGGAAATATAGGTGATGACAAAGAAACCTATTGATTTTACCATGTTTCATATAATCAACACACGGTGAGCAAAAACACATAGTGGTTAACACATAGAAAACAAGAGCAACAGATAAGACATTTTTTCAAATCATAGCATGTTATTACATAGCATTATCATGGATATTGGTGATGAATATCTCTCTATTTAGCAAGAGCCAAACAGAGAGATCCGCTGCTCAAACCTTCTGACAAATTCTCTAACTCGCACATATATATCAACTGAATCGAGAATATCCTTGTGTATATGAGCTAGGGCAATGTGGTTCAGACGTGTTTGCGACATTGTGCTTCTCAGCCATGTTTTGAGCCTACGGAGGGCAGAAAAACTTCTTTCTGACTCACAACTTGTTACAGGACAGACAAGAAACAGCTTCAACAATGTCCGCATCTCAGAAAACATAGCTCTAGAAGCCGTCTCCATCGCTCGATAGGCATCTTGAGCAGAGCCAACAGACACAGCTTTTGTGGTGCCGATAAACATTGGAAGCTGAAACTTCAGTCGTTCGAGATTATTTCCGGGTAATGAGATGCAACGGCTTCATTTACCGTTCATGTGGTGATAATTTTTTCAAGTTCTATATATCGGTTTAGGCCTCTACTGTCCAGTACATCATTCAACTGCGTCCTGACACAGTCCAGCATCTCGAAATACTGCATTTTATAATGTTGGCGAGCAGTATCTGGGAGGTATGATTTTGCATCTCCGCCGAACTTGAGTGGCAGTTTCCTTTTGCGAGGTAGCATAATGTCCTCCAATCCTATAAGTTCACTTGTGATTCTGCCTAATCATAAATTGCGCCGAATTCCTCTTCTCTCCTCCATGAATCTAGCTGGGTGATCGTCGATTTCACGGCTTCAACCATCCCTGGAAAAGTAAACGTTTCACGAAATTTCATCGCCCGGAAGATATTTCCAGAGGTATATATGACATTCATTCTCCAGGAACCTTTTTCGTAACTACACATTTTGACACTGGCTTAATGCAAACTTTTTTTCGTAATTGATTCCTTTTTAATTAATAAATACAGGAATATAGAAAACATACCTGTGCACCTTGCGACAAATGTAGAGCTTGCCAATTGACTGCTAACACGCCAACAACACAATATCGAGTACACACACAGCTGCAATCATTCGCATTTTGGTGCCAAAAACGGAGGCGCAATCGACGTTCATGCAATGAAAACGCACGCGGTTGATGTAGAAGACAGCTGACCAGTTCATTGACCCGTGCCAGTCCACTAGATGATATTGGTGTATTGTCCATACGATCATGTCTTGGGTTGGGCTCTTGTATGTGTGCGCGTGTGCGTAATAGTAGATTGGATCATGGTGAGCGCACGTGCCATGATGCATAAGGATACCCTTTGCAAAGCTAAAATTTATACTGTTCTACTGTGAGAGTAACGAAATGCACTGTTTGCACGTCTTTTTTGCGAACAGTCATAGATATGAACACACACTCTTTTTGTGGGCATTTATAGATAGCATTTCACGAATTCTCAGCCGGATTCTCGGGGGGTATAATCGCATATTCATCCCCCCGGCCAATTTGTCGGGGGGTATATATACCCCCCATACCCCCAGGATTTACGCCCATGCTACTTGCTATACAAAAGTATTTGAACGTACATCAATCAAATCTATCTTACATAGATACTGTTTTAGAAAACATTGTTTCATTAAAAAAACGTTAAATATACCTTTGTCAAAAAACACTTGACCAACCAATTAACTTGTCTTGCTCTGCTGTCTACATTTTCTAAATCTGTACATTAATAAAACAAATTTAAAACCAATTTGAAAAACATCATTGCATTTTTTCATGAAAAACATGATTTCTTTGAAAAAAACACATGATTACTCAATGAATTTGTTTTGTTCTGCTGACAAATTATTTCAAATATCCACATAATTATAACCATCTTTGAAAGCATGGGTTTTCTCAATGAAAAAACCTAAAGCACCGGATCCGGATGCACTTTCAAACAGTCTCCTGAGATATTTATTGATAAATATGTTTGTTTTCATACTATTATCAAATTATCTTTGAAATAAGACACGTAAAGATGTACAAAACGTCAATTAAACTCGTTTCTATGTACTAAAATCCAACATCCGATCACAATTTGGGCTAATTCTAAAAAAAAATAAAAAACAAAAAAAATAAAAAAACATGTTTTTTTGCAAAAAAAACCGCAACAAAAAAACGTTTTTTTTTGCATCACTAGTCACTTTTTTAATTTGACTTATAACGAACTATTTTTTAATTATAAGAATAATTTTTGAATTTTATTTGGACTTATCGATGTACAAATTTGGTTAAATTCCTAATAATCTAATTTTGATGGCTGGAGTTCTTGATATGTCGTGACAACAAATGATGATACATCAGAACACAATATATAATTTTTAGTCGGTACGTTCCAATAAATTTGTATAATGGAATGCAGAGTAAGTAAGTATTCTTATTTTCTAATTTGAAGTATTCTTGATATTTATGCGTATTCTATTTTGACAATTTTTCTTGCATTAGTAATTTTTTAGCTATAACCTGGTTATCAACTGGAGAATGATTGTATATTTTACGACATACTCACGGGTCAACGATAGAAACTTGGTTTAGTTTGAATAGCATCATATCATAATTGAAATCACACATTAAACTCTGAAGGAAAATTTGGCATCACTGAAGTTTGTCATTTCCACTAATGCATATTCGGTGTATTTTCTTGCAGCCCAAGTGTGTCTCAGCATGGCTATGAGGGTTTTGGCAAGGAATTATCTGCGTAGAAGAAACTGTTTTGACAATATTTTTGTAAGTGATATCAGTATTAATATGTTGCTCAGAAACGACTCATTTAATGGGTGGTTTGTTTTAGCTAAGGCTTCTGAGAGCTGAACATTTGCTTAAAGGTTTGCGTTTGTAGAGCTGGCCCAGATCAGTTGATTAACATTCTATGTATTCCGGCTGTTACCAGATAGTGAACTTAATGTGAGGCGTGTCATTTTGTTACAGCACACTGATGCCGATTTGTGTTTGAATAATAATGTATCGAATATTGAGTTTTGTATCAATATATTTACCTGCTTCTTCGCTAATTTCATGCTTTTCCATTATAAATAAAATTCGCCACACACAGCAGAATGGATTGTCTATTTGACTAGATAGTTTTTGAATCTTCGAACTAAATCTTCGAAAGATTATGGATATGAAATTATGACCATATAAAATGATTGCGACGAGAGGTTGATTGCAGCCGCTGTGTGTGCATTATTCTGTCTGTTTGTGCGCGTGTGCTCATCTCGATGTGTCAGTCGGATGTGAGTCGACGGAGCAGTAGTACTGCGGCGGCGGCGGCTCAGTACCAGCACGCGCTCAGCTCGGTGCCGCCGACGCGCGTCACCGTCCTTGACAGCAATGGCCTGCGCGTGGCGACCGAGGACAACGGCTCGCCAACGGCCACTGTCGGTCTGTGGATCGACACCGGCTCTCGCTACGAAACCGAGCACAACAACGGCGTGGCGCACTTTCTCGAGCACATGGCCTTCAAGGTGGGTCTCGTGCGCCGTCACAGCCCCTCTGATAGTAGGGGGACGGGGGCAAAAGTTACTGGTTTTGCATGTAGGAAGCGTGCGGAGCAGTGCTTTCAAAGACAATCAGACAGGCAAGGCCGGTCATTTTCCTAGACTATTTTCATCCAATTGGGCACTGTGGTAAACACTGAATTTAACCATTTAATTTAATCAATTGTAATTTCAGTCATTTTATGCATGTTCGACAGTTGGCTATGCGGAGGTGAACGGAATTTTAACGATCTAATTTCACTTTCATTTGATTTCATCAGTTTAATTTTCCAAAGGCAGTTGGCTTTATTTTACACATTGCCACGGGCGTTCACACCGTTATATTGCGTCTGTTAAGCGTGGCATGCAAGTGAAGCGCCACTTCCAGCAACTACAGACAATCAGAACACCGCATAATGCAACCGGGAACCCACCACCGCCCATAACCGATCCCATTTCGTTAACAGAGGATCAGACGTGCGTGCGAGTATTTGTGTGTATGTGTGTGTGTTTGTTTGTGTATGTATTGTGATTTCAGGGCACGAGCAAGCGTAGTCAGACTCAGCTAGAGTTGGAGGTGGAGAATATGGGCGCCCATCTGAACGCCTACACGTCACGAGAGCAGACTGTCTTCTACGCCAAGTGCTTCAGCGAGGACATTGATCATGCCGTCGAGATTCTCGCCGACATCCTCACCAACTCGACTTTTGGCGAAAATGTAGGTCGTTCTACATTGGCTGTCTACTTGTGTGTGTGAGTGTGTGTGTGTGTGTGTGTGTGTGTGTGTGTGTGTGTGTGTGTGTGTGTGTGTGTGTGTGTGTCAGTTGGTGTTGTTGTTTCTGTGCTGTATTGGGAGGTTCATTTGAGTGCAACTTTGCCTCTCACCTCACCGCATTATTTACGAGTCCCATCGGTGAAATGGCGAGCGTTTCTTCATCTTGCATCGCGCTGCACATGTGTATTTGTGTATTTTTCATCACCAATGAGTGTATTGACAGCTGTGTGTTTATGTCGCTGGCACAATCCGCTCAAATAATAACTTAATATTGTTGATCAAGATGCTAGATTGTGTGCTACGCTGAATGGTTCCAGGCAGTGGCGGCTCCAGGAGGGAGGGGGGCTAAGGGAAATGATGTGGGGGCTTGCTGAAACATGAGGTGACCATAATCTGAATTTCTAAAACTAGATGTTTGTGCGCGCGCGAAAACTTGGGTTTTTGTTTAAAAATTACCTGTTTATAGACCAATGACAAATATTTTTATTAACGTTTTTCAGCTAAACACCAAATAATTATAAACTCGCAGAGGGACATATCGAATTAAACTACTATAACTATATGCACCCAGTACATTTGGAGCATTTTACAATAAGAACCCGTAAAGACAGGACAGCCCCCAACACTAGCACATGCGCGGCAAAAAGAGGACATACGCCCACCCTGCGAAACATGAGCCACTACACTTCAAATGTGCATGGCCACGATTATTGTGAGGTTTAGGGAGGGAGGAGGGGTTGGCAAATTATCAGGCAGGCTCAAGCCCCTCCTGGCGCCGCCACTGTTTCCACAGCACGTGTACGATGATGATGATGATGACGATGATGACACGTGAACTCCGTGGTTCGTAACCCGGCGGACTAGAATTTCTCTGGACGAATTGTATAATCCAACAGCCCCTGTCCACCCAGCAGTAAATGGGTACCAGATATCAGTCATGTGTTGTGTCATGCATTCTGGGGAGGTGGCCCTCTCTAATACGTCTTACGTCCTTGTGGCGCCATAGCCTGGAGAGGGTCGGTTCTGCGGTGGCAGCGAGCTACACGAGACACACCTGTGTGTGTTCATAAGCTTCGGCTTCTTCCCGTGTAGCAGCTGTCACTTGAGGCCTTTAACCTTTAACCTTTAACGTGTGTTCTCAGATCATGGGAAAAGGCACGAACACGTTGTTGCAACAATAAATAACAAGAAAGACATGGCGGGCAATAAACAAAATATATACACTAATAAATAGACACTATTTATGACTAAATGATACAAATAGATTTTTTACGAAGCCACGTTTTGAGCTGTGTTAACTTGACTAGCATTTCGTGTACATCTTACGTGATTCGTGCGTTTTGACCACACACACACACACACACACACACACACACACACACACACACACACACACACACACACACACACACACACACACACGGACACACACGCTGGTAGGAGATCAACCGGGAGCGCGAGGTGATCCTGCGCGAGATGCAGGAGGTGGAGATGAACCTGCAGGAGGTGGTGTTTGATCATCTGCACTCGGTGGCCTACCAGGGCACTCCACTGGGACGCACCATTCTCGGGCCCAGCGAAAATATCCGGTGTGTATGTGCGTGTGTGTCTGTGTATGTCTCTATGTGTGTGTGTGTATGTTTGTGCGTCTATGTGTACGTTTCTTTGTATGTGTGTTTGTGTGGGCGCGTGTGTGTCTGTGTATGTCTGTGTATGTCTATGTGTGTATGTGTATGTTTGTGCGTCTATGTGTACGTTTCTTTGTATGTGTGTGTGTGTGTGTGTTTGCAGACGAATCAGTCGTGACGATCTGGTCAACTACATCGGCACGCACTACAAAGGGCCGCGCATTGTGATGGCGGGCGCCGGCGGTGTACAACATGAGAAACTGGTGGCGCTCGCTAACAAACACTTTGCCTCCATTCCTCACCGCTACGAGGGCACGGCCGTGCCTGTGACGCGTCCGTGTCGCTACACCGGCTCCGAGGTGGGGCAGCCTCCTCACTCACTCACACATAACCACTCACTCACTCACTCACACAATGATTCAATCACTCATTCATTCGCCCAATCGATCACACACACACACACACACACACACACACACACACACACACACACACACACAACTATTCAATCACACACACACACACACGCGCGCACACACACACACCCGCACACACACACACACACACACACACACACACACACACACACACACACACACACACACACACACACACTCAATCACACAACGATTCAATCACTCATTCACTCAATCACTCAATCGATCACACACACACAACTATTCAATCACCCACACAATCATTCAATCAAACACTCAATCACCCATTCAATCCTTCAATCACTAATGTGCGCCCGGCCACATTTGTTTTTCATCGTTGATCACAATGTCTGTATTGTTTGTGTGTCGTTAGTCGCATGTGGTGGGGGCGCGACGGCACAATTCTTATCAATTCAATTCAATTCGGCAATTATATCACAAGATAACGTCTTGTATATATGTATATGTCGAGGTTTTCCGGCTCTCAGGCACATAAGGCATATATTAGACGCTGTATCAGTCAGTGTCGATTTGAGATGCATGGTAATAGAAATATATAACCAGGAAGAGTAGCCGTTCAGTTGAATTACTGCCATTGTTGTTCATTTGTATTCATTTCATTTGCACAACAAAAAGTGCGTGCAGATGTCCTATAAGTATCTATCTAGTATTTATCTAGTAGTATTTGATGGCATTATGTACCTGAGCCGTATAGTGGGGACAATTCACGTATGTGCGTATCTCTCTTTTGTGTGTGTGTGTGTGTGTGTGTGTTTGTATTGTTGTGCTCTACACGTCTACATCCCTTCTCGATTTGTGTTTATCAACACGCGTGTATATTCGTGTGCACACGTGCATGTGTGTGTGTATGTTCGTATATGTACGCATGTATTTAGCTCATTCGAGACTTGACATACGCATTGCGCCGTTTGAATGGCTAAAACAGCGTTTCAAACGAGACATGCGCGCTTGTGTGCCGCGCTTATTTGTGTAGGTTCGTGTGCGCGACGACTCGATGCCGCTGGCTCACGTGGCCGTGGCAGTCGAGGGTTGTGGCTGGCGTTCGGCCGACAACACGGCGCTGCTCGTCGCCAGTACGCTGATCGGCCAGTGGGACCGGTCGCACGGCGGCGGCGCCAACCTCGCGTCGACGGCCGCCCGCCACGCCGTCGCCGGCCAACTCTGTCACCAGTTCCAGGCGTTCAGCACCTGCTACAAGGACACCGGCCTCTGGGGCGTCTACTGGGTCGGCGACCACATGAAACAAACGGTCAGTGTGTGTTAGGGTGTGTGTGTGAGCATATATGTCGATATATATCAGAGTGTATGTGTGTGTCTATCATACTCTTCATCATATATGCCTCTTTAAGCAATTTTTCTCATGTATACTTACATCTTTCTGGATGTATTTGTGTGTGTGTGTATGTGTGCGTCTGTCTGTTTGTGTGTGTCTGTTTGTGTGTGTATGTATGTGTGTGTGTGTGTGTGCGTGTATGTGTGCGTCTGTCTGTCTGTATATGTGTGTCTGTTTGTATGTGTATGTATGTGTGTGTGTGTGTGTGTGTGTGTGTATGTGTGCGTCTGTGTGTCTGTATATGTGTGTCTGTATATGTGTGTCTGTGTGTGTATGAATGTGTGTGTGTGGCGGCGGTTGTTATCAGGATATGATCGAGATGATTCAGGAGGAATGGAAGCGCTTGTGCACGTCCACCACCGAATTCGAGGTGGAGCGCGCCAAAAACCTGCTGCGCACCAGCATGCTGCTGCAGTTGGACGGCACGACGCCCGTCTGCGAGGATATTGGCCGCCAGATGCTCTGCTACGACCGCCGTATTCCGCCGCACGAGCTGGAGGCGCGCATCCAGGTGTGTCGGTGGGGTTGGCGGTTCAAATCCCGGCCCGCCCCTGGCTAGTGCCTACTGCAACTCCCTCAGATAGTGGAGTTTGTCAGTTTCAATTGCTGATTTTGCGCAGATTCGCGTGTGTCGCGGTCATTAAGCCGACGTCACTTTTCAGGCGTGAAATACTAGGTATTTAGTGGCACGGTCCAATAAGCCCATCCAAAAATTTATAACTTTTCTCCGTTAGTATTTTTCTAATGTTCTGTTTGCTGCACATATAGAATATGTTGGAAAATTAATCTTTTCCTATTATTTACGTGTTAATTTATGTTTTTCAACAAACTATTGCACATATTTGTACTTTATCAACATTGACGTATTTCATAATGTAATGAAACTTGTTGTTTTGGATAAATAAAATTTTAGCAGGGTAAAATTTTTCGCCCTGAAATAGCGGTGGCCATTAAGCCCAACGTGGAAAATATGCAGTGGATTTTTTGTATTAAAATATGAGATTAATGGTGGTCGTGGATGCTGGCTATGCAGGCCGTCACTGCTGACACGGTACGGTCGGTTTGCATGAAGTATATCTACGACAAATGTCCCGTCGTGGCCGCCGTCGGACCGGTCGAGAACCTGCTCGACTACGTGCGTATTCGCTCCAACATGTACTGGCTTCGACTGTAGTCATGTGTGTGTGTTTGTGTGTGTCTATATGACACGCTGTGTGTGTGTGTGTGTGTGTGTATAACGTGCTTGAGTACTGTACTGGATGTGTGTTCGTTTATGTGTGTGTGTTGAAATATACGCTGATAAACACGCCCACTGAAACAACGACTATGCAAGAATGTCAAGAATATATATATATATATATATATATATATATATATACTAGCATTAAAACCCGCCCGTTGTGCGGAGGAATTCATAAAATGGAATTAATATTCATAAAAATTCATATTCCTAAAAAATATTCCAAATTAAAAAACAAAATGAAAACTCATAAGTGTCTTACTCAATAGAAAAGTCCAAGTGTGAATATTTTTATTTTGACATAATACTTTTCCTCAACCCGCCTCATATATAAACCCACCCATTGTGCGGAATAATTCAGAACACAAATACGTAACAAACAATGAAAATTCTAGCATGTAAACCCGCTCGTCGTGCGAAAGAGTTCATACTATTAAATTTGTATTCAATTCATAAGAGAAAAGGAATATGAATTAAAAAAGAGTGGAGTAAACCCATTTAAATTTCTTTTTCTAAATTATTTTCTAAATTTTCTTTTTCTAAATTTCTGTAAATTTAAATTTCTAAGTCTAAATTTAGTCTAAATTTCATATTTTCATATTTATTTTCACAAAATAGTTTGCCTAAACCGCCTCATATTTATACATGCCCGTCGTGCTGAATAATTCAGAACTCAGACACGAAACAATGAAAAATGACTACACTTTTTCATCATAATGTTTCCAAAATATATTTATGACTTAACATCACCGTCTAGCATTGAAACCCGCCAGTTGTGCGGAGCAATTCATGAAATGAAATTCATATTTAATTCATACACATATTGCAAATTAAAAAAGAAAACAGATATACTCATTAAAATCCTACCCAATTGAAAAGTCTAAATTTAATTATTTTTATTTTGACAACATATTTTCCTTTAACCCGCCTCATATTGAAACCTACCCGTCGTGCGGAATAATTCAGATCACTAATACGTACAAAACAATGAAAATTCTAGCATGTAAACCCGCCCGTCGTGCGAAACAGTTCATACTATTAAATTTGTATTCAATTCATAAGAGAAAATAAATATGAATTAATAAAGAAAAGAGTAAACCCAAAAAATCCTATTTAAACCTGCCCGTCGTGCTGAATAATTCAGAACTCTGACACTAAACAATGAAAAATGACTAATTTTTTTATCAAAATGTTTTCAAAATATATTTATAACTCAACATCACCATCTAGCATTAAAACCCGCCCTTTGTGCAGAACAATAAATAAAGTAAAATGAATATTGAATTGATAAAAAATGATTAGAAATTAAAAAAGAAAAAGTAAACCCATAAAAAGTCTTAACCAATAGAAAAGTCTAAATGTGAATGTTTTTATTTTAGATGTGGCAAAATATTTTCCCTCGAACTGCCTCGTATTTAAATCCGCCCGTCGTGCAGAACTATAAATAGAATATAATGAATCAAAAAGCAAAAAGCTTATCAAATAGAAAAATATAAATTTGTAAATTCTTGTTTTAATTATTGACTATGTTTTTTTCCTCAGCACTGCTCAAGTTCACACCCATACTTCGTGTGTAGTAATTCAGAAGTGTAACACTATCAAAACAATGAAACTTTCTGTAATATCTATAATTCCATATTAATGCTTCCGCTGAAACAGCATATGCATATAGTTGGCATTGCATGATATTACAACCCATATCCTTATGCAACTAAAGCGTATGCAACTTGAAATTAAACCAATTAAATTACACAGTAAAATTCAGTAGTTTACTTTGTTCCCAGTAGCATTTTACCCGCCCGTCGTGCGGAACAATTCATGTGTAAATATTGAGGACAATAAAGCCTTTATATTCAGTATACTGTACGCAATAAAACCACACCATCCATGCTTGGAGCTAATATGATGCATTATAAATTGTGATTGGACTTCAGTGAAATTAAATCAGTGTATATTCATGTGTAATCGCAAGTGCGAATAATAGCTGTCAAATTGGCAACATGACATTTTGACTTTACACCGCCGTAATTTCCTTCAGATACATTTTGGAAAATTAAAAATTATACCGTATTGTAGAACACAAAATTTCTAGCACGATGTTATATTTTGTTTTAACGTGTGACAAATAGTTACTGAGAAATACGTAAAAAATGAATAAATTTTAGTCGCCCGGTGTTCAAGTGCAATTTTGGATGTATTGGAGAATTTTGCCAATTTTACACGTTTTTTATATCATTTGTGGGTATAAATTATAGCTTATCTTGTAGAACACAAAATTATCTACACAGTAGTATATTCCTGTGTAATCGCAAGTGCGCATAATAGCTGTCAAATTGGCAATATGTCCTTTTGACTTTACACCGCTGTAACGTCCTTCAGATATACTTTGGAAAATTACAGATTATACCGTATTGTAGAAAACAAGATTTCTAGCACGATGGTATAATTTATTTTTATGTGTAACAAATAGTTACTGAGAAATAGTAGAAGAATGAATAAATTTTAGTCACCCGGTGTTCAAGTGTAATTTTGGATGTATTTGAGAATTTTGCCAATTTTACACGTTTTTTGTATCATTTATGGGTATAAATTATAACGTTACCTGTAGAAAAAAAATTTATCTACACAATAGTATAATTTTTATAGCTGTACCATTGCTGGTTTATGAGGAATAAATAGCGGAATATTGACCAAAATATTCACGTTTTTTTGTGCTAATTTTGCCTTTTTGACTTTGTCATTTACACTTCACACCACCGTAACTTTTTTAATACACTTTGGAAAATTAAAAATTATACCGTGTTGTAGAAAACGAAATTCCCAGCATGATGGTATTATTTCTTTAGATGTGCAATAATTAGTTTTTGAGAAATAGAGAAAAAAGTATAGAAAATCGGACGCGTGGAGTTTAAATACAATTTATAATTTTTTTCTATTTTACATGTTATATATTCAATTTTTGGGTATAAATTATAATTTGTTGAGTAGAACAGAAAATTTTCTACACAGTGGTAAATTTTTTATAGTTGTACCATTGCTGGTTTAGGAGGGGTAGTCTAAATTTTTAGTCTAAATTTACCCAAATTTTCGCATTTTTTAGGGTTCATTTTGTCTTTTCACCGCTATAACTTTTTTTGGTTTTATTTTTGAAATTAAAAATTTAGCCTACAGACAGGAAAATGTCCAACATGATGGTATAAATTTTTAGCGGGTACACCAAGTGGTTACCGAGTAGCAGCTTTTTATTTTATTTTATTTTCAGCTTTTTATTTTATTTTTATTGTGCGTATGTGTGTGTGTGTTGTGTATTTACCGTCTTGTGTGTGTGTGTGTGTGTGTGTGTGTGTGTGTGCAAAAATAGTATTGCCTTCAAGTACACATATTGTTGTGATAAATGATAATAATTTTGCAGACACAACAAATAAACTTCAATCACGAATTACTCAAAAAATCACTAACAGTATTTTGCTGAACATTTGTGCCTGCCTTTCACAGTGATATTGCTCTTATTATTATTATTATTATTATTATTATTATTATTATTATTAATTACAGGCAAATCCAGTAGCATGGGAAGAGTGCAAGCACTATTACCACCCTAAGGTGGCCCCATGTACCGGAAGCGCCCAAAAGATTCAGAGAGAAAGAGAGTTCGAAGAGAAAAAAGTCTAGAAAGAGATTTGGAAAGAAAATAATAAAAAAATAACAATAAATAATAAACCATCATCCGATAACAATCCATAATGTCACTCCGCCCACGCTCCTCAATAAATAATAACAATCAACAATAAATATGTGATTCAGTAAATAACAGCCATCAATAAATAAGAATAAATATTAACAAATAAGTAATAAATAACAATCAAGAACAATACATATGATTCAATAAGAAACATCCAACAATAAATATAAATATGATTCAATAAGTAACAACAACACAAATAAATATGATTCAATAAACAACAACACCAATAAATATGATTCAATAAACAACAACAACAATAAATACGATTCAATAAACAGCAACAACAATAAATATGATTCAATAAACAACAACAACAATAAATATGACTCAATAAACAGCAACAACAATAAATATGATTCAATAAACAACAACAGCCAAAAAGTAAAAGTATAATTTAATAAATAACAACAACCAATAATAAATAGTAATAAATAGAGAGTAAAATAGGAATAAATATAAATAAATAGAAAATAAATAACAATAAATATGAATAAATATACAATTAATAAGACTCAACAGTCAATTCCGCTCTTTCAGTAGCATTTCATTTACTTTGGCCTTGAATTTGTTCAAATTGTTCTGCGAGAAAGCCTCCTCCTTCAACGTGTTCCAAGTAGACACAGTGGCCGGAAGAAAGCAACGTTGGAAGTGTTTTGTACGACAACGAATTGGAGCCATGCACTGGGAATGCTGTTTGGATGTAAACCGTGTGCTTCTTGCTGCCACGAAATCATCAGGAATTGACTTGCTCATCGGATGATGGTCGTTGTGCTTGATCTTGTACAGCATGCACACGCTGCTGACCTTTCGACGATGGCAAAGATCACCAAGAACCAAGTCACCACAGAGGAACTTGCAAGTTCTAACAACTCTGTTGATGAGATTGAGGTGACAATCCGCAGCAGAAGACCACACGGGGGCGCAGTACTCCAGAATTGGCAAAATGAAACAGCGAAAACAATTTTTTGAGATTGTGCTGCTACCGAACATCCGATATGCCTTTCTTATAATTCCCAGTTTCCGCGATCTTATCTCTCTGTGTGTTGATTATCAAACTGCATGGGCATTGCAGGCATGCACTTTGCAGCGTTCGTGTTCGTCCCATTTCACTTAATAGTAATACTGATTGTAGCCACTTAGTAGCCACTGATTGGTCACAACATTTGTTATAGCGCAAAATAAAAACATGAGTGCAGAAAGTATTGTTTATTAATGTTGCAGATGAAATCAACATTTAAACGTCAATACGTTTTCAATACCGTGTTACAATATGCAAAATTCACTCGTTCATTCTCAATTCAGCTGGTTACGAATCAACGTTTGCTGACTCATAGCGAGTGATGTTGAGGATTTCGGCTGTAACACAAGTAGATGGCAGCTAGTGGTACGTCAGATGTTGCACGTGACTGATGTTGTTCACATGTCTGTACCAGAACCTGCCAGATGATAGTCTATGTGGTCTAACTGCTCTAAACTATATCTCTGTGGCGGTTCATTACTGGCCATCACTGCTGAAGGATGTTATATTGTTCGTTGACTTGTGGCTGTGTATAACTCTTCACAGGGCGCGCGTAACAGTTGAACTGTTGCTGGCTTATTTCATCAGTCGGAATATAGTTTCCCTGGGACTGGTCGTAGTGGGAGAATTGCTGCTGGCTGTTTGTGGCATTTGATAACTGCTCACATTTTGCTGCAAACAGTTTGACTGTTCTTGATGGTTTGCTTGTGGCGAAACATCACCCGCCGAGAGAATACACGTAGCAGTTGAACTGCTGCTGAAGGCTTGCTGGTGGCAGCGCATTGTAGGCACCAGCGACTGTAATAACGCCAGAAACTGTGAGTTGTGATAGTTGAGTTGTTGTTCACTTGCATATGACACATCGTAGTTCTCCTGGGTCTGCTCGTTATTGGTAAACTGTTGTTGCTCGTTGGATTGTAGCGGCTCATGAGTAGGAATTTTTTGTTGTATGTAATTGATCTGTTCTGTGTAACTTGTTGATGCTGACTCAGAACTTGCTACAATCTGCTCCTGGAAGTTGAGCTGCTGTTTGATGTTTGTCTGAGACGGTTGATAAGTTTCCAGTGGTTGATTAGTATTGTTGAACTCCTGTTGGATGTCGTTTTGAGGCAGTTCATCATGGCATTGATTTGTCTGCACGTGGGAGTATAACTGGTCTTCATTACCATGCTGAAGAACGGTGCTTGCCAGTTGATGTTCGTAGGAGACTTGGTCATGATCTTGAACTGTCTCTGCAGTTTCCAAACTTGTCATTGGTTGAACAAAGTTGGATAACTTTAATTCACTTGGTTGTTGCTGAGCATAGCTCGCTTGTGGCTGCTCGAAGTGATTGAACTCCTGTTGGATGTTGTTTTGAGGCAGTTCATTAATCATTAGAGGTTGTGGTACGTAGATGGTTTGATCTGTACCATTTGCCTGTGGCGGAGCATATCCCGCCTGAGGCTCCACTTGATAGTTTAGTTGTTGATGTTCACTGGTCTGTGTTGGAGCGTTGATGTCCAGTGGATATACGTAGCAGCAGAACTGCTGCTCGTAGCAGAACTGTGGCGGGGAATATCCCACCAGAGGCTGCACGTAATAATCTGTCCGTTGTTGTTGATAGTTTGGTTGTTGTTGTTGATAGTTTGGTTGTTGTTGTTGATGGTTTGGTTGTTGTTGTTGTTGATAATTTGGTTGTTGTTGTTGATGGTTTGGTTGTTGTTGTTGATGGTTTGGTTGTTGTTGTTGTTGATAGTTTGGTTGTTGTTGTTGATGGTTTGGTTGTTGTTGTTGATGGTTTGGTTGTTGTTGTTGTTGATAGTTTGGTTGTTGTTGTTGATAGTTTGGTTGTTGTTGTTGATAGTTTGGTTGTTGTTGTTGATAGTTTGGTTGTTGTTGTTGATAGTTTGGTTGTTGTTGTTGATGGTTTGGTTGTTGTTGTTGTTGATAATTTGGTTGTTGTTGTTGATGGTTTGGTTGTTGTTGTTGATGGTTTGGTTGTTGTTGTTGTTGATAGTTTGGTTGTTGTTGTTGTTGATAGTTTGGTTGTTGTTGTTGATAGTTTGGTTGTTGTTGTTGATAGTTTGGTTGTTGTTGTTGATAGTTTGGTTGTTGTTGTTGATAGTTTGGTTGTTGTTGTTGATAGTTTGGTTGTTGTTGTTGTTGATAGTTTGGTTGTTGTTGTTGATAGTTTGGTTGTTGTTGTTGATAGTTTGGTTGTTGTTGTTGATAGTTTGGTTGTTGTTGTTGATAGTTTGGTTGTTGTTGTTGTTGATAGTTTGGTTGTTGTTGTTGATAGTTTGGTTGTTGTTGTTGATAGTTTGGTTGTTGTTGTTGATGGTTTGGTTGTTGTTGTTGATAGTTTGGTTGTTGTTGTTGTTGATAGTTTGGTTGTTGTTGTTGATAGTTTGGTTGTTGTTGTTGATAGTTTGGTTGTTGTTGTTGATAGTTTGGTTGTTGTTGTTGATGGTTTGGTTGTTGTTGTTGTTGATAATTTGGTTGTTGTTGTTGATGGTTTGGTTGTTGTTGTTGATGGTTTGGTTGTTGTTGTTGTTGATAGTTTGGTTGTTGTTGTTGATAGTTTGGTTGTTGTTGTTGATAGTTTGGTTGTTGTTGTTGATAGTTTGGTTGTTGTTGTTGATAGTTTGGTTGTTGTTGTTGATAGTCTGGTTTTTGTTGTTGTTGATGGTTTGGTTGTTGTTGTTGTTGATAATTTGGTTGTTTTTGTTGATAGTTTGGTTGTTGTTGTTGTTGATAATTTGGTTGTTGTTGTTGATAGTCTGGTTTTTGTTGTTGATAGTTTGGTTGTTGTTGTTGTTGATAGTTTGGTTGTTGTTGTTGATAGTTTGGTTGTTGTTGTTGATAGTTTGGTTGTTGTTGTTGATAGTTTGGTTGTTGTTGTTGATAGTTTGGTTGTTGTTGTTGATAGTTTGGTTGTTGTTGTTGATAGTTTGGTTGTTGTTGTTGATAGTCTGGTTTTTGTTGTTGTTGATGGTTTGGTTGTTGTTGTTGTTGATAATTTGGTTGTTTTTGTTGATAGTTTGGTTGTTGTTGTTGTTGATAATTTGGTTGTTGTTGTTGATAGTCTGGTTTTTGTTGTTGATAGTTTGGTTGTTGTTGTTGTTGATGGTTTGGTTGTTGTTGTTGATAGTTTGGTTGTTGTTGTTGTTGATAGTTTGGTTGTTGTTGTTGATAGTTTGATTGTTGTTTTTGATAGTTTGGTTGTTGTTGTTGATAGTATGGTTGTTGTTGTTGTTGTTGATAGTATGGTTGTTGTTGTTGATAGTATGGTTGTTGTTGTTGATAGTTTGGTTGTTGTTGTTGATGGCTTGGTTTTTGTTGTTGTTGATGGTTTGGTTGTTGTTGTTGTTGATGGTTTGGTTGTTGTTGTTGTTGATAGTTTGGTTGTTGTTTTTGATAGTTTGGTTGTTGTTGTTGATAGTATGGTTGTTGTTGTTGTTGATAGTTTGGTTGTTGTTGTTGTTGATAGATGTACGTATCAGTTGTTGTTGGCGGATGTACGTAGCAGTAGCACTGCTCGTAACTTGCCTGTGGCGGAGTATATTCCACCAGAGGCTGGACCAAGTATTCATTTACTTGCCAGTGGTTTGCCTCTGGCAATACATAGCTTTGCAGAGGCTGTACATAATAGTACGATGGTGCTTGGTAGTTTGCCATTGGCAGGTAGCAGTCTACCATTGGCAGCGTGTAGATCGGAGGCGCGTAGAAATCCATGGCGATAGTTGGCGTTGAAAGATGCAACAAGACTTGTGATGAAACAACAAAGCTGTCACTTCAGTCAAGTCCACGATACAATTGATTGTACAAAGTTCATTAACCTAGCGCTCGGATAAAACATACAAATATAACGTGATATCGTTTCTAAAGGTCGCCTAGGAATATATTGATAATTTTTGTTATAAATGGTAATTCTCAAGTCAGATGTATTTTACGATGGATGTATGCATGCACTATGCTGTATAGGTATTCCATTTCTGCACATCATAACAGCGTAGATGCTTATGTGGAAATATTCAGCAAGGGCGTAGATTTGTGTCGAGTTTCGCGGGTGGGATGACAGCCATCATGCAATAGTGTTAAAAGTTGGCTCGATTGGTCAATTATGTGGGATCCTCAGCTATCTTATACGCAGTCAATTATAACACACATCTCAATGAAAAGTATATTGCATATAATTGCACACAAAATTAATAGAACACAAAATTATCTACACAGTAGTATATTCCTGTGTATATCGCAATCGTAATAGCTGTCAAATTGGCAATATGTCCTTTTGACTTTACACCGCCATAACTTCCTTTAGGTAAACTTTGGAAAATTACAAATTATACCGTATTGTAGAAAACAAGATTTCTAGCACGATGATATAATTTAGTTTTATGTGTAACAAATAGTTACTGAGAAATAGTAGAAAAGTGAATTAATTTTAGTCGCCCGGTGTTCAAGTGTAATTTTAGATATATTTGAGAATTTTGCCAATTTTACACGTTTTTTGTATCATTTGTTGGTATAAATTATAGCTTATCTTGTAGAACACAAAATTATCTACACAGTAGTATATTCCTGTGTAATCGCAAGTGCGCATAATAGCTGTCAAATTGGCAATATGTCCTTTTGACTTTACACCGCCGTAACTTCCTTCAGATACACTTTGGAAAATTACAAATTATACCGTATTGTAGAAAACAAGATTTCTAGCACGATGGTATAATTTATTTTATGTGTAACAAATAGTTACTGAGAAATAGTAGAAAAATGAATTAATTATATTCGCCCGGTGTTCAAGTGTAATTTTGGATGTATTTGAGAATTTTGCCAATTTTACACGTTTTTTTGTATCATTTGTGGGTATAAATTATACCTTTTCTTGTAGAACACAAGATTCTCTACACAGTAGTATATTCCTGTGTAATCGCAAGTGCGCATAATAGCTGTCAAATTGGCAATATGTCCTTTTGACTTTACACCACCGTCACTTCCTTCAGATACATTTTGTAAAATTACAAATTATACCGTATTGTAGAAAACAAGATTTCTAGCACGATGGTATAATTTATTTTTATGTGTAACAAATAGTTACTGAGAAATAGTAGAAAAATTAATATATTTTAGTCGCCCGGTGTTCAAATGTAATTTTGGATGTATTTGAGAATTTTGCCAATTTTACACGTTTTTTGTATCACTTGTGGGTATAAATTATAACGTTTCTTGTAGAACACAAAATTTTCTACACAATAGTATAACTTTTATAACTGTAACTCTGCTGGTTTAAGAGGAATAGATAGCGGAATATTGACCAAAATATTCGCGTTTTTCAGTGCCTTCTTGACTTTGTCATTTTGACTTCACACCGCCGTAACTTTATCTTAATACGCTTTCGAAAATTAAAATTTATACCGTGCTGTAGAAAACAAAATTCCCAGCATGATGGTATTATTTATTTAGATGTGTGATGTTTATTTGCTGAGAAAGAGAGAAAAAAGTACAGAAAATCGGACGCTTCGAGCTTAAATATAATTTTGAATGTAGACTGAAATTTTGTCATTTTTACATATTTTATATTTAATTTTTGGATATGAATTATAACCTACCGAGTAGAACAGAATATTCTCTACACAGTGGTATAATCTGTTTGGCTGTACCATTTCTGGTTTATGAGGAGTAGATGTAGGAATATTGACCAAAATTTTCGCATTTTTCAGGGTTCATTTTGTCTTTTCACCGCGATAACTTTTTTTGGTTTTATTTTTAAAATTTTAAATTTATCCTATCGTGTAGACAAGAAAATTTCCAGCGTAATGGTATAAATTGTTGGCGGGTACATTAAGTGGTTACCGAGTAGCAGCTTGCTGAAAATGTGACCAAGGAGGGTGGGACAGACAAACAGACAGACAGAGGATCTCTTTTATATATATAGATATGTATATCAAGAATGCACGATTATTATTTCTCTGAATTATTTGTACGTAACATGTGTAAACAACACACACACACACACACACACACACACACACACACACACACACACACACACACACACACACACACACACACACACACATACACACAAATACACACGTAGACACATTCACTTGTAGATAAATGCGTGATTGTACGTTCATCCATGTATTCAGTGCAAATCAAGGTTGAATTGAAATCAGATCGTATGAAAGATTGCATTGTATTACCCATGGAAAGCGCGACAAGAATATACAAACCAAGTTAGTTATAGTTATGAAACAACTCATCGATTTTCGTGTTGATGCCGTACCTGAAGACTACTTAAAGCTGCGCATACACTGAACACCCACGGGCGAAATAAACAATAACAACTGAAACACTAGCAGCCAATGTGGAAAACATGATCACTCACTGATTTCAACAGACATATTTTGAACAACGGCAAGATATGTGCGAAACGCGAACGCACACATATATGGTAAATGAGGCAATGTATTAGTAATAAAAACAATGATACGATAAACATTGAATCAGTGGTCCGCTACCTGTGAGTAATTTCCACTGGTGGGGAATAGAAGGGTTGCCAAGTGGACAAATGTGTGTGTTTTATCAATCTGTTGATTCGTCGATTTTCCACATGCTTCAATGATATTGGTGGAACAACCGAACTTATTACAATTATCAGCGCCGTTGTAGGAAATTGAGAGTTGGCTCATTAAAATAGTAAGTAAAACGGTTACGGATCACTGCATTGATCACAAACATTACACACATCAGGATGCTAGTACACACACGCACACAGGAAGATGCCTCACATAGATACGTCACGTCACGTAGATATGGGGTATTTGAGCGAAGACGAAAGTAACGAGACGCACAATTGCACAGGTAACAATAAGATAAATACAAAAATAACAGAGCACGTGTGCTTCCTTCACGGGCAACCATTTTGACAGTACCACAGGATAAGTTAACATGAGGATTCCAGAAGATGGGTGGAATATCCTTCCACCCATAGAGAGGATTTTCAGCGCGGTCAAATGTGCGCAGTTTTGACCCAAGCAAATAGTGGTTATGGCTGGAATAGGCATATATACCATTCAGATATAACACCGTTAAGTAGGTTCACTCACCCCGACTTTTCAACAATGATACAGCGACCGGGAAAAACTAGAAAAAGGTATATGAATGAGCGGCACACTACACACACAGACACACACACACACACACACACACACACACACTCATATATATACACACTCATACGCATGACATATACACGCAAATCTCAATACCCGTACATACATAACACCACACACATTCATACACACATATACACATGTCCATGCATACCCACACACACGCACACAATCATACAAGTATCTTGGGTTTGTGCGTGTGTACCAGCACCTAAAACTTGATCAATTATTAAACAAGTGTCAATTATCAACTTTTGGTATTTGAATATATTGTGCGTCGAATTACGGCATCATTTAGCAGATGTCATGCTCCTCAAACATTCGACCGTACGAAATAGTAGATATTATCTCAAAGAATCCACAAAGACTCGTAAAAAACTTCCTGATACATGATAATGATTCATAAGCGAGGCAACCACCAAAAGTTCGAAACGACCAAAAGTCGCGAAAAATGGTGCTGTGAGGAAACAAACATACTTTGCCTGTTGAAAAAGCGCCCAAGTTTTGACTGAAACTATTCTGTACTTTCCGCTAACGAAAACTCTGGCTCTATTCAGTCCAACGCTTTAAAATATACACTACACTGTCGAGACTCGGTAGAACTCGACCAACGAGCTAAACTGAGCCGAAACTAATCAAAAGACCATTAATCCAGCAGGCCATTGGGCCAGTGAATTCAAGTCATTCAGCAACGTATAAACTTTCTGCTCTGCAAAGCTAAGCCATACACCCTGAAAAATATCATGGAATATCTATAGACCTGAATCTAATCCATATACCTAATATCTCTGAAATGCCTAATAGACATGCATGTTTTCATCGCTACAAACTATGCGGATGATGTACATGTACACTCACACACACACAGGCACGCACACACACACACAAACACACACACACACACACACACACACATACATCTAAGAAAAACTTGGCACAGAAATTGGCTTCAAATGTTTAGCTTGCTGTATGTTCCGCAATAAGCCCTGTCACACACACACCCACACACACACACACATGTGCACACATACACATAGACACACACACACACACACATACACGAATACATAAATACTTTCTCACTCACACATACACAGTCATATTTTTACTATTGCACATAATGACAGACGTTGGCGCATTTACTCGAGCATAACTGTGCGAAATAGGAGATGACTGCACCAACAAGCATACACCAACACACACACACACACACACACACACACACACACACACACTTATATACATACACACAGTAGTGGTGACCAGTCTACTATTTCTCACGCCCAAGAAGACCCGGCCGGCAGTGGTCCTCCGGAGCGGCAGCGTGCCGGCGCAGTCATTCAGCGTGCGGCTCCAGACAGGAGCTGGCCGCCACGGATGATCTCGCAGCGGAGTTTGACGATGCCGAAGAAGCACTGTTGTCGATGTGCACGCTGATTGACCTCTGAACGTTATCGTGGCTGGCGGCGGGCACTTGTGAGTACTGGTGCAGTCGGGAAGCGGCGCCAACCGTCACAAAAAAGTCCTGCTCGTTCAGTCGGTCATCATTGTCACGCTCATCATCTTGTTCCTCCTCCTCCTCGCCGGCCTCCCGCAGCTCGTGACTGCATGAGCCCGGACTGGGCGGAAGCATCGACTGGTACCAGTCGCGATTCTCCTCCAACGCGTCAAGGATCTCCTGTGCGTCCGGGTGCACCAGATCGGCCCAGGTCTCCCACAGCGGGTGCACGATGTAGTCCATAAAGCCCACCTGACGTGCACAGTGTACGCATCGAGCGCTGGGTCATTTGTCAGCTATGGTTATTGTGCAACCGGATCCTCACAAGAAAATGGATCACAACGCGTCCAAGCTGGTGTCTGTGTGCAGTGTGTGAATGTACTACGTCAGCAGGAGTGGGCAAACTTTTGTTTGGTTGAGGGCAGGATAACTGGCAAAACACGAGTGCGGGCCGTATAATCATTGGTTTCAATACTTGCAAGTCAGAATTAAAGCACTGGGAAATAAGAAGAAAAAACTAGGTTTGGCATTCCATATTAATCTGGGGTGAGTTTCGTGCCATGAACAAAAAGTACTAATAACCAACATTTATACATTTACTTTGACAAAGTTATCAAAGAAGCTAGGTCCATACAGTTTATCAGGCAACCTCAAGTATTGACGGCGGGCCGGATCAACTGATGTCGAGGGCCGTAGTTTGCCGACCCCTGTGCTACGTCAGTGTGTGAACAGTGGTCGCGTGTTTGCCGGTAATTTGCGTGAGAGAGAAGTACATGTGTGATGGGTAGGGCTGTCAAAAAAGTAACCTAAAAATCAGAAAAAAGTAACTTTATTTTCGAGAAAAAGTAACCTAAAAAAGTAACCTAAAAATAACCTGAGTTTTAATGTTATTATCACTTTTGTATCGCTTTATCACATGTTTATCACGCCTTTGCTGATTAGTGCGCTATATGAAATACACGGTTTGTTTGTTGTTTGTTTGTGAACATATAAAGTAACCTAATAACCAATAAAAAAGTAACCTAAAAATAACCTCCTTCAAAAAAGGTCAATTTCTGTTTGCAGTTCTGAAGGAAGAAAATACACCAGTCCTTCTATCCTATTTCCGAGTTGGTACTATTTTTCCATCCTCTCTCCGATCTGGCACCATTTTACATCAAACCACCATAAGTGACTTACCATAATTTATCATAATTTATCATAATTTATCATAATTCATTCATTTAATAACTTCGAAAAAAGGAGCATAACCATCCAAATATACTTTCATGTGGAAGGCTAATACAAATGCGAAATACACTAATTGCAAATGTAAATATTTGTAATAATGGTCGCAATAATGTTCCAATGGAACTTTTTATCAAATAGCACGTACTACAGCTTGTATATTTGTGTGAGCGTAAACACTGCATGTGTGAATGCCCCCGTCCTCCCATATGTAGCACCCTGTGCTCACAGTCCTATCAATGTAAAACGTGAGAAAATGGCGCTATCTCACGCCCTGAAAATCACGTTCTAATTCCTG
Organism: Sacculina carcini; assembly: GCA_916048095.2. Taxonomy (NCBI): domain Eukaryota; kingdom Metazoa; phylum Arthropoda; class Thecostraca; family Sacculinidae; genus Sacculina; species Sacculina carcini. Next base: position 3,166,208 of record OU696581.1, on the reverse strand, counting down.
TTCAAGTAAATACGTACTGTCAAGTGCTACAGTGCAGTATCTGGTATAGAGAGCTCACACATCGTACTATACCACGCTCCAAACATCTCACGACACCCTCCAGTTCGTGGACATTTTCTAAAATGGAATTACACTCTCCTGCGTACCCAAAAACGTATATATATCGAGTAGCACAGATATTAAGATGAATACCAATTGCTAAATCCTAACAGCAGAAACTTTGACATTTCTTGATCTTCAGACCTAATAGTCCATCTCTTTTCCTATTTTATCCTCATATATACCGTTTTGTGCCTCTTATCTGCAAAAAGTCACCGAACTTCGTGGTTAACTTACCTAATAACAAGAAAAATACCAAAAGCTAACCTGACGATAAAAAGTAACCTTAAAAGCAAAAAAAGTAACCTAACGATGGAAAAGTAACTTTTGGTAACTTAATAACTTTTTTAATAATTATCGTACACAACTTTTATATGCAGTTTTAGGTAGCTTATGAAAAAGTGACCTTTAGGTGAAAAAGTAACTTTATTAACTTTTGACAGCCCTAGTGATGGGTATTGTATCAGGAAGACCTACGAGCATGGCAGATATGTTTGAACAATTCAAATGTGTTTCGTTCTTCGATCGATCCTACGGTTTCAACACCGCCAATGACAAACAAAACTGTATGATAAATTTGGCGATAAAATTTGATCGTGGAGATAAGTACCGAGGCCGAAGTCAATGAAATGCTATTGAAAGAGCGGAATTGACTGTTGACTGTAGAATATTATTGACTGTTGATTGTTATTTATTTATTTACTTACATTTTTTTCTATTCATTAATGGTTTACTGTTATTTGTTGGATTGATACTATGGAGTGTAATAATAATGTTGTTTTCTTTACTTAGTTATTTGTTCTGTGTTGAGTCAGACTTATTGTTGGTTGTTATTTATTTAATCATAACTATATTTATTGTTGGTAGTTGTTATATCGAGTCATATTGGTATATTGTTGGTTGTCGTAATTTATATAATCATGTATTTATTTATTGTTGATTATTTAATGAATAGTGTGGGCGGAGTGCTATCGGATGGATTGTTTATCCCTATTTATTTCCTATTTACTTTTCCAACTGTCCTTTTCTCTATATCATTTGGGTGTTTCCGGCACACGGGGCCACCGCAGGGTGGTAATAGAGCTTGCACTCTTCCCATATTACATATTAGATATTATTATTATTATTATTAATTACAGGCAAATCCAGTAGCATGGGAAGAGTACAAGCACTATTACCACCCTAAGGTGGCGCCATGTACCGGAAGCGCCCAAAAGATTCAGAGAGAAAGAGATTTCGAAAAGAAAAAAGTCTAGAAAGAGAGTTGGAAAGAAAATAATAAATAAATAACAATAAATAATAAACCATCATCCGATAACAATCCATTATGTCACTCCGCCCACGTTCCTCAATATATAATAACAATCAACAATAAGTATGTGATTCAGTAAATAACAGCCATCAATAAATAAGAATAAATATTAATAAATAAGTAATAAATAACAATCAAGAACAATAAATATGATTCAATAAGAAACATCCAACAGTAAATATATATATATATATATATATATATATATATATATATATATATATATATATATATATATATATATATATGATTCAATAAGTAACAACAACACCAATAAATATGATTAAAAAAACAACAACACCAATAAATATGATTCAATAAACAACAACAACAATATATATGATTCAATAAACAGCAACAACAATAAATATGATTCAATAAACAGCAACAACAATAAATATGATTCAATAAACAACAACAACAACAACAATGAGAATAAAGAGAAAGACTGAATATGTATGTCTGTCTGTCTGTCTGTCTGTCTGTAATTCTCGCCTGTGACTTCTCAATGGTAGCGTTGAGTCGGTCGCACATTGGCGAAATATCGAGGCCCATTTCACGCTCCTTGTCGCCCTGGTTGAAAAACTCCTCCATAACTCGCTTCACCCAGCGCTGGTAAATGTCCAGCGGTTTGGTGGGACTGCTGAGATCTGAACAGTGCACCATATTCTGCAGAACCTGTTGGCAAGGACAGAGTTTATTGCACCTAACGTCTATCACCTCTTCAATTGTCCATATTGCAAGCACATTGCGGACATAATGAGCTTCCACAAAGGCGACCACAAATGCCATGAGTGTAGATCCTGGTGGAACGGGAGGTATATACACCCCCGACCAATTGGCTGGGGGTATGAATATGCAATTATACCCCCGATAATTCTGCTGAGTTCAGTTCAGTATATTGACATCAAAGTCTTATAGCAAACAATCTTAGAACACTAATGCTGTCATCCCCAAGAGCCTCGACACAAATCTACGCCCGTGGCAAATGCGTTAAATGCGCATATCTTGTCTATTACCCAGCATATTTGCATTCAACGAACAGAACAATTTATCGGACGGTCCGAAACACACACGAGCCCACACAACACCACTTTACTTCACATTACATTACATTACATTACATTAAGACATTTATATCGCGCTTTTCACCCGAGGGTCTCAAAAGCGCACACACACACACACAAACACACACACACACACACACACACACGCACACACACACACACACACACAATATGCGTAGCAATATTCGCCATCAAGGTGACGGACGATCGCTATATATGAACCGACACATACAATTAGCAATACACGCACACTTATATGCTTTAAAAAATGTATCTGAATAAATGTATCGATATGAATCTCTCTGTCTGTCTGTCTGTTTTATAATACTCTCTCTCTATTCATACAATTACTGACCGATTTCACGAATAAATTGTGAAGAGAAGAATGTATGGTGAACCGGGTAACATCTCTCTCACACAAACGCACACACACGCGTCATATCACCCTGTGTTGTCCTACGACAGGGGTTCTCAACCTTTTGACTATTCCATACCCCCAATGGATTTTCGAATATGGTCCCATACCCCTCGACTTTACTCGACTGTTCAAATAATCATCACCATTCTTATTATTTGCCAGTATGTCTTCCAGATCCACGAGTATTTCAATGGCTTGAATTTACTGTACTTCAGATACGGATTACTAGTAAAAACATAATCATTGATAATTTTATTATTCATAAACCGTTGATAATTGATAGCAGTACCCAGAAATCTATTTCCATACCCCCGATCTTTGGTTCTCATACCCCAAGGGATACCCCCCGTTAAGAAGCCAGGTCCTACGATATGATTCATACGTTAGAATGGTGGTAGCTGACACAAAAACTAGGTTTTCCTTCGTAACCGGTCGCTACTTGTCCAAGCTTCTCGAGCTAGAAGTACTAGCCTTGTATGTCTGTAACAGTGATGTGTAACCAGTGGGTAATTCCCCACTGCTTGGTGGGAATGTGGGGGAGGGGGCTTCTAAGTGGGGAATTAAAGATCGGACAGAACGGGACAAATGTGGATTTTATCACTCCGAATTCGTTTATTTTCACTTCTAGTGACTTTCTGGCATTGAATGTGGTAGAACAGCTGATTTAATTCAAGTTGTCAGCGCTGCGGTGTTTATAATGAAGAGTTGGCTCATTAAGAAGTCGGGAATAAGAGAAAAACAGGCTACGGAACATTGGTCAGCAGTTTTGTTTAATGTCAGACGTCAATCGGCTTTTTCCAGCTGTAAATCCATTCTTCCATAGGGCTCAGCAAAGCGTGTTTATCAGTATTTTGTCGTAATCACCCATATTTACACAAACAGCAGTGCATGTGCGTGCTATAAATACACAAATTCACCCATTAATCATCAGTGCGCATACAAACACTCACACACACACACACACACACACACACACACACATACACACATATATGTGTGTTGATTAATCACGTGCAATGCTTGCCCGAGGCACCGTGCTTATCATAAGGAAATAGACCCATGACAGTGATACGTAATGATAGTGTCAGTGGGTGTCACCGTATTACGGAAATGTGATATCAATACACGCACACACACGCATACGTTACACGGCAACATGAGAATATATCTATATATATAAAAGAGATCCTCTGTGTGTCTGTCTGTGTGTGTGTGTGTCTGTGTGTGTGTTCGACCCTCCTTGGTCCATTTTCTATCAACTATTATTCGGCCACCACTCAGCCTACCCGCTAACAATTTATACCATCACGTTGGAAATTTTCTTGTCTACACTTTAGATTAAATTTTAAATTTCAAAAATGAAATCAAAAAAAGTTATAGCGGTGAAAAGACAAAATGAACCCTGAAAAATGCGAAAATTGTGGTCAATGCTCTGCCATCTACTCCTCATAAACCAGAAATGGTACAGCCAAACAGATTATACCACTGTGTAGAGAATTTTCTGTTCTACAAGATAGGTTATAATTCATATCCAAAAATAGAACATAAAAGATGTAAACATGACAAAATTTCAATCTATATTCAAAAATATATTTATACTCCACGCGTCCGATTTTCTATACTTTTTTCTCTATGTATCAAAAACTAATTATCACACAACTAAATAAATAATACCATCATGCTGGGAATTTTGTTTGCTACAACACGGTATAATTTTTAATTTTCCAAAGTGTATGAAAAAAAAGTTACGGCGGTGTGAAGTCAAAATGACAAAGTCAAAAATGCAAAATTAGCACTGGAAACCGTGAATGTTTTGGTAAATATTCCCCTATCTATTCCTCATAAACCAGCAATGGTACAGCTATAAAAATTATACTATTGTGTAGATAATTTTGTGTTCTACAAGAAAAGTTATAATTTATACCCACAAATGATACAAAAAATGTGTAAAATTGGCAAAATTGTCAAATACATCCAAAATTACACTTGATCACCGGGCGCCTAAATTAATTAATTTTTCTACCTATTTCTCAGGAACTATTTGTCACACATTAAAATAAATTATATCATCGTGCTGGAAATTGTATTTTTTTAATGCGGTATAATTCTTAATTTTCCAAAGTGTATCTGAAGGAAGTGACGGCGGTGTAAAGTCAAAAGGACATATTGCCAATTTGACAGCTATTATGCGCACTTGCGATTACACAGGAATATACTACTGTGTAGAGAATTTTGTGTTCTACAAGAAAAGGTATAATTTATACCCACAAATGATACAAAAAATGTGTAAAATTGGCAAAATTGTCAAATACATCCAAAATTACACTTGATCACCGGGCGCCTATATTAATTCATTTTTCTACCTATTTCTCAGGAACTATTTGTCACACATTAAAATAAATTATATCATCGTGCTGGAAATTGTATTTTTTTAAATGCGGTATAATTCTTAATTTTCCAAAGTGTATCTGAAGGAAGTGACGGCGGTGTAAAGTCAAAAGGACATATTGCCAATTTGACAGCTATTATGCGCACTTGCGATTACACAGGAATATACTACTGTGTAGAAAATTTTGTGTTCTACAAGAAAAGGTGTAATTTATACCCACAAATGATACAAAAACGTGTAAAATTGGCAAAATTCTCAAATACATCCAAAATTACACTTGAACACCGGGTGACTACAATTTATTCATTTTTATACCCATTTCTCAGGAACTATTTGTCATACATTAAAATTAATTATACCATCGTGCTAGAAATTTTGTTTCCTACAGTACGGTATAATTATTAATTTTCCAAAGTGTATCTGAAGGAAGTTACGCCGGTGTAAAGTCAAAAGGACATATTGCCAATTTGACAGCTATTATGCGCACTTGCGATTACACAGGAATATACTACTGTGTAGAGAATTTTGTGTTCTAAAAGAAAAGCTATAATTTATACCCACAAATGATACAAAAAACGTGTAAAATTGGCAAAATTCTCAAATACATCCAAAATTACACTTGAACACCGGGCGACTAAAATTAATTCATTTTTCTACTATTTCTCAGTAACTATTTGTTACACATAAAAATAAATCATACCATCGTTCTAGAAACCTTTTCTTCTACAATACGGTATAATTTGTAATTTTCCAAAGGGTATCTGAAGGAAGTTACGGCGGTGTAAAGTCAAAAGGACATATTGCCAATTTGACAGCTATTATGCGCACTTGCGATTACACAGGAATATACACCGATTAAATTTCACTGAAGCCCAATCACAATTAAGAATGCATCATATTATCTCCAAGCATGGATGGTGTGGTTTTATTGCGTACAGTTTAATTAATGCTACACTCTACTGAATATAAAGGCTTTATTGTCCTCAATAACGTTCCGCACGACGGGCGGGTAAAATGCTATTGGGAACAAAGTAAACTACTGAATTTAACTGTGTAATTTAATTCGTTTAATTTCAAGTTGCATAAGCATAAGTTGCATAAGGATATGGGTTGCAATATCATGTAATGCCAACTTATGCTGTTTTAGCGGAAGCATTAACCTGGAATTATAGAGATGACAGAAGGTTGCATTGTTTTGATAGTGTTGTGGAAAAACATGTTTTCTAAATTGAAACATAAATTTCACATTTAGACTTTTAGATTAGCTATAACTTTCCTGTGGGTTTGTTTTTCTTTTTCAATTTGCACTAATTTTTTTATGAATTGAATATTAATTATATTTTATGAACTGTTCCGCACGACGGGCGAATTAAATGTATCTATAAAGAGTGGGTTTAAATGATAGCGAGGTATATGATATTTTGCTAGCAGTAAATATTCTAGCGATAAAAGTAAAATAGCTCTTAAGCAAATGATTTTGGAGAATGATGTGAACCTTTAAATATATTTTGCGATCTGATGATATATGTATTAGGAATAATACGTAGCAGAATATAGATTGCATAATATAATATCGGCTGTAATATCAAGGGCTGCATTATCGATGTAATCCAAAAAATAACAACTGTATGAATATGATGCATTAGTGGAAGCATTAACCGGGAATTATGAGATAATATGATAATGGTGTAAAATTATATCGCATTATGCAACAAATGTGAATTTAGCTACCTTACAGTTTGGTCCCGATACTATATTGGCGGGTTGAGAGAAAAGTATTGGTGGGCCGCGTGTTTGGGACCCCTGGGGTAGATAATCTCAGTCTTCTGATTACAAATTATGATCGCATCAGTATATTTTGTGATCACAAACTAATAAGTTAAATCACCTCAGACTAGGCTGAGAGCGGTCAAGATTGAATGGTTGGGTTGGGTTGGGTAGGTTTGACTCAGGTTATATTGGGTTTTAATGATAGCGGAAAATATATAAATTTTAACAATAAATATTATAGCGGTAAAAGTGAAATAGTACTTAAGCAAATGATATTGGGGAATGATGTTAAGTAATAAATATAGTTTGGAAACAGTCTGATGAAAAGATTTCATCATCTTTCATTGTTTGTTTCGTGTTTGTGTTCTGAATTATACCACACGACGGGCAGATTTATATATCAGGCGGGTTGAGGGATAATATTTGTCAAAATAAGAACAAAAATATTCACATTTAGACTTTTCTATTGGTTAAGATATTTATAGGTTACATTTTTTGCTTTTCGATTTGTATTCATTATATTTTATGGATTTGATATGAATTTTATTGTATGAATTGTTCCGCACGACGGGTGGGTTTAAAAAAGTGTTTTTAGATCATTTTTTCAAATGGTTCATTTAAAAAAAGTTTTTTTTTTTTTAAATAAAAATGTTCCGCGGGCAGCAACTATAGACAATAGAACGTTCAATTTACCCTGTAGAATTAATCCATACACAAAACCAATGGATTTGACTTCAAGATGCAGAACGGATCGTGTTCGAGTTCTGAATTATTCAGCACGACGGGCGGGTTTAAAAATGACTCAGGCGGACTGAGGGGAAATATTGTGTCGAAATAAAAATAATTAAACTTATAATTTTCAATTGATTAATATTTTTATGAGTGTACCCTATTTCATTTTTATTTTTCCATATTTTTTATGAATTGAATATGAATTTCATGTTATGAATTGCTCCGCACAACGGGCGGGTTTTAATGCTATATATATACATAAAGAAGAAATCATCTGTCTGTCTGTGTATGTACGCTTGAATATGAGGTGACATAATTGCTCTGGTTCATGGTTCGCTGGTTCAATGATCAGGGGCTTCAAACGCAAACGAAGCGATGGCTCATTTTTATGAAATAAAAATGTCCCGCAGGCAGCCATAAAACGTTCAATTTCACCGTATAGAATGAATTCATATACAAAACTAATGGATTTGACTTCAAGAATCAGAACGGATGGTGTTCGAGTTCTGAATTATTCCTCACGTCGGGCGGGTTTAAATATGAGGCGGGTTGAGTGAAAATATTTTGTCAAAATAAAATTAAAAATAATGAAATTTAGACTTTTTAATTGATTAAGGTCTTCATGAGTTTGCCTTATTTATTTTTAATTTGCAATATTTTTATGAATTGTTCGGCACAACGGGCGGGTTTTAATGCGGTTTTAATGCTATATATATACATAAAGAAGAAATTATCTGTCTGTCTATGTATGTATGCTTGAATATGAGGTGACATAATTGCGCTGGTTCATGGTTCGCTGGTTCAATGATCAGGGGCTTCAAACGCAAACGAAGCGATGGCTCATTTTTATGAAATAAAAATGTCCCGCGGGCAGTTATTCATGTTATGAATTGCTCCGCACAACGGGCGGGTTTTAATGCTAGTATATACATAAAGAAGAAATTATCTGTCTGTCTATGTATGTATGCTTGAATATGAGGTGACATAATTGCGCTGGTTCATGGTTCGCTGGTTCAATGATCAGGGGCTTCAAACGCAAACGAAGCGATGGCTCATTTTTATGAAATAAAAATGTCCCGCGGGCAGTTATTCATGTTATGAATTGCTCCGCACAACGGGCGGGTTTTAATGCTAGTGATATATAAAGTATATATGTATGACGCATAATTGGATTTGATTGGATGCAGCCTGACCAAGGACGGATCCAGGGGGTATCTAGGGGGACAGCTTCCCATTTTGCTCCGCGATATACCTATATTTATCCATATCTATAATAATGTATTCTATGATAAAGTATAATAATATTCTTTTATTTGTTAGAATTTCTTTACTGTCCATATTCATACTTCTTATCTCTTAACTTTCTCTTCACTCCAGTTTTATAGGTCCTTTACATTTATCGTCACCTCTAGTCATAATAGGCTATTTTGATTGTTAATCAATGATATTATGTTATACATGTATTATGTAATAATATGTAGCCATGTAGCCATTTCAGCAGCCCAACACAACTAGACGTATTTCATCAGTGAATCGGGAAAGACCTGCGCAAATGTTCCATTACCCTCCCTCCATATAAAACCACATAGAAAAAACACACACAGAGATCGCACGGAAATCTATAGATTCACTTCAACATAACACACTCCTACAAAGACACCTACCGGACATACACAAATCAGAAAACACACTCACACGCGAAAACAAGGTGCATCTGGTCAGGTTGAGATGCGGTCATCATCCTGCCCTTCTGTCCTATCAGAAAAGATTGAATGACTCAATCGATGACACCTGTCCAGATTGCAATTCAGCACCACACACTATCACACACATGATGCAACACCGCGCAGCACTCACACAACTCAGATGCCAACACAAAATCAAGTCAACCAAGGACCTGTGGAACAACCCGGTCGGTGCCGTATCTTTCCTAAGGAGTTTGAGGTTGCTCGGCCAGACAACCTGAGTGACATCAACAACAACAACAAACACAGAGGTGCACAGTAGTTGAAGATGATCATACAGACATCGCACTCACCCTGATGCGGTCGGTGTAGTTGTCCAGCAACAACACTCCCGATCCCGCCACCTTCTTCGTCTCGACCATCGTCTTCAGATCGGCCAGCAAGCTCATGTGTTTCGACATGTCCGTAGCCAAAACCTGATGTCAGAGCCAAAACCAGTCCCACATATACGAATAGGAAAACACCTGTCTAGAGCAGTGGTTCCTAACCTCTGGGTGGTTCTCAATTCCCCACTGGAAGGGAATGGAAGAGTTGCTAAGTGGGAAGTTAAAGGTCGGACGGAAGGACAAATGTGTGATTTTATCAATTCAAATTCGTTTATTTTGGTTTCTAATGATCTCTTGACATATACTTTGATGTAACAACTGAATTAAATCGAATTTATCAGCGCTGTTGTGAAAAATTAAGAGACGTTTCATTGAGAAAAGGAGAATCAGAAAAAAATTGATTAGGAGAGATTTGGACAGGCTTCAGTATGATTAGTGAAAGTCGGAAAAAACTCAAAACCCCTCTACACATATTTCAATCAAACGCTTCACATTCAAACGTTTAATGATTGCATGTGAATAGAATCAGGTTAGGTAATTAGACTGGCGCAAATGATGATTGAAAATGGAAACACAATAAACAACAACAACATATATTTAATATAGCGCACATATTTATACACATGCGCGAAAAAGACACAACCGACAGGAACATCACAGCGAGCAGGGAGTAGGCACAACTAGAAAAATGAAAACACGTTTGCAAACTGGAACATGCTAGATGGTCGTTGGCTATCAGATAGCTCATCCGCCCTTGAAACAGGTTTTGTTTTTTTTCCTGTCGGGTGTCTAGCCACCCTCCTCACTGCAGAACAGTGGGGGAGCCGGTTTAGTCGCCGACGACTCGACCATGAATCTGGTTGTACTGGAATTACACGGTTACCAGTAGCAGGACGAAGCCTGACCAGACAACGACGAATGCAAGAGATGCAATATAGAATTTCCAGTTATAACTCCGACAGAGACAAATACGTCCCCTCGAGGAATCGCATTTAAAAGAATTACAAATTTCGCTGGACAAAAATCAATTGTATACTGAACAAGACCACTGGGCGAAATATGTTGGACTCCAATGGTGTAGTGGTTAGCACACCCGCCTCACAAGCCGAAGGTCTGTGGTTCCAATTCCGGCGGAGGAGAATTTCTTCGGGCGAATTCTATAATCCAACAGCCCCTGTCCACCCAGCAGTAAATGATTGTACCAGATATCAGTCATGAGTTGTGCAATGCATTCTGGGGAGGTGGCCCTCTCTAATACGTCTTCCGTCCTTGTGGCGTCATAGCGTGGAGAGGGTCGGTTCTGCGGTGGCAGCGAGCTGCACGGGGCACACCTTTGTGTTCATAAGCTTCGGCTTCTTCCCGTGTAGCAGCTGCGACTTAGGCATTTAACCTTTCAATTAAAATTTAGTTCCAAATTATCAAAGGATAAATGTAGTTGTGCACTGTCACCATATCGATGGTCATCTTGCGCAGGGATTGTCGCTGTTTTCTGCTGAGGTTGGCGAATACGTCGCAATTTTCGTTCTGCAGCAATTTGAAAGCCACCGCTAGATGATGGTTCTCCAATACGGACTCATCGTTGTACATCAGAGCCAACTCTGAGTCTACACACACACACACACACATGCAAGTTTATTATGAGACACTTGATACAAAAATCTCGGTGCCTCAGAAGGGTTCAAAGAGCCCGACACCACTATACTTGCTCTAATCCACTCTGATTTCGGAGCACCTCTAAGCATCTTTGACACATGTATGCTCGGATGAATCCAATAAAAGGCCAACGTTCACACACAAGCGCAAGATCCGAAAATAAACATTCAATCGCAATACTTCGTTCAAACATTCTGCCTGCACGCTAAAATCCTCAAGCTCTTTTACTGCGCCTGAAGACTCAAGCTCTTTTACTGCACATGTAACTGTGCCTTCTGATATGTGTAAATATGCGTTGCATGTGTGTGTCTGACTGACTGGAGTTGACGAGGAACTGGTTGGTGAGGCCCGGATGGTCGACATCGTGAACGGCCGACGCGAACAGAGCGGCCATCACCTCCAGGCTGGTGAACACCGACTCGAGCGCCGGGGAGTCGAGCAGAACGTTGGTCGACTGCACCACGTCGGCGGCATGCACGCGATTGTGGTAGGCCACGTCCTTCAGGTAGTGGTCCTCCAGCGTCATCATGAAGTTGATAAACGTGCGCGGACATATGTTGAACGTCTTCAGCAGGTCACGATCCTGCAAGGATCAACCAGGCATTCAACAGTCAGGATCCAAGGATTACCAAAATATTTCACGTGATTTGTTAGATAATTATTTGCTCTAATAGATGGTGTGTTTGATTCTCATAATTCTATATTTTCCCCTTCATTTCAGGTCATTAGATGGAATATCAAGTGGACAAAATTGAGCATTTACGACACCATCTGTTTCTAGCATTTAATCGAGGTGTTAACTCCGCCGAAGCTGCTCGTGAGATCTGTTCTGTGTATGACAATGAAGCAATGATCGAAAGTACCGCCCGCCGTTTGTTTTGGCGCTTTAAAAATGGGAATTTCGATCTGAAGGACAGGTCACACACTGGTCAACCAACTGTGTTCCATGAAGAACGATGAACCAGCTTCTTCTCGAGAATCCACGTCAAACAATTAGATAATTAGCGAAGCAGATGGATTGTGATAGAACACTGTGGTGAATCACTTTCATTCAATGGGCAAGATTCAGTCACTCGCAGCTTGGCGGCCATATTGTTTGGGCGAAAAAAATAGAAATCAGAATACAATATATCAGCGCATCACAATCGTCGCCAGTTAGCTTGCTCGATATAGCTCAACACATGGTCACAAGCAGCGATTTCTTCACCGCATCGTCACTGGAGATCAAAAATGGTGCCTGTACGGGAATGTGAATTGCTCCATTGTCATACACAGCATAGATCTCACAAGCAGCTTCGGCGGAGTTAACACCTTGATTAAATGCGAAAAGCAGATGGTGTCGTAAATGCTCAATTTTGTCCACTTGATATTCCATTTAATGACCTGAAAATGAAAACAAACTTAAAATAATTTTGAAAATAAAACACACCACCTATTAGAGCAAAAAATTATCTAACCAATGACGTGAAATATTTGGGGAAATCGTTTCACTTATGAATATATTGGTTAACTTGAAAAAAATGCTCACAAATTATTCCTCAACCCAATACACTGCAGTCGGCATTTTCACCTGGAAGATTGTGTAAGTGATACAGGTGAGGGGTCTGTCCTCGGACAGATCTGTGATGCGGAACACATCGACCCCCCACTTGTCCACGTCCTCCATCAACTAGCACACACACACACACACACACACACACACACACGCACAAGTCAAGTGATAAAGTGAAGACCAAAATGACAAACGAGCCAACACAACACATTCTAATAATAAAATCCAACGAACTACATCTCCGAAAAGATAATATATCAAAACAATACATAATAAAGATAAATAAATATATTCGATTATTTTATAAATTTGAAAATATTACAAATAATAAGATTTTCATATCACAATATGGTTATGTTAAAAGAAATAAGCGATTGAAAAATACTTGAAGTGCGTCGAATGTATGTCCAATTGTATTTGATATATTCATACCAAAAATGACAAATCGGGATATACACGTTACAATAGTCTTGCTGAATAGTATTTTTCCACAATAGAAAACTTCCGGCTTTGTTTTTATCATCTAAACTAGGGGTTCCCAACCGGTGGGTCGCGACCCCCTGGAGGGTCGCGAAGCTTTGACTTGGGGTCGCGAAGCTTTGACTTGGGGTCGCCTAGCCTTGTAAAAAGTAGCTTAGGATATCATTATATTTGTTTCATCAGTTACATTTCTCATGCACTTACATTTTTCTTTTTTGCTTCGGTGCAAAGCAAAACGTGTGCTACGTTAGTTTAAAACATTAACTTATAAAAACAAAGAATAGGAACAGATTGGATGTTGGAGATGACATGAGACTGGATCTAACAAACGCTCGGCCACGAATTTCAAAGCTTACTGCTGAAATGCTACCTCAAACATCCCACTAGCTGGGTTTAATAGCTGTTCAAACCCATGTGAATGTCATTTCAAGGAATATATGTTATTTTTGTTCAGGTTGGACCAATGTGATTTAATTTCCCAAAAAATAATTACTGGATCCTTGAACATTTTTTTAGACTTTTCTTTCCCTCTATCACAGAAAATACACCCTACTACATCACCCATTTTTATATATTCAATGTCAAGTGTGACAGTGTGCAAAATCAAAACAAAAGGGGTCGCGTGGACTCCGAGGTCTTGGGAAGGGGGTCCCAAGTACAAAAAGGTTGGGAACCCCTGATCTAAACAATGATGCAAATAAAAACAACAAATGTTGTAACA